>CM059212.1:3498982-3948982 GCA_030347435.1 Clarias fuscus
TTCCATGCAGAAAACAAACTCATCTCAAATTAGCCTAACGCTAATATATACGACTGTAATCTCATTATGTCTGTGCATTTTATTGTTGATTTTCAATAGATGATTTTTGTTTTTTTTTTGCAAATAAAATTCTTTTCACTTTCAACAGGCCTCCTTCGGCTGTTTTAAACTCGGAGATTTGCATTAAAAGCTTCACTCATTACTGGCGATTAGTTTGTTCGGATGAGGATGAGAATAGTGTTTACTGTTACGTAAGAAAGGAAGAATTTCCATGATGAAAGAAACGAGATAAGAAGTTCTCCTCGCCCCATTCTGGTGGAACATCTTTTATCACTTCATCTCGCTTGCTCTTTTGGTGGAGCCCCTCCGCATACTCGCATAGATGATTACAGCGGATAAGCGAGAGGAGGCGAGAGGGTTTGCCTTTCTGAACGTTAGAACATTAGAAATGCAAACCCAGATAAATGTTCTAAAAACACAAGTGGGAGGGGCTAATTTGCATATCTAGGTGGTAGAAACATTGCTTTTAAGGCGCCATTGGAAGTTTCGTGGACATTTAAACAAATATTACAATTTCATCATTTGTCAAAAGTTCTTTTATTTACATGTCTGTGTGATTCAGGAAGAAGGAATGTCACTTTGACACAGGAGTGTGTGTTCCATAACTCCTAAGCCAGAAGATCTCCTGGGCTTAACATTGATCCGTGTTAATGCTGGACTTCAAAAGAACCAAATTTAACATTGATACTTCCTGACTGATTATGAGAATGAAATATGCTGGCTCCTGCTATACACACTTTGGCTTTCAAATAATAGCAGCAACACAGTTTGTTTGCAACGAGAACCGAAAGCTCCCATAAATAAAGCTGCCTGCATCGCTTGCTTTCGGCTTATTTATCATAACCCACCTGTGTATCATAGCAACAGCATGCGTATGGGAAGGAAATGCTCATCTGCCGATCATACGCATGCGGACATACACCCCTAATGTAGTAGTCACTGATCATTTCCTTCTGATAGCAGCACACAATTTGGAAATGTTTTACTTGAACTAACATAAACAAGAAAACTAGAAAACACAAGATTCCAGATTAGCCGCTAGCAAATCCGTGTTTACCCTGCCATGTCCACCCTGTTTACTTTATGCAACTGAAATTATCGCTAACTTATTACCGCTAGCATGGCAGACGTTTGCCTCAAGCTAATTGCAGGTGTGCGAAATTACATCATGATAAAATCACATAAATGGCACTCGGACAAACATGTCTTACCAGAACTGAGATCTGAGTTAAGTCAAAGAGAAGTCAAACAGCATCAATTTCTGTCTATCTAGTCGCAACTTAGTTGTTCTTGTTGTTCTTGGCCACATCACAATATGATTCCATGGTATTTAGAGCGATCAACTTCTTCATGGTTTCTAAATTACTCGCTCACTCACTCATAGTCTATAACGCTTTATCCTATATACTGTACACGCTTATGGGGGGCCTGGAGCCTATGCTAGGAGACGTAGCGCCTGGGTACCCTAGACAGGGTGCCAATCTATCATAGGACACACACAAAAGCATTCACACACTACTGTCAATTTGGGAACGCTGGTTACCCTAATCTGCATGCTTTTGGACTGTGGGAGGAAACTGGAGTACCCAGAGGAAACCTATCAAGCACTGGGAGAACATGCAATCTCCATGGACACAGACCCAAGGTGGGAATTGAACCCTGATCCTGTTGGTACAAGGCCACAGTGCTAGCCACTACGCCATCATGCTGCCAGTTTCTAAATGAATGGATTTAAAATATATAACAATAATAGATACGTATGTCATAAACCTCAGTATGGTCTTCTGAATTCCTAGTCATTGCAGTGTCTTACAAAGTCCATTCATTAAATTCCATCAGTTTTACGTCATCCCTCATCGGCCTTTCTTTTCTTCAACCTTCCTTTTCCTTCCCAAACCTCTTTTCTTATCTTCGACCACAGCAGGATTCCTCAGGAATTCCTTTGGCCTGATTATTCTTCCTTCCTTCTTCATGTATCCGTCCGTCAACAACTGAAACTATGCCCGTCAAGAAATTCTTAGCGGCTCCAACCTTTGCACAGTTTTTTTTTGTTTTGTTGTTTGTTTTTCGCCCCAGGTGTGGCTGCGTGTAGAAAGTCCCACCCTGAGAACCTACAATAGCTAAGACCAGCATCTTTACTGCAGTAACGTTTTTCTAAACCAACCAGAATGGTGTGCTTGACTATTCACTCACTGCACTGGGTCTGCAATATTAAAATACACTTCAGTTTCCTCAGTCCAGTGCTACATCAGAAATGAAATGCCACAGCGACTGAGGTTCCAATATTAGGAAAATACTGGCCATGCACATATTAATATCAAACCTATTCAATGCCTTGATCAAAATCAATCAAAATAATCAAAATGAGTTACAGTTGCATTTGAGATTATTCATCCATCAACTTGCAGCTGTTTGTAATAAATCAGTGAAAGAAGAGCAATTGAAATAATTAAACACAATTAATATAAGAAGTGATTTCTCCAGATTCGACACAAATGGCCCCTTCAATAATGAATACAGCTTCAGAATGATTCAACTCCCTGCATTAAAATCCCTCAGGTGTTGTCTCAAGCACAGATTAGATGCCTCATGTGTACTTCATTTACAGTAGAACATGTCACATGCCTGGACTTTCTAGAGATTGTTGATGGAGGTGTGTCAAAAATCAAAAGAGTATTCTGTATGCATATAAAAGCAAAGGTACTAAATGATCCTAGTTATACAGTAGGAAGCCTATTTCGCGAGTTCAAAGTTAAAGGATCAGTGTCTATCACCTGCAGCTACCAGATTCCTGAGGAGGCAAGTGTTAAAAAAAAAAAAAAACCCTTGATTGACGGTAAAGGACCTACAGAAAGATTCGAAGTTTCACTCTGCGCTATAAGGCGCATACTGTACTGAAGACTGAAGGTCACCTCGAGACGTACCTCGCTACTGACCCTAAAACACAAGGAAATTTGGCTCCAATATACTAAAAAAAAAAAAAAAAACGTGTCAAAAGACAGAAGTTTGGGAATTCTGTTCCGATGAAACAAAGCTTGAACGTTTTGGGCCTATGAATCAGTGGTGTGTTTTGAGGAGAGAAAATGAAGCATATGCAGAAAAGTGCACCCTGGCTACAGTGAAGCATGGTGGTGGCTCAGTGATGCTCTGGGGCAGTTTTGCTTTCTCTGGCACTGGATACCTGGAGTGTGTAGAGGGCAAGTTGGATTCAATCAAGTATACTTGAAGAAATCATCATGCCATCTGTGAGGAAGCTGAAACTTCAGTGTCACTGGATATTCCAACCAAGGCTTGATTTCAGATGAAGTCTTGGAGAGTCCTAGAGAGGCCGTCACAGTCGCTTGACATGAATCCAGTAGAAAAAAAAGAAAGAAAAAAAGCCAAGAATCTTACTGAACTAGAGGCCATTGGCCATGAGGAATGGGCTTAAGATCCCTCGGAAACACTGCCAGAAGCTGGTGTCTGGCTAAACATCATGTTTGCAGCAGGTCATAATACAGTAGCTAAACGGGACAATTTTGCTACTGTAGTAGTCATTTTGTGTTGACTTTGGAGAAACCACTTGTTATATTAGTTGTGTTGAGCTATTTAAATGGCTCTTGTTTCACTGCTTTATTACAAACAGATGTAAGTTAGTAATTTTGGCCAAAAAAATATTTTTTTTTAATAATTGCGAGTGCAATATACTAATTTTAACACTACTGCAAAGGTAAAAAAGGTAAAAAAATGTAAAAAAAAAAATAAAAAATAAAAAAACAGACAGGAAGAAAACAGAATCATCAATGTTAGACTGCCATCTGCTGTTTGTATTCTGAAAACAAATAAAGATTTTTTTGCAAAAAAAATTGTGTATTTTAAACAAAATCTAAGACTTAGATTTGACCTAGCCACTAAACAGCTGTACTGAAATGATTTTAATTCTGTAAGGAAATTTACTTACAGTAATGAGAAAAACAACAGGTTTGTAGTCAGTCAGGGTCAGATTTTTTTATTTTGCCAATGATATGGGGAAAAAACAAAAACATTAAAGATTTTAGATGGACTAAAATCATGGTATGCAAATGTTAGAATTTAGAGTAAGGACATCCGAGTAGCAATCTTGATTTTATTAAAGAATAAATATTCCAGAATTATCGAGTCGGGTTTTGAAAGGTTTAAGTTTAAAAAAAAAAAAAAGAAGAAAGAAAATGAAAAGAAAATAAATATAAGTAAAGTTCTCAAAGAACACTAGAGTTGAATACAAACCCTTTAGAATTTAAAGGCAAGTTTAGGTGGAAAATCAGCCATTTTAAAGTGAAGTTTGAAAAAAGAACTTTCCAGTTTAGTAAGAACACTTTGTGATTTTTTTAAAGTAGTTTTATAAGAACATTCTGAAATTTATAATGAGTTTTTAAAAAGAAAGTGTAGAATTAACAGCAGGGTTTTAGAACAATGTTCTAGTTATTAGAAAGTATTTAAGAGTTATTAGATTAATTAAAGTGATTTTGTGAAAGAACATTCTAGCATTAAGAAGATGGTTTTGAAATATATATATATATAAATAAGGGTTTTCTAAGAACATTTTAGAATTTGAGGTTAGAAAGAGAGGTTTTGAAAGAATGTTTAATTTTAATAGCATAGTTAGGAAAATATTATATTAATAATAATTAATATTAATTCTATTAATAACAGAATGTTCTTTTAAAACACTACTATTTTGAAGGAAAACATTTTAGGTTGCAAAAACATTTTAGAATTTGACAGCAAAGTTTGGGGGGGGGGGGGGGGGGGAGCATTCTAGAGGTTAACGTGAAGCTTTGGAAGAACAATGTAGAATTAAGGTTTTTTTTTTTTTTTTTAAGGAACATTCTAGTATTAAAATATTGGTTTTTAAAAAAAAAAAAAAACATAAACCTAAGCAAGGTTTTGAAGGAACATTCCAGTTTTTTAAGAACGTCCTGGAATTTCAAACAAAGGTTGAAAACAAGGTGAAGTATTAAAGGAACCATTTAGTTTTCAAAGCGAGGTTTGGAAAAAAAAAATCTGGAAACATAAAGGTTTAAAATGAACGTTCCTCACATTTATTGTGAGATTTTGGAGGAACAATGCAGAATTAAATGTGACATTGTGGAAGAACAGTTTATAATTAGCAGTCTAGTGAGATTATGAATTTAGTTGAAGTCAAGGTTTGAGACGACGTTCTACAGAAGTCCCCAGTCGAGTTTTGTTCTCATTCAGAAGTCCCACAGCTGACTCTCACATGGGGAAAATGAGGAAGCCGCTAAAAGTAGCGCGGTTATTCGCGTCATCGTAAAGCTGCGGGTTGGCGGGGAGTTTGGTGTAAACAATGTCTCCTTCCTCTAGCTGCATGACCAGACCGGCAGAGAAATACGTCATGTAGCCATCGCTTTCTTTGGCCAAACCGCTCATCTTCTCATTGTTCTTGTACAGTTCTACAGCCATGCCGTAGTCTGCCGGTGTTTCCACAGCCCGTCAACCTGAAGTAGTAGGTTCCGTTTGTTGGAGCAGTGAAGATTCCTGCAACAAAATAACAAAACTGCAGCTAGAAATAAATTTCACTGTGTTTTAGAGTGACCAAATAAAAACATAATATTTTTAACACCTATTCAATTCTAGCAAGGACACGCAAAGTCTGAAGATACTGATGCAAATGTTGGCTGGTTTTTATGTTAACTTTTTTAAAAAGAAAAAAAAAATGTATATGAATTTAGGCTTGCCCAACATTAGTGATGACTTTAGCATAGACCAAAGTGATATCAAAATCATACTGTCCTATAGGATTAGCCAGAGCAGCCGAGAATGCGATCTTGCGTGATGCTGTGGGCCAACAACAAGAAAAACGACATATATATATATACAGACACGTGTGTCTTAAGCAAAGTTGCACCAACATTATGAGGGTGATCAGCAGACAGGTCTGCCCTAGTGAATGTTTAAACGTTAGCGTTGTGCTAAGGGCGGGGCACCATTCTCTCATGACATTCAAAATGTAATTAACATCATCAGGATTATTGTGACAGAAGTGTGTCCTAGTCAATGAGTATCCTTTTTTTTTTTCAGAAAAAAACCAGTTAATATGATGAACTCAATACTAGTTACATTACAATACAAACATGACTCAGCAAAAAACAAACAAGGGTCACAAAGGCAAAGACATAGGATAGATACACATGATCACATGTTTTTATTGTTCTCAATTGTTTCTTTGACCAAATCATCATCATCATCATCATCATCATCATAATAATAATAATAATTTGCTCATTTTGTGAGTTCTACATTTTTGCAACATCATTCCAGTATTCCGGTAGTGGTAACATTTACACATTATAAAAATAATGATAACTTTTTGAAGTCTGAGGCTTCCCCATTATAACACACACCGACAAGGCTTCCATAAAAGCACATTGTTTTTACTATCATTGACCAATTCTGCGTTGCCAGCATGTATCTATGCCACTTGAGTTTTAAGGGTTTAATGTCAGTGGCAGGCAAAGAATAACCCCAAACCCCCCAATCCCGTGTAAGACTTTGTTGTGTCCAAACCATCTTCTGTGTGCATTGGACTATTCTAAAGTGGCCTTCTATGAGCCCTGACCTCAATCCTATTGAGCATCTTTGGAAGGAGCTGAAACATGCTGTATGGAAAAGGCACCCTTCAAACCGGAAACAACTGGAGCAGCTTGCTCATGAGGAGTGGGCCAAAATACCTGCAGAGAGGTGCAGAAGTCTCATTGACAGTTACAGGAATCGTTTGATTGCAGTGATTGCCTCAAAAGGTTGTGCAACAAACTATTAAGTTAGGGGTACCATCATTTTTGTCCAGGCCTGTTCCATGAGTTTATTTTTTTTTTAATAATTCTGTTGAAGCATGGTTGAAAAGCAATGTCTGACTTTCATTGGTTAACATTCATAGAATTCTTATTTATTATTACTTTTGTCAGATTAAAGTTATTTCTGTGACCATTGTGAGTTTTTCTTTCATTGACAGAAGGGTACCAACAATTTTGTCCACGTGTGTATGACGTTACCAAGAGACCGGGTATAGAGGTAGAAAAGAAGAGTACCAAGTATTGAGCTCTGTGGGACACCAGTAGAAAGTCTGCATGGGGCAGATGTGGATCCCCTCCATGTCACCTCATGCAACCTATCTCCAAGGCTGTGATCATAAGAATAGATCATAGAATCTTGTGGTTGACTGTGTCAAATGGTCCAGGAGGGTGAGGACAGATGATAGTTTAGTTGATTTAGCAGCATGAAGCTTCTCAGTGACTGACAGCAGGGCAGTATCTGTGGAATGTGGCACTTTAATCTGGATTGGTTGGGGTCATTAAGGTTGTTCTGTGAGAGATAAAGAGACATTTGGTTATACAAGTAAACAGTCCTTTCAAGAACTTTGGAAATAAAAGAGCTATACTGGGCGATAGTCGCTAACTTCTGCTGGATCCAGGCAGGGTTTCATGAGGATGAGAATAACCCTTGCCTTCTTAAAAGCAGCAGAAACATGACCAGATAATATGGAATGGTTGATGATGGTTGTGGTGAAGGGAAGTGGGTCTCGTGAGATGGCCTGGAGCAATGTGGAAGAGATTGGGTCTAATGAACAGGCTTGGGTCTATTTTCCCATCGTATAATGTGGCAAAGTCATCAGCAATCAGAGAGGATGAGGCTGGAGGAGCCGGTGGGTTGAGTAGTGAGGAGAAGATATTGTGGAGTTTGCCAGGATCATGTGCAAAGGCTTCCAGCTTTTCCTTGTGGAAGGCAGTTTTGGCAGAAGTCACATCACATGAGAATTTGGCGAGAAGAATC
This sequence comes from Clarias fuscus, assembly GCA_030347435.1. Classification (NCBI taxonomy): domain Eukaryota; kingdom Metazoa; phylum Chordata; class Actinopteri; order Siluriformes; family Clariidae; genus Clarias; species Clarias fuscus. The sequence continues at coordinate 3,506,852 of CM059212.1, forward strand.
CAGTAAGAGACAAGATCTGCATCAAGTTGCGATTTCTTCCATCTTCTTCTGTTAATTCACTGAACCAAAGAAATGATCAGTTATTAATTCTCTCCTATCGTTGTGCAATACATCAGATAGCCAAAGAGCAATACAAGAAGTCTTCCTTGGTTTAGAGGACAGGGGGCATAGGAGATCCATGGATGAGGAGAGAGAGGTGAGGAAAGTTTCAGTCGCAGTTTCTAGTGGTAGAGAGAAAAAGGAGTCTGTGTCGGGGAGGGATGATAGGATGCATGAAGACACAGAGGAAGGTGAGACAGATTAAAGGTATCTGAAGGTAAGCGAGAAATTTTGGTGGTTAGCTTTGGACAGAATATTAAGGGTGATGGTGAAGGATACCAGGTAATGATCAGATTTATGAAGAGGAATAGTAATAGTATCTCTGACTGGGGAAGGGCGGCAGAAAATGAGGTCAAGAGAATTCCCTTCCTTGTGTGTGGGAGGGCAACTGTTTAGTGTTAAAGAGAAGGAGTTAAGGAGAGTGAGAAGGAAAGAGGATTGGAGTTTGTCAGAAGGCAGGTTGAAACCTCCTAGAACAATGAGAGGAGTATTATCATAAGGAAAAAGACTAAGAAGCATGTGCTTTTCATCCAGAACGTTTCCTAGAAGGCAAGGAGAAAGGACCATCTCTTGGACAACAGCAGATCTGTACCACCACCTCTGCCAATTTCTCGTGAAGAGTGAGGGACAGAGTCTTTAGCAAACACTCTGAACCTTCTTCCATATTGGGGTGTTGGTTGTTCTTCTTTTTAAATACCTCTTGGTGTTTCAGAATCACACTCGAGGTTCTGACAGGAACATGTAATATTTGATTAGTCTGGTGAAGCTGTGGGAGTGGACAGCTGTACAAATGTACAAAAGCAGGCAATTTTTTTGCAACTTCCACTGACCATTACTCAGAGTTGTTCATAAGCCTGGCACAACAATGAGGAAGAATTCTAGAATATTTCAGATTATCAGGATTTACAGACTGTCATGATTGAACAGCCTTCTTCAACTCATGCCATGACATCTCAACTGGGACGTTGTGGACATTGATTGGACCAGGGATATTTCACACTAAGCATGAACAAGAACAGATTTGTCAGTAACCAGACAGTAACAGTCAAAAGGACAAAGCAGCTGTACAACCCACACTTCCCAGTCAAACCAAGTAGTTCAAGTCAAAAACCCAGAACTTGTGATGAACTTTCATGTGAATGGAGGTGTAAACACGATTGACATTTACAGAAGACTTCAAACACAGTACAGTGATGAGACTCTTAGATGCACTAAAACGTTTGAATGGTGTAACCATTTTAAAGAGGCCCGTAAGTCCATGAATGACGATCCTAGTCGAGGTGGCTCAGAGCTCACTGTAGTCATTAAATTGAACGTATAGAGATTGGAATGACTGATCCTTGAAAATTGACAGATAACTTGCGCCAACTTGTGGAGGAGACACATATGCTTGATGGAACTGTGCACACAATTATTCCCCAACACCACTTGTACATTACAGGACCTCAGCTGGGAGTTATCGCCACATTCCCCATATAGTCCTGGCCTCAATCCAAGCCATTTCCGCATGTTTGGGGCAATAAAGGAGTTCCTGGGAGGCCAGCATTTCAGACGTGAAGAAGACATTAGTGTAGCATGGGATTATATAAAGAAATAAAAGAGGTTTTTACTCTATCAACTGTGTTATTTTGCTCAATCAAAAGTCTGGCTTTGATTTGAACACCCTTTGTAGTGAGCTAATTAAATTGTAAACAAATTTGTTTGATATTAACAAGCTCAAAACATCCTTCATTTATCTTGAAAACAATGAGAGGTTGATTCACCATTTAAGATGAGATTATTACTAATGTATGCTTGAATGAAGTAGGTGGGGTTTCCAGAAGTGTCGGTTAATACAGGAATGCTTTGCTACACACCTGTACACCTGCACAGAGACAATATGCCAACTGTCAGCCCAAGGAAAAGCAACTGTCTCACATAGAAACACAATACAGCTGAAGGATTCACACTAGTGAATCTACCTACTCCAGCCCCTGCCAAACATATTGGAACAGCAAGGATGATACTTTTGTTTTTGTAGATCTGAATTTCCACTTTCATTGCTTAACTGGGCCAATATTTGGACTTATTATTCAGGGCAACTGGTTCTGGGTTAAAATCTCTGCTGAAAGTTGCTTGTTTATTTGTAGCCATGTTTTTCATGTTCTGGTGACCCTTAGCTCTAGAGGAAAAAGTAACTAGAAGTTAGCTCCACCGATGATTGATGATACGATCCTGTCCATTAAGATTCCTTCCAATCTACGCAAGGAATCATGACTGTTTCAGGAAATTAAGCTTGGGGTTATTGGCATGTGGTGACCATATTGTTTGCAAATCTCTATATGCATTTTTAATACATCATTCTAAAAATTCTAAAAAACATTTTACAAAATTTTCCACTATTACATTTAAATCAATTTTTTCCTATTTTATTACAATTTTCCGAACAAACACAACAATGCTTAGTTTATGATCGTTATCGTGACATTTTACAATGGCCAAGGTATTGTTGTTGCCGCAGCTCCACAATGTATTGTTACTGAACCTGTTTTACATTTAGGTTTGGTTCCTATTTGCAATCTGATTTCCTTGTTCCAGCCTATCAGTGGACAAACCCTTCCTGTTTAGGATCACGTTTATGTATTCAGGCTTCAGAACTACAGTATTTCACCATATACTATTTACTTTGGCACATTTTAGATGGACGGCATTTAATCTTGTATGCAAATTTCATATTAGCATACGGACCTCTGTATCTCCTCAGGTGATCCCATTCCTTCAAAAACATCTGTCAGCTGTCTGAGGTTTGGCTAGGATTATCAGGATTAATATTGTGTTTTATTTATTTATTTATTGTGAATCAGCTGAGATAGTAAACTGAAGACAATTTGTTGTTGTTGTTACACGATCCTGATCTAGAGGTGAGGACCAGTTTTTTGGCGATGAATTCTATGTTGTTGTTTCATTTTAGGTTTCACTTTTGTTTCTGATTAAATGAACGTAAAGCTCATCTTATTTTTCAAGCCACATTCATACATTTAAGCGTGGAAATTTCTGTGATGCAACTTTCTGAATTTAAAGTATTAACTAGCTCATAGGTAATGGGATTTACATCATAAACAACCAAAACAGCTCATCTGAATCAATTCATGTATTGTTGTCTTTCCTAGACATGGAAACTGCTGAAGTTTATTTGAATCTTGAAGAGGACCTGACAGGGTAAGTTCAAAAGGAGCAACGCACGGATACAAATATGGATAACAATTAAGCATCCGTGCATTGTACTACACATCGTTTCAGGTCAAACTTTAATCAGTCCCAAGGTTGCCAGATTTTTCTTTCTTACAATCAGATTAATAAATACAAAAGAAGTTTAATTGAGTTTTTTAATCGTTTGGGAAGCTGGAGGCCTTTTGTGGACATTTATGATAGTTAGTCTGTAAAGTTCAGTTGAAATGTTTGTAAAGTTTAGAGATGTGCTGAGGATATGGCAAATGTAATAATTGGCTGGACATTTTGTATGTTGGGGATTTGATATATTTGGACTGGTGCTGGACATTAATGATAATGAACATTTAATTTGGTACTGTACATTTGGAATGTTGATGGACATTTACAGTAGTAGATTTGGAATGGTGCAGGAAGGAGATTTTGTATCTGTACATTTGGGATGGTTCAAGAGATTTGGTACTCTAAATTTGGGATGCATCTGGACATTTGGTACGGTACATTTGGAATAGAGCTGGACTTTGGGCATGGTTTGGACATTTAGTACATTTGAGATGGTGCTGGACATTCAGTACATTTGGCATGGTGCTGGACGTTCAGTACATTTGGACATCAAAGAAATTTAGATTTTGGGAGTTTAAAGATATGTTAGACATTTGGGTAGTGTAATTATTTATGTAATGGGCCTTGGAAATGCTTAGGGATGCGGTAAACATATTAAGAAGTGTTTGACATTTGGTAAATTTGGGGAAGTTTTGTACATCAGCAAAGTTAAGCAGTGTAACATTTGAAGGGAAAAAATGTGTGACCATTCTCTAGATACACACGAGGACAAAATTGTTGGTACCCTTCGGTCAATGAAAGAAAAACTCACAATGGTCAAAGAAATATCTGACAAAAGTAATAATAAATACGAATTCTATGAATGTTAACCAATGAAAGTCAGACATCGCTTCAACGGAATTATATAAAAAAATGAACTCATGGAACAGGCCTGGACAAAAATGATGGTACCCCTAACTTAATAGTTTGTTGCACAACCTTTTGAGGCAATCACTGCAATCAAATGATTCCTGTAACTGTCAATGAGACTTCTGCACCTCTCTGCAGGTATTTTGGCCCACTCCTCATGAGCAAGCTGCTCCAGTTGTTTCCGGTTTCAAGGGTGCCTTTTCCAGACAGCATGTTTCAGCTCCTTCCAAAGATGCTCAATAGGATTGAGGTCAGGGCTCATAGAAGGCCACTTTAGAATAGTCCAATGTTTTCCTTTTAGCCATTCTTGGGTGTTTTTAGCTGTGTGTTTCGGGTCATTGTCCTGTTGCAAGACCCATGACCTGCGACTGAGACCCAGCTTTCTGACACTGGTCAGCACATGTCTCTCTAGAATCCCTTGATAGTCTTGAGATGTCATTGTACCCTGCACAGATTCAAGACACCCTGTGCCAGATGCAGCAAAGCAGCCCCAGAACATAACAGAGCCTCCTCCATGTTTCACAGTAGGGACAGTGTTCTTTTCTTGATATGCTTCATTTTTCCGTCTGTGAACATAGAGCTGATGTGCCTTGGCAAAAAGTTCCATTTTTGTCTCATCTGTCCATAGGACATTCTCCCAGAAGTTTTGTGGCTTGTCAACATGTAGTTTGGGATATTCCAGTCTGGCTTTTTTATGATTTGTTTTCAACAATGGTGTCCTCCTTGGTCGTCTCCCATGTAGTCCACTTTGGCTCAAACAACGACGGATGGTGCGATCTGACACTGATGTTCCTTGAGCATGAAGTTCACCTTGGATCTCTTTAGAAGTCTTTCTGGGCTCTTCTGTTACCATTCGGATTATCCGTCTCTTTGATTTGTCATCAATTTTCCTCCTGCGGCCACGTCCAGGGAGGTCGGCTACAGTCCCATGGATCTTAAATGTCTGAATAATATGTGCAACTGTAGTCACAGGAACATCTAGCTGCTTGGAGATGGTCTTATAGCTTTCACCTTTAACATGTTTGTCTATAACTTTCTTTCGAATCTCCTGAGACAACTCTTTCCTTCGCTTCCTCTGGTACATACCAAGTCACCAAACAACACAGTGACTACCTGGAGCCCTATATATAGGCCCACTGACTGATTACAAGATTGCAGACACCTGTGATGCTAATTAGTGGACACACCTTGAATTAACATGTCCCTTTGGTCACATTATTTTCAGTATTTTCTAGGGGTACCATCATTTTTGTCCAGGCCTGTTCCATGAGTTTATTTTTTTAAATAATTCTGTTGAAGCATGGTTGAAAAGCAATGTCTGACTTTCATTGGTTAACATTCATAGGATTTTTTTTAATTATTACTTTTGTCAGATTAAAGTTTCTGTGACCATTATGAGTTTTTATTTCATTGACCGAAGGGTACCAACAATTTTGTCCTCGTGTGTATTTGGGAATATAAGGGTCTTCGCAGGAAAATCCCCCATCTGGCAACACTCATTCACATGCAAAAAATTTTTTACATCGCAGGTAACAAAATCTCGCGCAGGCGCAGTCAAACTCAGCTCAGCTCGCTTTCTGATTGGACGATTCACTCAGGCGGCAAGGTTCTGACTTATCACCTAAAATGTTTTTTTGTTTTTGTTTTTAATCCATAAATCCTGAATATAATTAAAGACATAACTATAATTGCTACACATTCTTTTAAACGACAAGTAAATGTTTTTTTTTCATCGTATTGCTTTTAATACTGTTAAATCTCGCGAGATTTACCCGGAAATCGTGTAAGCAAACCATATAGACCGGATAAACTGGATAAACACCAAGCGGTCACGCTTATGGTTTAATAAAAGTGAAACATAAAGCTACTCCTTTTTTTTTTTTTTTTTTTTAGCCTCGTACCATTTTGGGATGGTATTCCGTACTTTCCGTATCCGGTTAACATACCGGAAGTGCTGCTGCATGACTACAGCTTAGTGAATACAATGCCGAGTAATACGGAGACCAAAGAGCAGGATGTTCAGGTAGGAAATCATCATCATCATCATCATCATCATCATCAATAATAATAATCCAGAGCTGTAAACAGAAACCTGACAGATTTTACACAACCTGTGTAACGAACGTCAAAGTGCTGTTGAATTCTCGACTCTGATTGGGCAGACGGTGTTTATACATGCGCACACATATGAAATGTGGAACAGGTTTTAAATTTGTAAAAGATTTTGATAAAAAAAATATATATGTATCTTTTTACTCCCACTTCACAATTATGTTCCACGTTTGTGTTGGTCTATCATATAAAATCCCAATAACAAAGTGTGGAAAAGTTCAAGGGGTACCAATACTTTTGCAAGGCGCTGTATTCGTGCAGAAAAAAAATCTTGTGTCCTGTATCCCACTCAGGGTCCAGCTGCTCGGGCGTCCTTATGGCATCAGATTTCATTCATAGGAGTGATGTCATAGTGCTTGGGCCCAATAAACTTTAGAACAATAGGGCCCTGCACATTACATCTGCACTTTCAGAGCTATGATGTCAGTGTTTGGGCCCTAAAGGTAGGTAGGCGATGCAACAGTTTGCAGCGTCGTCACCAACTTTTATGTCCTTCCATAACATAACAGTAGGCAGCATAATTATCAACTTACACATCATACTGTGAGCGTGTTAGGCATCACTTTGTGATATCATGAAGCGCGGCAGTGAGGTGACCGCACATGACGGGCGAGTGTGTCGGGATCTGGCCCTGGGAAACCTCAAGTACACGGGCGGAGCCGCGCTATACCTTTATAGTTTGTCATAAGTTTAAGGCCTCGCCACGGCTGAACCGTTTTAGATATCAAAAATTCCTTCGCAATTTTGCATTCTCAATGTCTTGACAGTATACTGGCCCGATTTGGTGGCGATCGTGTAAATCTCCTTGAAGGAGTATATTAAATTCCATTCTTCCATCTTCTAACGGAGGCACGCGGGTCTTCTAGCGATTTCTGACTAATAAGTGCTTACTGTGTTTTTTGAGACCGGCGTAAGCGTGTGAACAAGTGGGTTTGAGATTAATTTGCTCACAGAGTTTCAATAAAAAAGGGCAGATCTCAAGCTTTTAACACTCGATTATTGATAATGTAACGCCATGAAAACACGTGAATCGACACACAAAAGAATTGCAATACATCACTAAATCGATTCCCCCATTTCTAGGATTTATTTTTCATTTATTATCCTTACTGTGTGAGAAAAATGCAAAGTTGCACGGTAAACGAGTACATTTACTTATTTGCTGTCCATAAGTACACATTTCATCTACAGTATCTGTACTTTACCCGAGTCGTTTTATACTTTGTACTTTTACTCCACTCTATCTTACAACAAATAGTGTACCAGAGTGGTGTGTAGTATTCAAAGCAGTTTTATCATCTCTTGCTGACTATTATGAATAAATGCAGGATTTTCTTTCCCTAATCATGTAGCAGGTGTTTGAAATCAGAAGAGGAGAGAGAAAAACAGAAGAACACACAGAGAGAGAAATTTAATTTTACTATGAGTTTAAAGCTTCTGTAAGCTGATATTCTTAAGTAGAATTGTAAATTGAGGACTTCTACATTCATTTGCATACTGTTTTACTCTTTTTCTCTGGCGAACAGTAATTCTTTGCTGAATAATCAGCTAGATAATCAGACAACAATGTAAATAGCTCTGTCCTTTGTGCTTGTTTTCGCGTATCTAATGCATGCTTCTGTCTCCAACACACACAGACGGACGACTGGACGCAAGAAAAATGTGTCAACACAAACGAAAGTTGGGAACACCTAATGGTAAAATAGTTTTATTCAGCTTTTGTTAGTTTTATAGCACTAGATTTTATTCTAATGTGCATTATTTGAATAGTTAGTATGTAGTGCGGTTTCATTATACTATTCTCTTTCTCTTTTCACGTAGCATGTCCTGGTGGAACAGAGTGCCAAGCTGGAGGAGGAGTTCGAGTCTTTGGAGAAACAGAAGGCTGATGAAGAGAACGAGTACAAGAGCCACGTTGCGAGTCTGGAGAAGGCGAGAGACGACAAGCAGCGGCAACATCGGGTCCGGTTTCTAATCATATTTTGGAGCAGGAGTCGATCTCATGATGTGCTGGGTTTGTCTTTGAGACGTGAATTATGTGTGTATTTAATGATTTTAATTTTGTGTTTGTCCAGGCGCTCCTAGCCAAGATCGAGTCAGTGCAGGTGAAACTGGACCTAAACAGCAGTAAGACAACGCGGAAAAACTTCAGCGCCAAAGTCGAGGAGCTCACCGCCGAGAGGGATATAAAGCTGGAGACGAAGAAAAGGTTCAGGAGAAGAAAAGAAACAGAAAGATGGGAGCCTTTGATAGTTTGTCTTTGTGTGTTCAGTGTTAAAACGTGTATCTGTGTGTATCTTGTGTTTTAGATTGACCCAAGAGATGGAGGAGGTTGACACAAAACTGGAGCTGCTTAAAGAAGAGCAAAAAAATGAAAAGTAAGGCTTTGAGGAAGGCCGAAAATTTAAAAGAACCGTTAGCAAAAACTCAGTTGTGGCACTTGTTTAGCTGTAGAGTGGAAGTTCAAAAGAAATTGTATTTCAGTATAATTACAATAATGAGAAGAAGGCAGAAAAGCAGAAGAGGAAGTTACTGTGATTCACTTCTCTACCAAAACAACACTTAGCACTGTAACAAGATTTACAAAGGGCAAAGTCTATTCCATACGTTCGTCATTATTAAATGTTTAGTTTTTATTTGTCTTGATTTATATCAAGTCTGAGGTTTTTTTGTGTGTGTGTTTGTGTGCGCGTGCTGCAACAGGGCTACTTGGGAACAAGAGATTGCATCATTGCAACATGAGATGGAGAGACTCTCTCGACAATTTGAAGAATCCAATAAGGCAGCTCTGAAAGATGAGGTAGGCAAAGAAACAAACAACCCACATGACCACCACTTTCTAAAACCAGAACAAACAAACAAAGTTGTTACGAGAAACGGAACAATGGTGGTCATATATCAGCCATGTTTGATTATTATAGGATGAATTATGTAGTATCTCTGTGTGTGTGTGTGTGTGTGTGTGTGTCTGTGTGTGTGTGTGTGTGTGTGTGTGTAGCTCGCTGCTTTAGAATCTCAGAGAGAGCTGGTAGTCTCTCAGATAGAAGACTGGATCGCAGAAGCAGAAAGATATCTAAACACTCTCAGGTAAGAGTGAAAAAACTTCTAATATGTTACTTGCTTTGTGTGTGTTTTTCTTTGTGTTTTAATGAAAAAATTTTGCTTTGTGTGCAGGTCGGACACGTCACCTCACAGCAGCCGGCATCGCATTGAATGGGAGAAAAATGTGGCAATGGGTCGTAACAGCTTGGGAAAGCTACAGGTGAGTTCTACAAGTGAGAGGTGGGGATAGAGCGCCAGCACTATGAGTAAGGGGAGAGGATAATTCACCAGACGTCAAGGGGAATGGTTTGGGATAGTGTACCTTGTTTGCACGTGAGTGGTGGGGACAATGAACCTGGTCTACAGAGGGGGGTGGGGACAGTGCGTCTGGTCTAGAGGTGAGGATGGGTCTAGCGCACTTGGTCCACAGGGGAGAAGTGGGGACAGTGCGCCTGGTCCACAGGCGAGAAGTGGGGACAGTGCGCCTGGTCCACCGGTGAGAAGTGGGGACAGTGCGCCTGGTCCACCGGTGAGAAGTGGGGACAGTGCGCCTGGTCCACCGGTGAGAAGTGGGGACAGTGCGCCTGGTCCACTGGTGAGAAGTCGGGACAGTGCGCCTGGTCCACAGGTGAGGGATGGGGATAGTGCACCTGGTTGACCGGTGAGGTCTAGGTCAGTGCACCTGGTCTACAGATGAGGAGTGGAGATACATTTTTAAATATGTTTTTGTTAATGTGCTAAGCATAAGATGGTAAAAATGTGGTCCCTGATATTTCAGTTCTTGTATAATGAAAACCTGAAGCAGCTTCACAAGGGGCAGCAGCTGGACAGATTGCCTAAAATCACCCTTCCTCATCTCCCACACATACCCACGGTAAATCTTAGTGTCTACGTTGCCTTCATTTTAAAATCTCTGGAAATTTTAAAATGATAGACTAAATCTCTCTCTCTCCCTCTCTAGATTGATTTGCTGAATTTCACACAGTATGCTTCGATCCGCCCTACGGTGACCCAGCCTCAGTTTCATTCACCCCAGAGATCCACCCCTCCCCTGCTTTCCGCACCACACCCGCTCGAGCAGACCGTTCCTGTACCAAGGCTGGCTATGCCCACCGCCACTCGCGCCCCCACAATGCCCTACACTCACCCTGCGTACATGTTACCTGCTGCTGCCGCCGCTGCTGCTGCTGTTCCTACAGCCCAGGTGGGCATCCCTATTAGTTTCGCAGCATCAGCAGGACCAGGGCCAGCATCCACGGTACGAATCCCCGCCTCACAGGCGCTCCCGTCAAATCCACAACCCGTGGGCAAGCTGGAAAAGCTGCTGGAGAAACTGGGGACCCAGTTCCCGCAGTGCACCAGGTGCTGGTGATCGTTTTCAGCCTTTTGTAGGTTAAATAGATCAAATGCTTATTTTTCTTTGCACTCACCGGTGCGTTACGTTTTCCTTTGTGTGTGCTAGACCCCAAATAATGGCGGTGTTGCAGCAGGTTAAGAGTGAGCGTGGCACCATGGCTGGCATGTCTATAGAGGACATCAAGCATCAAGTGGAACAGAAACTAGCACAAAACGAACGCCCGGTATGCACACGTTAACCAGACGAGGTTTTATATTTGGCCATGCACAAACGCACACACGCACACGTAGCACAAATCCTGAATGTTATTTTTCTTCTCTTTATGTTCCAAACACACGCCTTGCTGTCTCAGCCTCCAGGCCCCATCGCACCTCCTGCAGGATCAAGACACGCACACAGAGGTCCTGTCCATCCTGCGCCGTCCACACTTCCCTCTGTCCATGCTCCCAGCGCTCACGGCTTCCAGCCCCGAAGCCCACAGGTAGCTGTTCACCATCATACACCATGTTCCCTCCCCTAAACACACAATTACGTCCAAAACCATGTGTTGCTTTTTTCATGAAAGTGTTAAGATTACATCACATCGCATACTTAACGCTGATTGACAACTTGTCCTTGTTGATTCTGCCTTCACTACATAAGCCGTTTAAAAAAGACTATATATATAATCTGGCCAAGACAGCCAGGAAAGAACAACACATTCAATATTTTTACACTTGGTCCCTGAGTTACCAGGGGGTCACGTCCATTTATAAGCTCACTACCGCCCCCTAGAATCATAAGAAAGTACTGCACATCATATACGACCAGCTCAAAATTGAAAATTTGGTGAATGTTTATACTGAATGCAACACCATCTGTATTATTATTTTCCAAGCTAGGTAGCAAAAGATTTGCGTTTTTGAGCTTTACGTAGCCACTTGTATTCCCTGACACGATTTTTGCTCTTTTTTTCCCCCCATCAGCAAGCTGCAACTGTGCGGAAACTGTGTTTAATGTGTCAGAACCTGGTCGAACCCGGAACCCAGTACCTCACCAACTGTCCTCATACGCTACACAAGGAGGTGAGTGTGGTGTACCTCCATTCACGCTAGGATTGTAGAAAACAAGGTGTGGATTATCTGATTGAAGAGATGTGCTGTTTTTTTATCGTTTCAGTGCATCAGTGTGTGGCTGCAGTCCAGCAGGAACAACTCCTGCCCGTTCTGTCCCAGCAAATGAACCCACATGACACGGCATATGATGCGGCACAAGATCATGTAATCTCCAGACATAGTTCATCATCAACACCACCGAGGCATGCTGGGAGTCCCAGTTGAATTTTTTTTTTAATATTGTAAATAACTCAATACATGAATCAAAACCTGGGGTTTATTTTCTCTTTCTATGGAGAGATAAACCATATAGAGATTTCTATAATTTAATTATGTTGATTTTCTAATAAATGATTATTAATATGAGAGGCATGTTTACTTTGTTTCGTGTTTCGTACTCAGTAATGTTGAACAGAGCGATCTTATGATTTCATGATGATCATATCATGTTGAGAAGCAATACATTCTGCGACCAGAACATCCAGATTAGTGAGCAGCTCAAATTGATAAATTCTATTTTAAAAACCCTTGGTTACACTTGCGCTACTGCTTGGGAATTATTCAGAAAAAGGAAGTGAGAAGACCATAAAGGATAAACCTTCTGTGACGTCACCTATAGGCTTTTCTGAAGAGCGGTTTTGAAGCTCAACCTTTCGGGAGCTCTGGTTCTGTTCTCATCACCTTCTTTGCAGGAGCTGACTTCGCCTAAACCAAATTTAATTCATAAATGGACAGAACAAGCTGAGCCCGGGAATTGGTTGGAACCCTCCTGTTTATCTCAGTTATTACAAGCTAGCTAGCTTAGCTTTGATTAACATTCATTTGTTAGAACATTACATTTCGTTTGGTTTAACTGGTACCGTAGACGACATCATATGTCAGCTTCTACAAGTTAAACAATGACGGTTGCAGTTAGCTGGTTAGCTAAAGTGATACATACTGTAGCAGACAACTAATGGTTTGACACCTGCAATGCAGATAATGAGACTAAAAGCTTTTTTGTACCATAGGGTAGACATAGTGGTCCCCAACCCCTGGGCCGTGGATGAAACAGAAAGATATATATATCAGATTGTCTCCCATTCGCTTGTCTGCACGTCGCAGCATGTCAGCATGTGATTCATATGCTCCAAGACCACTCTGTATAATAAACATGCCATTAAAAGTGTGTTTGAAGTAACTTCTACTTTGCTGACGTTCTGGATTAAAATCCATTTCTTATGAGACGGGATTGTCTGCAGTGACCGCAACGAAAATTTAATTACGGAGCGGACTGGACATGGGGGACAGGGCCACCCGAAGGGTATCCTTCATCACTTCTAGATGGGAACGTGTTCTCACAGGGAAACAAGCTCTGAGCTCACACCATTTCTGTATTATGGTGTGTTGTATTTCTTATGCACTTTATTATGCTTGAAAAGAGTAAAGAGTGAAACCAACTCAAAGCTGAAACATCACTAAGACCTTTGATACTGTAACAGGATTTGGAGCGAAAAAGTCTTAAAAAAAGGAAAAAATTAATTACCCAAAGTCTTCGAGCCCATTTAACTAGTGTGTAAGTATATGTGTTTATATTTTTCAAACTGATTCAATTATGATTTTGAATCATATTTAAATAATCTTTGGAGAATCACTATACTTTCAAAGGTCATTTAAAGCTCCAAAACTGGTCCTACTTACAGATCGGCACAGAGACTTACAGCACTTAATTATTATATATTTTATTTTGCATCATCCCATAAACATGAATGTTCAAGTCAACACACAATCTTAAAGGTGATTATGTGAATGTGTGTAATTTAGAAAATACAAGTCCTGGCAGGAGCCATATTTAGGCGTTCAAGACCTGAGTGATAGTGTCGTAGATGGACGTGAACTTGGCCCTCAGGGTCTCCATGTAGGGCTCAATTTGACCTTGGAGCTGGGTGGTGTGGGGTGCAAGCTGGCTCTTGACATCCTCAACAGCCTTCAGCATGTGCTCCTTGTACTCCTCAGCCACAGGGCTGGCCAGGTCCTTCAGGTCCTGCAGCCTCTCTGTGAGCTTTCCACGCACAGTCTCGACAATGGGGGAAAGCTTGGTCTTGGTCTCCTCAAAGTTGGTCTCCAGCTTGGCTTTGAGGTCCTCGAGGGCTGGCTGGAGCTTCTGACGAAGACCATTGAGCTCCTTCTGGTTATCAGCCATGTAATCTTGGAAGATGGGGATGAGACGATCCCGATACTGATCCAGGTGTTTCTGGATGGACTGGCGCAGCTCAGCGCGGTGTGGCTCTACTTTTTTGTGCAGGTCATCAAGTTCTTTCAGGATGAACTCGCGTGCGAGCTGGGTTCCCTGAGTCAGCTGGGCGGCAATGGGTTTCAGGGCATCGGAATCTGTGTACTTCTGCAAGTTGTCTAGGCTCTCAGTCAGCTTCAGTCTTATTGGGAAAAGGAATACAGGTGATTAGCTACAACTTCCAAAGGAAATCTCCTCCATTCTAAATTCTGTTGCTTTATATATTAGTTAATCAACCCGAGCAAAGCAAGCTGGGTTTCGAAGACCATGTTTGGATTAGGTGTAATCACATTCAGCTTACTTGTACTGCTGATATTCGGTTCCCTCCAGGTTCTCCAGGGCTTTGAAGGCCTGGTCCTTGACCTGGTCCAGGTAGACCATGGCAACTGCCTTGTAGTGCTCCAGCTGGGTGAGAGCATCGGCCTGCAGGGTGCGGGCATGGCAGCCTGGGGACAAACAAAAAAGTGTTTTAGACCTCAACTGGCTCTGAAGAGTCAGTGTACAAGCCAACTAAAGATACATCCAATATTGGTGATGTTGTTACTGTTGGCTGTTTGTTACTAAGCTGATTTCTCTGGCCAATTTAGGTGGAAGACAATGTTATTGTGAAGATATTAAAATATTGATTGGGTGGAATGGACTTTCCAGTCAATCAGCATCACGCTCAATCACCAATCATGGGTGTCTAAGAAGAGGACAGTTAAAACTTTCCGCCTGAGATTGTTCAACTCTGGAATAACCAAATTGGGAGAACATTGGGAGCCAAAGTGGTGAGTGCTCAAATGTTTGTTCTTTTAGTTTTCTAAATTTGTTAAAAAGTTAAAAGAAGGTCTGATTGATTACATACTGATTCATTACTGATTGGTAACAAAAGAAATAGTAGCAATTGCATTGTGTGATCAGCATCACATGAACTGAGATTTTAATTCTGACAGGAAATGTTTGAGGTAAACCTCCAATGAAATGGTTCGGCATAAAACACAAAGGAAAGACAGAGAAGAAAAGATGAGACACACTTACCCAAAGCCAAAAGCAGGGTCAATGCTAGAGCCACGAATTTCATGTTGGAGCCTACGGAAGGATAAAAATAATATTTATATATTAAAAACCTTTTTTATGTTATGAATCTAAGCACTGGACAGATATTTAGCTGTAACATGAAAGTGAAACCATTCTTTTTATCTAAAGATAAAGACTAACCAAAGTTTCTGGTTGAATTTGTTCACAATTATGTAGATTAAATATTAAGACTGAAATGGGATACAAATTAAACATCACTGCAATTTTTAGTTGTAGATGAACTGCAGTGTTTTAAAGTTTTGAATTGCTCCTCCGGCTTCCTCCCTGTGCAGTTCGCAAGCTCTTACCTTAGAGGTGGTGATCTGATGATGAACATTCAGGCGCAGGCCGGAGGTTTATATACACATGCAGCTGGACTCCTGACCTCCTACATGGAAGGCTGAAGTTTAAAGGTTACATACGTTGGAAGCTGAATAGTATTTGGTTGAATAGTATCTGCAATGAGTTAATCAGCTTAGTGCACACTCGCAAGACATCAGATGCAAAGATATGGATGATTAATCAATTGCACCCATCACACACACACACACACACAATGCAAAGACCAAAGTTCACCCTGAGTCAATGACTTTAATGCAGTGTGAGTAACTAAACACGGTTATCCCAACTTTAAAGAGTTTAAATAAGATTTATTTCTTTAATTCTAAATTTGCTGAGTGTTTAAGGAGTATTTGTTCACCGCTAACAGGTTATATATTTACTATTAGAATAATCAAGTTAAAATTTAATTCGTCACATGCACAGCCATACACAGTACGGTATAAAATGAAAAATAAATCTTTTCAAATTAAAATAAAAATTAAATATAAAATAAAAAAAGAAAATATAGTGTTTGAATAAAGAAATAAAATATGATATAAGAGATATAAATATCATACTTAATACTACAAATCATTTTTTAAGTTTCAATTTAAATTTGTAAATAAATAATTGATTTCATCAATGTTTTCCAATATTTACAGTAAAAAATATTTGATGATAAATATATGAATATATATATAAATATATGAATATATATAAATATATATAATATTGAAAATATATGATAAATATCATAAATATTTTGATAAAAAAAAGATTTATGATGTGGTATAAAGGGTGAATTTTTGTCACTGGTTGATTGCTTCATCATCATCAACAACAATAACAACATTAATAATAATAATAATAATAAGACATTGCTATGGCACCAAAATGGAAATGGCTATTGACAAGGACAATAATAATAATAATAATAATAATAAAATAAATTATAAATTCAATATGAATATTTGTTGTCCTCATCACTAGTTTTATGACATCTCTACACAGTTTATTTTAAATCCCTTTCTCATTCATTTCAGATGGCAATTCTAGTGTTAATTCTAATCACAGATAATCACCAGCATATAAACTCTCCCGTTGCACGTCTTCTCAGATCAGCTGGATCACTCGGGCAGATTCACGAACACGGACACGCAAGCCAAAGTGCACTGAAAGTCAGCCGTTTACTGAGATAAGATATCCACAGGCAGCTATGTGTATGTACAGTTAAAGGATGCGTACATGCCTTCAGTCATTCCAGCGTAATAAAGCAGTGATCTTTACCATGGCAGCTTAGATCACCTTATTAGATCACTGCCATAAAACACTGCAGTAATTTATTATACAGTTCTCTACATGAGTAGGTTACTGCTTATTCAAGTCTTTGTTAACACACAGTATGAATGCTGATCAATTCCTGCTTTCTGTTTCTGTTTGCTTTCTGTTCCCTGTTGAGTCCGGTTTCTCTCAATGTTTCTTCCTATTGACATCTCAGGGAGTTTTTTCTTGCCACTGTCGCCCTCGGCTTGTTCATCAGGGACTATCTGACCATTGTATTCATACACATTCACATTTCATATAAACTTCCATAGTTTCTTTGATTGTGTAAAGCTGCTTTGCGACAATGACAATTGTTAAAAGCGCTTTACAAATAAAATTGAATTGAACTTATGTCCAAAAACATGTCGTATGTGAAATCGACACATTTTGAGTGATTAGACGTTTGAATTAAAGTGGATGTTTTTAAAAAATTTAATGGTTTTTAAACGAGGAGAATTTATGATTTCTTTTTTCTTTTACACATGTGATTAAAAAAAATAAATCTAAATTATACTTAAGTAAGGGAATAATTTAATTAAATAAATGGACTATGGTCGTCTTCTTAAAAAAATTTATTAAGAGTAATAATAATACTAAAATCAAATCTGCATGAAACTATAATTAGACAGTATATAATATAATACTACAAAACATTTTTTATTAAAATTAAAATGTCTAAATAAATCATTGATTTCGTCATTGTTTTCCAATACTTACAGTAAAAAATAGATTTATTATGTGATAAAAAGGCTGAATTTTTGGCCATATATTTTGTCTCATTATTTGCTTTTTTAACAACATTAAGAGCAACATTATTAATAATAATATAAACAGATTTTCTTTAACACACAATTCACATTTACACAACCAAAATATGTGAAAAAAAATTCTTGTATAGGTAAGAACATGGCGGCACCTTGGCAGTGGTTAGCACTGTCACCTTGCACCTCCAGGGTCCTGGTTCGATCCCCGGCCAGGTTTGATTCCCGTCTCTGTGTGCATGGAGTTTTCATGTTTGGTGGGTTTCCTCCGGATACTATGGTTTCCTCCCAAAGACATGTAGGTTAGGCTAATTGGAATTCGCAAATTGGCCGTAGTTTGTGAATGAGTGTGTGAGTGTGTGTGTGCCCTGTGATGGATTGGCGCCCTGTCCAGGTTGTACCCTGCCTTGTGCCCTAAGTCTCCTGGGATAGGCTCCAGGTCCCCGTGACCCTGAATACAGGATTAAGCGGTACAGCTGATGAGTGAGTGTGAGTGAGTTAAGGTCATTTACACACGTCGACAAAATTGTTGGTGCCCTTCGGTCAATGAAAGAAAAACTCTCAATGGTCACAGAAATAACTTTAATCTGACAAAAGTAATAATAAATAAGAATTCTATGAATGTTAACCAGTGAAAGTCAGACATTGCTTTTCAACCATGCTTCAACAGAATTATAAAAAAAAATGAACTCATGGAACAGGCCTGGACAAAAATGATGGTACCCCTAACTTAATAGTTTGTTGCACAACCTTTTGAGGCAATCACTGCAATCAAACGATTCCTGTAACTGTCAATGAGACTTCTGCACCTCTCTGCAGGTATTTTGGCCCACTCCTCATGAGCAAGCTGCTCCAGTTGTTTCCGGTTTGAAGGGCGCCTTTTCCAGACAGCATGTTTCAGCTCCTTCCAAAGATGCTCAATAGGATTGAGGTCAGGGCTCATAGAAGGCCACTTTAGAATAGTCCAATGTTTTCCTCTTAGCCATTCTTGGGTGTTTTTAGCTGTGTTTTGGGTCATTGTCCTGTTGCAAGACCCATGACCTGCGACTGAGACCCAGCTTTCTGACACTGGCCAGCACATTTCTCTCTAGAATCCCTTGATAGTCTTGAGATTTCATTGTACCCTGCACAGATTCAAGACACCCTGTGCCAGATGCAGCAAAGCAGCCCCAGAACATAACAGAGCCTCCTCCATGTTTCACAGTAGGGACAGTGTTCTTTTCTTCATATGCTTCATTTTTCCATCTGTGAACATAGAGCTGATGTGCCTTGGCAAAAAGTTCCATTTTTGTCTCATCTGTCCATAGGACATTCTCCCAGAAGCTTTGTGGCTTGTCAACATGTAGTTTGTCATATTCCAGTCTGGCTTTTTTATGATTTGTTTTCAACAATGGTGTCCTCCTTGGTCGTCTCCCATGTGGTCCACTTTGGGTCAAACAACGACGGATGGTGCGATCTGACACTGATGTTCCTTGAGCATGAAGTTCACCTTGGATCTCTTTAGAAGTCTTTCTGGGCTCTTTTGTTACCATTCGGATTATCCGTCTCTTTGATTTGTCATGAATTTTCCTCCTGCGGCCACGTCCAGGGAGGTTGGCTACAGTCCCATGGATCTTAAATTTCTGAATAATATGTGCAACTGTAGTCACAGGAACATCTAGCTGCTTGGAGATGGTCTTATAGCCTTTACCTTTAACATGCTTGTCTATAATTTTCTTTCGAATCTCCTGAGACAACTCTTTCCTTCACTTCCTCTGGTCCATGTTGAGTGTGGTACACACCATGTCACCAAACAACACAGTGACTACCTGGAGCCCTATATATAGGCCCACTGACTGATTACAAGATTGTAGACACCTGTGATGCTAATTAGTGGACACACCTTGAATTAACATGTCCCTTTGGTCACATTATTTTCAGTATTTTCTAGGGGTACCATCATTTTTGTCCAGGCCTGTTCCATGAGTTTATTTTTTTAAATAATTCTGTTGAAGCATGGTTGAAAAGCAATGTCTGACTTTCATTGGTTAACATTCATAGAATCTTTTTTAATTATTACTTTTGTCAGATTAAAGTTATTTCTGTGACCATTGTGAGTTTTTCTTTCATTGACCGAAGGGTACCAACAATTTTGTCCACGTGTGTATAGACAAAGTTGTATGACTAAAACTAAACTAAACTAAAATTCAATTAATTGTGGTGAGGAAAAAAAGAAGCTGCTTGCTCTTCGTGCTCATGCTCATTGAATTTAATTATCGGATGCAGTACAATAATGTACATTAACCTCTTGTACGTGATAGCCTGATGGCCTGACATGTTCCTGATACTGATAGGCCGATCTGAAAACGATCGAAGCGAAAAAAAAAAAGAAGAAAGAAAAACCTCTGACAACTCATTAGGAGTGAAAGAACACTGTGTTATCTGCACGGCCTTACTGCAGTGTTTTTCCATCTTTCACATTTTTCACAATTCATCTACTGTACATAAAATTTGTTTCAGTGAACCTAAAAACAGCAAAGTCCTACAGATTTGTGTTCATTCAGAGTAAGCATTCCTGCATTAACATGATGCTGTTTAATAAAAATTGTTTCATATCAGCCATAAAACTATCATTGTCACCAGGAGAACTTGAAAACAATGATTTACAACTAGCAAATTGGTGACTGGATCATGGCTCAAACATGCCCACGGTGACCAAAGTCCAGTCCGTCTGGTCAGTCTGAACAAAGGAGAAAAGCACCAGGACACCCAGTGCACCGCAGCCTGCCAAGACCGCCGACCCAGCCTCCAATCTCCCCAGATTCCAATCCATTTGAGAACCGATAGAAACACCAGACAAACAAGCCCAATCCAACCCACAGCAACCAGAGAATCTATTGCCAACACCTGATGCCAGACATCACAGCATGAAGCCCTGCTGAGCCGCATCCTGATGGGCCAGAGTCACCAGAGTGGCATGAAGGTGGTTTTTATGGTAATGGTTTTAATGTTATGATCAGTGTACCCTGAAGAATACATTATGAATACATTTAAATACACACTATACACCACATACACACCATATACATTTACTACTTTGTGTTTGTCTTTTTATTTTTGTATAGTTCTTAGCTAGTTTTGTTAATTTATCATGTTAATTTGTTGTCTTAGATAGTTATGGTAATATATTGGGTTAATTTATTATGTATGTTGCACCTTGGTCCGCGATGAATGTTGTTTCGTTTCACTGTAGACTGTGAACTGTATATATGACTGAGATGACAATAAAATTCTACTTGACTTCACTTGAGTACTTTTTAAAAAATCCAATTATAGTTGCAGTTATTGTGATAAATAATTTGTTATCGCTTACATTATAGCATCTGTAAAAACAATTGTTTCTTGACCAACACTAACTGGTAAAACGAGTGAATTAGTCTATGATGGTTTTTGATCTTTACATGCAAAAACTCAGCACATACTGTACATGTTCAAGACACATCAGGTTATGTATTCCAGCACCATGCTTTTGTCCTGCCATGTTTACAGAACTTGATTTTCTCAACATACAGCATGTTTCTTATCTTTTGTCTGAGCGAGGATGTACCAGTTAACTTCAGACATTGTTCTGGATATATTCTCCTTTAGAATCTACTAGCATAAGTACCTGTCATTGATGGCTAAAGAGTTTCTAGAAATAGTTAAAAAGTTAAAGCTTAAAAAAATCTGCTGATCTTTAATGTAATGAGTGATATTATTATTATTATTATTATTTCAGGTTGAAGTCCACGTCCATGTCTGTGTGTCTCTCTGTACAGCAGAACTCTCTGTCTAACTTATTAATACACTGAAATCACATTCTGTAAGGTCGAGTATCTGACGCCTTGTTTACACTAAGTTGTACTTCTTTGGTGCTCAGACAAATACACTCGCTGTTCGGTGATCGGAGAGAGAATCACAGATGAGAAATGGAAAAAGTCGATCGGATAAAGATGAAGTTTCGTCTTAAAACGACTCCGGCGTGTTAAAATTCACTTCTACCACTTCAGCGCTGTTATTTCAGCCAGAGTGAGAATATGAACTAATCCCAGTCAAAATATTCAATATTTATCTTTTCTAATTAATATCTATCGGTGCAGGTGTTTGTTTACATTGAGACAGTAGCGCATTAGTAGATTATTTTAAAGTAGATTATTAAATCCCACACATAACTGTTCATAACATCACGTTTACTCAACATTTAGATTTCACTGATGGTGCAGATTAAACTTCAGCCAGATATCTAAGGACTGCAAAAGATAAATGAAACCACTGGTTTCAGCTAAATAAAGATATCATTGAAAGAGCATGTTCTGACCAATGTACACACAAAACCTTTTTTTTTTTCTATTTATTTAGATAAAGAAAAGAAGCATTTCATTCATTTTTTTACAGATAAGTAATTGGGAGCTTTGTATTACCAACCAGGGGAAAAAAAAAAATTTAGTCAGGTTTAAACTGATCTTTTCTCTATTACCTCTGTGCAGCCATTTTTAAAGCTAGTTTCCTCAGTGGAATAGAGATTAGCATGGGACAGGCAGTGACAGACGGGATATTATCTGTGTGCTGCACAATCAGCTTTGAATCTGAAGAGATGAGAAGATTCCAGTCACAAAGTGTTGACACTCCATCTTGTTTATTGTAACGTTTCACACAATCTTCGGCGTGTGGCAGACTGGCAGTGCGGCTAAGCTAACACTCAGTGGCTGACAGGAAACATTAGCACATTGTTGTGTACACACACAGCTATTCAGGTGTTTATTGAAGGTATATACATACAGGGATGAAGTTAACACACACATACACACGTACAAATATTTAAAGATAAATGGATTTTATGTATATAACTCTCATAATTAGACCCCCCCCCCCCCCCCCCCCCCTCAGTGTAGTCATATTTCTTCCTGACAGGAAACGGATGAAGGAATTTCTTTAAATGTATACGGCTAATGAAGCTAACAACAAACAAAACTAAATATCCCTTGTGTTGTGACACTAACTGCCATTTACATCGTATCAAATACAAGATATAAGATTAACAATATAAGATTTAGACATTATTTTCTGCTAAAAAAAAAAAAAACATGTTGGTGGATGCACATTAGTTGTTAGCTACATTAGCCACTAGCTGATTAATCCTGTGTAAATGAGATATTGTGTGTGAGAGAGATTTGAAATAGAGCATATATCCATTTTCATTATATACTGAATAGATCTTTGTGGAAACGTGTGTGTGTGTGTGTGTGTGTGTGTTTCTGTGTGTGTAAGAGAGAGAGAGAGAAAAGCTGGCAGTATCAGTGCTACGCTAAAGCATTAAGGCAGCACTGCATGTCATTGTTCAGTGTCCATTAACACACACACACAAACACACACACACACAAACACAGTGCTCAGTGTTGTGTTTATATATATATATATATATTTGTATATTTGATCAGACTTTGCCATAGACTCAAGAAATACTTACATAAATAAAAAAAAAAAAAACAAGAAAACATACACAATTTTCACTTTTTTCACATTTTGCCAACATTCACCTCCCTTCCTCTCGCTTCCACTCTTTCTCTCGCCATATATTATGTAATCATGTACATGTTCTACTTAAAGAACGAGACGGATCCCTGAACCCTGCCTCCCCGAACACCGCCGTGGTCCAGTCGTCTCCCCTCACACCAGCGAGGCCCGCCTGTCCTGCGGTGTTTCCTCCAACAGCTGGAGCAGCAGCTCGTGCAGGGGCGCGGCGATGGCACCGTACCCGCCGGCCGTCAGGTGCAGGAAGTCGAACATGTCTCGGCAGGAAATGGTGCCGTCGGAGTGCACGAAGCTTCCGCCCACATCCAGGAACTGCACGGACCCGAAACGAGGGAGGGCGCAGCGCAGGAATGCGTTCACTGCTGCGTTTTTCTCCCGCAGAGGGTTCGGGAACTCGCCCCTGGGTAACAGGCCCTGAGTGGCACAAACCAATCAGGGTTAAGCAATCAGGTGGTCAATTTTATCTAATATTTAGCTTGTCGTGTAAGTGACCTCAAAATTTTTATTTTTTGTTTCATGTTTTTTTTCCCCGCCAAGAGCAGGCAGTTTTTTTTTTTTTACTTGATAAGACTAAGCTACTAAATTAGCTTAGTATCCCAACTAAGAAAAAAGTATAGAAATGCATACACACAAAATCTTCCAAAAAAACAACAACAATATAAATATTACAATATCATTGCTGTCTATATTGAGTTTGTTTCTGCTGATACGATTTAGTCAATCTTTTGTTGGTCAGTTTGTTTAATTGAATTGATGGTTCAGTTGATGATTTAGAATAGATTTACACTTTCAAAATCAACTGAAACAAACCAACAAACTTTAGCTTCCATTTTCTGCAAATACTTGTCTTTTGTAAGAGTATTACTTCTTCTTCTTTTAAGTTCATGTGCAATTGTTGAAATACCGCCACCTACTGGCCTGGAGTGTGGAGCAGGAAAAAAGATGAGTGTTTTCTGCAGTGTGGTAATGCTAACCCTAATCCACATTTAATCATGGATGAACTGTGGAAAGCTGAGTTCAATTTCAATTGCCACACCCAGGCCTAATTACTGCCAGGTACGTTGGATCAAAAAAAAAAAAAAAAAAACTTAAACTGAAGTTAAGCACACTTAAAGATCTCACATCAGGCCGTGATCTAAAGAGACAAATGAGAACCAAAGTAATGGTCTTGCATCAGTCCAGAAAGGGTTACAAAGCCTTTTCTGCAAACCACTGTGATTTGCTATTTGTTTGATGATCTCAATCAATTAAGTGTGATAAATATGCAAAAAAGAAAAAAAAAAAAGTCACATAAACACTATTTTGCTCTCTCTCTCTCTCTCTCTCTCACCAGGACGACGATCTTGGCCTTTGTGAAGCGCGAGATGAGGAACTGTACTATGGTCACAATTCCCCCTGCAACCTGCTCCGCCGTGTGCTCATGGTTATTGGTTCCTACCCACAGCACCACCACCTGGTTGAATTCAAACATGACACCCATTATACACTGGTGCTGTTCACCAACAATAACGACACCTACTGTATAAAAATAATGTTTTTCTCCCTTTCTTTCTCACCCTTGGTCTGATGTTCTCCAGTTCTCCGTTCTGCATCCTCCACAGAACGTTGCTCGTCGTGTCTCCGCCGATCCCGAAGTTGAGCGCGTGGAGTGGGGAAAAGAGCTCCCGCCACACCTGGACACAACCAGCAATCACATCGCGGAACCCCAACATCAGCATGTGAAATTAATGATGCTTTGGGTTGAATTAGGAGATTTTATTCCTTTTCATTTCGTGAGTGAGCATGTGAGGATTGTTGCCACATTCAATCACGAATCAAGACCGGCTTCCTCTTCAATCCTACAGCAGCACAGCATGCTTATTTACACGCGGGACACAATGCGGCATTGTGCAGCGTGGCACTGAGCTGGGAATGACACTTCAGTCTCTGTTCTCTGGTTATTTATGGTGCACAGCTTTGGGATTTTTTTTTTTTCCTATATGATGTTAGATTCTAACATACACACACCTCATATTGCTGCATCAGCTGAACCATGGAGTCCCCAATAAACAGCACGTCAGGTTCCGCATCCTTACACTCCTGCACAAAGCGGTTATGCTGCAACACACAAACACACGCACGATGTCAGCCTTTGCCTGCGAAACCTTTATTGATTCATTACCGTCACGATGTCAAATACACAAACATTTTATACACGCATTTACTCTGTACAGTATGTTTACTTATTCCCAAAGCACACACACCTGTGACATCCAGCGTCCGTCACCCTGGACGTCCAGGACCTGCATGGGTTCAGCAGCAGGGTTCTCCTCTTCACTCATTCTCTAAACAAGTGTAACATCATAAGGCAGACCACACATGGTTATTACTGTGGAATCAAATTTCAAGTTATTTTCATGGATGCATTTGAATATTTGAGTGATGCGGCGGCGCTTTAGTCCTGAAGTCTCAAGTTATGGCATTAAAATAATGTATTTTTTATTATATAATACAGTTTATTAATGTATTATTTTTAATCTTCTCAGCAATGAGAGCAACAGCAGATCTTATTTTCACAATCTGGCCCATGTCAAAGTCACCCAAATCCTTACATTTGCCCATTCTCTCTGTGTCCAACACATCAACTTCAGGGACACAATGCACAGCTAACTCAATATTACGAAGGTGGCCATAATATTATAGCTGATTGGTATACACAGTAAGTCCCCTACATACAAACATTCGAGTTACACACTTTTGAGGTTTGCTCATGTTCAATCACGGAAGTTAGATCACATGTCTGACACAAGCCCAGGATGTCCGGAAGCACAAGCAGATGTGGCAGGCAATAACGATGGAGACAAAAGTGAAAATAACTGAGGGAATGGAGCGAGGTGAAAAGATGGCAGACATCGCTCGTTCTTTTAACATGCATCGTTCAACCATCGTGCCGACTCTAAAGAACAAGGACTAGATCATGGAACATGTTAGTTTTATACTGAGTATAGCCAATTGTGGTAGTACCTAGACAATGTTTGTTGGACCTATGAACGAGCTCTTGGAACAGAACTTCGGTTTTTAATAAATATGCATGCACTAACATTTTTATCAGATAAAAAGTGACACATCTGATAAATACAATCTCATGCCTTTTCACGCAGTGTCCGTATTCACATCTTTCAACGATCTTAACTGTCATATTCAAATGAAACTTGGCCAATTTAGATTTCAGATGAAAAGACTGAAAAAAGTGTATTATTCTAAGATGCAAAATTTGATGCAGTAGAAATCTTTCTTTTAAATTTTTTACTGAAGCCAGATCGTCACTTCCATGTTTATAGACGTCGGAAGTAGCTTCTTTGGCCACACACATTTTCTGTATTATATGTATAACATAAACATTTTTTTTTTTAAATCAGCATCAGTACTATGTTTTGGCCGAGTCTATCATATTATGTAGCGCATTTAATGTGTTTGAGGGCGAAGTTTTCTTTTCTTTCATATTCTTTAGCCATGTGCATCGCCATGACACCCATGAAACAAAATAGTACCCCAACAACAACAACAACAACAAAAAGATACCCATAATGCACTGATGTTTGATGGAAAAACAGTTAATAATAACAACAATAATAATAATAATAAAAATAAAAATAAATAAATAAATAAAAATAAACAATAACCTCAATTTTATTATACACTGTGCATGCAAGTAAAGAATCAACCAAGCAACAAGATTAAAGCATTATTATAATTCAGGCTAATAAATCCGAATATCCAATAAGATATAGCTTCTTTATTTGACGAATTAAAATCCTAGTGCTGAGGATAGACGTGCGCATTGTTAAATCGGAATATTAGCTCGATATTAAGCCCTAATGTCGGGATTTACGGCCGCATCCGGCGTCACGTGACATTGACTAAAAGATCAAACAGGCTGGAACAATGACATTTGTAACTATGTAACGCTTATATTAACGCACACGCGCGCGCGCGCGCGCACACACGCGCGCACGGTCTCACCTGCTAATCGGATGAATGAGGAAGCAGAAGGATGACTAACAGGAGAGGATGATGATGCTGCTGCTGCTGCTGCTGATGCGCTCTGGTCCTGATGCTGCTGCTGCTCTCAGCCTCTCAGCTCACACACGCGTTTATCTTTCCTTCTGTGTGTTTTATTATTATTATTATTATTATTATTTTTTTTGATCCCTGAAGTCGAGGCGCTGTTTATGCGCAACAAAATATTTGGAAAATCAGAGACGCAGGCTTTGGATTCCAGTTATACCCGCCCCTTTTTTCCAGGGTTGCCAGATCGTGCACGGCATCCACCTACCTAATTTCCCTTCTTACACATTTTCTGTATTCTATGTGTAAAATAATAATAAAAAAAATAATTAAATCAGCATCTGTACTATGTTTTGGTCGAGTAGAACATTTAAATGTGTTTGGGGGTGACGTTTTCTTTTCTTTCATGTTCTGTAGCCATGTGCATCGCCATGAATCCATCCATCTAGGAACCTCTTTAGTCCAACCAGGGACCGTGGAGGCCATTGTTTTTAATATGACAATTTTGTACGACCGTGGTAGGACATCCAAGAGAATGATAATGATATAATAATTTTTTGATGACATCCTGTTCCTGGTCTAGCGTCGCTTTCATCTTACTGGACACCAAGGGGGTTGTTTCTTGCTCTACAAGGTGCCTTTTCCTTTGGTGGATAAAATGGAACCTGACACCTGCTAGGTCCAGGTTTGATCCCCGTCTGTGTGCTAGAATTTGCATGTTCACCCCATGTTTTGTGTTTCCTTCGGGCACATTGGTTTCCTCCCACTTTCCCGAGACATGAAGTTTAGGCTAACTAGTGCTCCCAAAATTCCTTGGAATTAATGTAATAGTCAACATTGGCCTCCATGGTGCCTAGTTTGACTACAGAGGTTACTAAATGGATGGATATAATATAATATAATATAATATAATATAATATAATATAATATAATATAATACTCACTCTCACTCACTCATCATCTATACCGCTTAATCCAATATTCAGGGTCAAGGGGGGGTCTGGAGCCTATCCCAGGAGACTGGGGGCGCATGGCAGGGTACACCCTGGACAGGGTGCCAATCCATCGCAGGGCACAGACACACACACACATACACTCACTCATTCACACACTACGGGCAATTTGGGAACGCCAATTAGCCTAACCTACATGTCTTTGGCCTGTGGGAGGAAACCGGAGTACCCGGAGGAAACCCACCAAGCACGGGGAGAACATGCAAAGTCCATGCACACAGAGGGATCGAACCTGAATATAATATAATATAATATAATATAATATAATATAATATAATATATTACTTTCTTCTAATTGAAGGAAAATTTGTTCTCATGATTTTTACATTTTTTTTAAATATAAAAATCAACCCTGAAAAAATTGTAAACCAGGATGTACACCCATTCCCAAATCCTTTGAATCGTCAATCTGGCAACCCAATCCTCAGCCAGGCTGAATACCGGAATAAATCTCAAATGCCTCCCAAAGGGGCACCAAATGCACTACTGAGGGTGGACAAGCCTTCATTTAAGACCCTTCTAGTGCCCTTCTAAAGGGAATGAGTAGGGGTAAGGATACGGACCAAATATACACTTCCGGGTGCACTTCCTGTACCTAGCCCCGCCTCTTTTGGGGTCGATAGAAACATGACGTATGTAAAAAAAAAATGGAATTAAATGAAAACTCAACACAAAACAGACATATATTCATTATCAAATTCAGTTTTTCTATGAGAGTCTACGTCAACACATTTCACCGCTAACTCACAAACATTCGTTTTGTTAAGCATGTAAAGTACAGTTTCCATTCTGTTGTATTATCTGTCAATGTTTTTTGAAAACAATTATAAAATCCAGGTTAATATCTGGCAACCCTTGTGAAACCTGACCACTAGATGGCGGTAGGGGAGCGCCGTCTCCCTCCACCCCTGGTCTGTTCATTGTTTTGTCACCTGCTCGAGATGATTTTTTTTCTTTAAAATAAAAGTCGCGGACTCTCACATTCAGACACGCTAATCGCTTTAATTACGATTATTGCATTTATTATTATTCATCAGATTGTTAAGTCCATACAGATAATATAGATAAATCACATGTCATTTATACATGATATATATATTATGTATAAATGACATATGATTTATCATAAAAATAAAATATAAATATTTATTTAAAAAAATATATGATAAAATATGATTTATCATAAAAATAATGTTTATATATATATATATATATATATATATATATATATATATATATATATATATATATATATATATATATATATATATATATTATTTTACTCTCTCAATATGTTATTGGTTCATAGGTTTCCCTATTTTCTTGCATTCTTGTCAGATAAAAAGTCAGAATTACAGAATTCAACATTAGAATTTTGAGATATTATATTAGAGTTTAAAATATTATATTTTGAGGTAAAACATTTTAGGTAAAAAGTGAGAATTCTAAGATAAATAAAACATTTTCAAATGTTATAAAAAAGTTTAACAATGGTCGTTGGTAGGTTTCTTACCTGCTATATGAGAGACCCAGGTCTCGATTCCCAGCCAAGACAACAAGTATAGATGAGGTAATACATTAAAAAAATATATTAAAAGATATGTAAAAAAAAAAAAAAGAGAGATATAGGTGAGAATTTTTAGATCATAAGTCAAATTTTTGAGATAATAAGTATTTTCTTGGAAAATAAGACTAGTGTTTATGATAATATATAAAAACTTTAGATCAATATGAATTGTGAGTAACTTTTGATATACAGTACAAAAAAAAAAGTTTTGACCGCCTTCATTTGTTCATATTAAATGAAAGAAACCGGAACAAATGTTTTACTGTGACAGGTGGAAAGGTACCTGAAGATACAATTTTAAAATTGGTTGTTTGTGAAACCACCTTAGCAGCAGCCTCATTTCCCCTCTCGTCTGTTCCAACCACTCAGACTTACTTTAAGTTTGATGGGTTTTCAAATACTTGAATGATTTGTGGGTCCCCGTGTGGCTTAACAAAACATGTAATACACACGTGGACCAAATTGTTGGTTCCCTTCGGTCAATGAAAGAAAAACTCACAATGGTCACAGAAATAACTTTAATCTGACAAAAGTAATAATAAATAAGAATTCTATGAATGTTAACCAATGAAAGTCAGACATTGCTTTTCAACCATGCTTCAACAGAATTATAAAAAAAAAAAATGAACTCATGGAACAGGCCTGGACAAAAATGATGGTACCCCTAACTTAATAGTTTGTTGCACAACCTTTTGAGGCAATCACTGCAATCAAACGATTCCTGTAACTGTCAATGAGACTTCTGCACCTCTCTGCAGGTATTTTGGCCCACTCCTCATGAGCAAGCTGCTCCAGATGTTTCCGGTTTGAAGGGCGCCTTTTCCAGACGGCATGTTTCAGCTCCTTCCAAAGATGCTCAATAGGATTGAGGTCAGGGCTCATAGAAGACCACTTTAGAATAGTCCAATGTTTTCCTCTTAGCCATTCTTGGGTGTTTTTAGCTGTGTGTTTTGGGTCATTGTCCTGTTGCAAGACCCATGACCTGCGACTGAGACCCAGCTTTCTGACACTGGCCAGCAAATTTCTCTCTAGAATCCCTTGATAGTCTTGAGATTTCATTGTACCCTGCACAGATTCAAGACACCCTGTGCCAGATGCAGCAAAGCAGCCCCAGAACATAACAGAGCCTCCTCCATGTTTCACAGTAGAGACAGTGTTCTTTTCTTGATATGCTTCATTTTTTCATCTGTGAACATAGAGCTGATGTGCCTTGGCAAAAAGTTCCATTTTTGTCTCATTTGTCCATAGGACATTCTCCCAGAAGCTTTGTGGCTTGTCAACATGTAGTTTGGCATATTCCAGTCTGGCTTTTTTATGATTTGTTTTCAACAATGGTGTCCTCCTTGGTCGTCTCCCATGTAGTCCACTTTGGCTCAAACAACGACGGATGGTGCGATCTGACACTGATGTTCCTTGAGCATGAAGTTCACCTGGGATCTCTTTAGAAGTCTTTCTGGGCTCTTTTGTTACCATTTTAATTATCCGTCTGTTTGATTTGTCATCAATTTTCCTCCTGCAGCCACGTCCAGGGAGGTTGGCTACAGTCCCATGGATCTTAAATTTCTGAATAATATGTGCAGCTGTAGTCACAGGAACATCTAGCTGCTTGGAAATGGTCTTATAGCCTTTACCTTTAACATGCTTGTCTATAATTTTCTTTCGAATCTCCTGAGACAACTCTTTCCTTTGCTTCCTCTGGTCCATGTTGAGTGTGATACACACCATGTCACCAAACAACACAGTGACTACCTGGAGCCCTATATATAGGCCCACTGACTGATTACAAGATTGTAGACACCTGTGATGCTAATTAGTGGACACACCTTGAATTAACATGTCCCTTTGGTCACATTATTTTCAGTATTTTCCAGGGGTACCATCATTTTTGTCCAGGCCTGTTCCATGAGTTAATTTTTCTAAATAATTCTGTTGAAGCATGGTTGAAAAGCAATGTCTGGCTTTCATTGGTTAACATTCATAGAATTTTTTAAAAATTATTACTTTTGTCAGATTAAAGTTATTTATGTGACTATTGTGACTTTTTCTTTCATTGACCGAAGGGTACCAACAATTTGGTCCACGTGTGTAAATGAGGAATACCTATATAGGAGAGTTTCACCCTCGTATGAGAGTGCTGTTATATATTGCAGAATTAAATCATTTTTTTAGATACTAATTTTTAATATCACAACATCGGAACGACTTCGTTCACCTGGAATTTTGGAATTGTATAGTTATTGCAGATTGGCAGGCATACTTTAACTGACGAGTACGTTTTAAAATGCAATTGCACACTCATAAGCATCTATTGAAAATGTACAGCACCATCTGTTGAATTTTGGAATTAACTAAGATTTTTACATGTTACAGTGAAGTGCGTGGAATGAAGGCGTGAGATGGTGTTTATTAAGTAGATTCCAATTGCACAATCATAAGTGCATATTAAACAATTTACAGCACCACCTATTGAACGTTTACATGAACTAATAATTTTTTCAAGATCTATTTTCTGTGATAAGGGTGTTTTCCATTGAAATGTTAAATTAGCATATCTTTACTTCCAGTGGGCCGATTCTGCTTAAACAAAACTAATGCGTTACCTCAAGCCGCAATGTGTTACCTCAATACATCAGTGAAACTCCAGTAAAATTTGCTTAGTAGTTTTTATGTGATGCGTGCGCAGACAAACATACAGACAGACAAACATTTCAAAAACCACCTTGATGTGTTCCTGTTACTTATTTCATGTCTTCAATGCACAGACGTGCCAACGTTACAGTTTTATTATATTTGAGGATATATAAAAAGTTTGATCTCAAAAGTATATATATACTGTATAACATTCACACACTACAGCCAACTCGGGAACAGCGATCAGCCGAATCTGCATATCTTTGGGTTGTGGGAGGAGACCGGAGTACCCGGAGGAAACCCACCTGGGAGAGCATGCAAACTCCATGCACACAGGTGGGAATCAAACCCAGACGCTGGAGGTGCAAGGCGACAGCGCGAGGTACTACACCACTGTCCCGCCATATATAAGAATTTTGAGACAATCATTCAAAGTTATACAGAGATATAGTATAATAAAAGTCAGTGAAAGAAGAAATGGGGAGAATTTTGAGGTAGTAATAAGTCAAATGCATGCAAGAGATACTATATAAGAATATAAGAACACAGATATAAGAAGTACTGTATTAACTCTGAGGTAACAAGTCTTCCATAACTTCTGACATGGCATATGAAACACTGATGAGAATGTTAGAATACATCTACTTCTGAGCTCTGGGGTCAAAAAGTAAAATTTACTACAGCAGCACGTCGGCTCTGTAGAAATGAATTTTTTTTTAAAAAAAAATGGAAAACTCGCTCAGGTTGAATCTTTGATCTCCTCCCCTCGCGCTGGCTCCGCCCCTTCGACGCGAGGACCCTTCCGCGCTCGCGCTCGGTGCGTTAATCACTACTGGAGTTTCGGAAGTGGATTTTTTTGGGAGCGCGTGAGGAGACCACTGCGTAGACACCTTTACCCACGCACACACACACACACACACACACACACTTTCACTGGATTTGCCCTGCTGTGTCTCTGATGTTTCGGATATGGATTCGGGTTCTGCTCTGTGTTCTAGGTGTGCTGCTCGCGCCAGGTGTGTCACGCGAGCTTCTCTTCCTGTTTGTAAAGAGAAAAGAAACAGAAAAAAGAAAAAAAAAAACAGTGTGTTATTACACACAGGCGTGTCGGGGTTATAAACTGAGAACAGACTTTTACAGAGGTTTGGAACGTCAATGCTGAACTTCTGCTAAATCTATGCATGTTTGTGTGTGTGTGTGTGTGTGTGTGTGTTTGACAGCCTCTCCTTACTATTAGGCAACTGCATGCTTAAACTCTTTAAAAAAAAAAAAAAAAAACTTTGCATTTAAAGTTGAATGCATTGCAAATATTTATTTGTTTGTTTTGTTTGTTTGTATTAAATCTGCTTAAAGACATTTACAGGACACTTTTTGGACATTAGATTCCTTCATGCATTAAGGTTTTACATGCTTTCCAAGGATCCATATGAGTAACATGCGGAACAATGATTCCTCTTCTTTTTAAAATATTTTGTATTTTTTATTGTCCATTCACTGTTTCGTTCATGAAACAAGACAAACTCCTCTGACCTGAAAGTTCAGTTCCAGTTTTATTGCAAGAATCAGAAAAGCGCTGATACCCCAGCCGTCCAACATGATTATGCATTACAGCAAAACAAACCAAAAGACGTTTATGGGAAAGGTTTTGCGCTGTTTATGTCTTGTAGATGGAACTTCTACTACTACTACTAGTACCTCTGCTGTTCTGACCAATCAGAACCGAGTATTCATTGACGATGTGCCGTAACTTTTTTCAACCTAAAATATGTGGCAGCATTTCTGTTATCTGACACGACTACATTCCCGCACCTCAGGGCTCATCTGAGGCGAATATGACCTTCAGACAAAGTGTGAGAAAGTGGAATGTAAACGAGTAGTAGTCCTGATTTGATTCGATTCAGTAGCACTAATATTTATTTTCTGATTCGTCACAGATTTTAGGTATTAATAACTCTTTAAAGTATATAATAAACACTGAAATGCTATGCAACATGTTTAGATTTCAAGACCCATACAAAGCAATTCTTTCGCTATGTACTCCAGTCCAGTAGGGGGCGGTATTGCATATTAATTGTTGAATGAGAATTGCCGGTCATCCCCGGATATGATATTATCATGATACCCAAGTGCTGATTTGTTTATTATTGCGATCCTATTCGTATCACGATTTTATAAATATCCCAATTCAATATTAGATTATTTGGCAATTTTTTTTTTTAATTTTAAGATCTTGAGCGTTTAAACAAAAGTTGTGTCATATCTCGGAAGTTTTCTACCTTTTCTTCACAACTGAATTGAACATGAATAGGTAAATGTAGCGTGTTCCTTATAACATTATTTTTCTCACTTAAAACCCAAGCGGAGCATTTAAACAATACAAACTAACTTCAAATACAAGTGTTTAACATTTAACCTCTAATTAAATTAAACACAAAGCTACATTGTTACTGAGCAGCGTATATCTCTGTCATCCACCCTAATTATTATTTCTAAACATACTTAGCAAGTAATTCCTTCCTTCCACATGGGATGAAATAGTTTACAGTGCACCACCTGTAGGATTATAAAGAAACTGCAGTTTACCGTCTCCAACGTCTCCAGTGACTTGAGTCTTGAGCGTGTGTCGTGCTGTTATTTTACTTCGTTATTTCTAACAGGCAATAATGTGTTTCGAGGCTAATTTACGCTCGCAGTGTTTTGAGACTGGTGTGAGTGTGTGTAATGAGTAAATTGCTTGCAGATTTTTGGAGAAAAAGGCAGATCGGTGGCTTTTTAATACGCTCAAATATTGATAAGGTGACGCCATCAGATGCTTTTGGCACAGAATCGGGTATGTCCAGCGTGAACAGTCATGTCCGATCAAGCTTAAAAAACCGACCAATTCCGGTCACCACCTGATCAACCGGTGCGTCTCTTTTTTATAAATATTATAAATGAACGATTGTTTACGAAGAATATCTTAACAATTTTGAAAATAAAAAAACGTGAGAGGATTCTGAAACTAAGACCGCTCCTTCGATTCAAGGAATCAAGGATTCAAGGAATCAGTCGATTTACTGTACATTGAGCGTGGACTGTTGAGCATGTTCTCGTCTTTGTTATACGATATACACCATACAGGCTGAATGCACAGGCTTTCAATAGACATGTACAGTACAGTACAGTACAGGACCAGCCTCGCCGCCCCCCCCCCCACACACACACATTCGACTAATGACTTTGATCTGATTGGCTCCTTCAGCGCTGTGTGATGATTGGGTCTGGCGGATTGGGTGTGGTTTTCACTTGTGGCACCGAGTAGCATTCTGAATGCTACAGATAGAACGACAGATAGAAGAAGTTGTTTCATTTTCTCTTTCGCTCATTGATTAACTTGTTCACGCCATAAATCTGTGTAGGTCGAGAGAAGGGAAGTGAATCGTCCGCCTTTCATATTTTAATCCAAAAACAATAGAACCGAGTGTTGGACTGCGGATTATTAATATTATTATTATTATTAATAATATTGTTGTTGTCGTTGACTGGTGTGTCGTTGGCATCGAGTGTGTTGGAACATGTTTCAACTTGAGTCCTCATGAGTCACTTTAAGCCTGTAAACTGAAGCACGACATTTTTAACAGTTGAAAACAAAAAAAAAAAAAACACTAACACTAACATTTGGCCCTGGAATTTTTATGGTCTAGTTTTCTAGTATGGAATTTAACCTCGAGTCTCGATTCACTGGACTGTTTAAATGTTTCCAGTTCACACACATTCCAAACTTTTTATTGTTCAAAAATGCACCCGCACCCACTGTTATACCTGATACACACGTCTAAGCACAATCGTGAGTAGCATCCAATTCCTTGTCCATAGGGTTTAATATGATGTTGTCTCCGCCCCCTTTGCAGTTATAATAGCTTCAACTCTTCTGTGAAGGCTTTCCACAAGGTGTAGGAGTGTGTTTATGGTAATTTTTGACCGTTCTTTGTGAGGTCAGACACTGATGTTGGACGAGAAGGCGTGGCTCACGGTCTCCATTCTAATTCACCCCAAAGGTCTTCTATCGGGTTGAGGTCAGGACTCCTTGTATGTATCCTCATGTATCACGTTGGTTTATCATAAATTATTAATAATGAATCAGTAATTGATTGTTAATGTGTTCAGTTGCTCCATTGTAAAAAAAAAAATCTTCCATCCTACTTTTTCCACTCCACATGAAGGCCACATGCGAAGTCACTTCTCACTCGTCAATCTTTCTGTTTACTATGTGAGTCAGTTCCGCTGGATAACAGCGTCGGCCAAAGCATGAAGGGTTTCATAAAGCAGACTTTGCCTTAAAGCTTTGAGCTGCAGCCTAAAGTTTTAGGTTGAGGAAGAAACCAGACACTTTTCTGAAGTTTCAAGAGAGAAAATGACTTTTTATTTAAATGTTTCCCTGGGCTGACATGAACCCTGCCGAGCACGTGCTGTAGCTTTAATTTGCATTCGCGTGCGATCATATGCGCCTGTATGTTAGTCGGCGAGGTGGAAGTGAATTGAAAGTGGAAGAATTTAGAAAGAGCCGGCTTGAGAGGTGGGGTGAAGGCCGCGCTGTGGAACAGTGTGGTGCAGAGTTCGTCTCTCTCTAACCGCTCTTCAGCCAAATTTACTCTGAAGAAATGTAAACAATGTGCTCAACACACACACACACACACACACTCTCACACACTCACTTCATCCCATACGAAAGCCCACACCGACTCCTAAAACATATAAAAAATAAAAATAAAAAAAAGGAAGTGAAAACTGCTACTTCTTTCCTGAACTGTTATTGAATGTTTCTGAAACGGAGAACCCGGATTACGTCATCGAAAAACTCCAGTTCAAAACCCACAGTTGTGGGGCGTGTGTCCCAAACAGAGCGCAGAGAGAGTGCAGATGTGTGGGGCTTTAGGAATGTTTTAGATGCCGCAATACCAGCCCGATGTGTCACTGAGACGTGGCAATAAATGGGAAACCTTTTTTTTTTTCCCGATTCTGATTGGTCAGAGGCTCTGAAAGTAGTGGAGCTGCAAATCACAGATTTCCTGTAAATATGCACTTGTTTCCATAGTAACAACTGTAAACTGTAAGGGGCTTGTAACCGAGATGTCTCATGAACTTTCCACAATGTAGATGTACAGTATGTGAGAACAGTGACTCTGCTTCATCTCAAGAACTTTCCGCTAGGTTTAGGATCAACAGGCCTCGCTGAACGCTGAACGTCTTACAGGATGCACATTTAAAGTCACGTGTCTCCACCGTGTGTGTCTCCAGGTGTGCATCGCGCATCGGCGATCGAGGTGTTCACATCCAAAGAGCTGACGGCGGTTAACGGGACAGACGTGCGGCTCAAGTGCACCTTCAAGTCCACGTACCCGGTGTCCGAGACCGCGGCGTCTGTCTCCTGGAGCTTCAGGCCGCTCGGGTCGAACCAGGAGATCCAGGTGAGGAGGACAGAAAGGAATGTGTTGTTAGGGGACAACTTTGAGGATATTGATGAACAAAACGTGAAGAAGTTGCAGCTTCTGTGTGTTTAGTGTAAGAGAGATGGTTGTAAGGTTATATGCTCATACTGTATATTCACAGAAAACAACAATTATATAAATCTATGAAATAAAAGTGTAAATTGTTTAGTTTTATTTGTAGTGAATTTAGAATATGGTCTGTTACTTTTTCTGTTATTTCCTTTTTTTAAATCTAGGCTTGCTTTTTGGCTCTCAGTTTCTGCCTGCTAGTTCCTTTTTTTTTTGTCTTTTGTGCAATGGTCTATTTAAAAAAAAAAAAAAAACTGAACAAACCGGTCCAGCGAGACAACCAGATCCGTGACGTCACCCCCAGGTTTTCTGAAGAGCGGATTTGAAGCTCGACTGTGAGAGGCTCTGTTTGTTTCAGACTTGGTTCGTCTACTGTAAATCCACAGATAAACCATAAATGGGCCAAATGGGCAGAATGAAGCCTGTTGGTTGGAACACGGCTACTTACCTCAGTTATCACAATCTAACTTAGCTTTCATTAACGTTGATTTATATATACGATATACGATACTTTGCATTTGATTAAGATTTGTCATCTGTACCCTGCATTTCTTGCAGTAAGTTAATCTACAGCGATTCCAGTTAGCTGGCCAGCGAAAGTGAAGATAGCGGTTTCACGTCTGCAATGCCAACTGTCACTCAGATCGGCCTCGCCCCTAATTATGTATAATTTAATAGACTTAATGTAATTTTAATTGATGAGATTCAATTGTCATGAATTGGACGTCTAGTTATGGAAACCAAAACCATTTTTTGGACCAACGTTGTGTTAACGTTTATTTCTGTTGTAAAGTTGGATTTCACAATAGATCACTTTTGGAGCCGGCCCCCAGTGGTCATTTGAGGAACTGCATGATTCGGCACATTTTTCAGAACAGGAAGTTTCCCCTTGATTTCTTCTCGATTAAAGAATAAATAAGTAAACAAATAAATAATATATATTTTTTGTTAACAAATCATAGAAGCTGTGTTTTAGCTTTTTTATTTTTATTTCTTATTTAAAGTGTCATTTTTGTAGCACAAGAAAAATCTAAACATTTTTATTTCATCATCATACACACTTGTTAAACTTCTCTGGGACTGTACCGGATTTCCGGCACACACCCGGGGCTGTGTTAGATTACAAATTAGATAATATGTCTGTGATAGGGTTTGTACGAGTGTTTCCAGACCTGGAAAAGTTATGGAAAATGAAGAATATCATAAACTTTTGGAGAAGTTGTGGGATTTTCAAGCAGTTTTGGTTTCAATTAAGAGCTGAGTGTGTGTGTAATGAGGGATGTCTGTATGTGAGTGTGCGTCTGTATAACAGGGGAAGGTGGGTGTTTGAAATTCGTGTAACACCTCTATGTACATTCAGCATCTCATAGCTACTACAGGCTCCAAATGCGATATCTCGGTGTTCAGTGAGCAGCTCCGGATACGGCGTTTTGACATTCGCTGTTAAATGAGTAAAAGCGATAGGACAGCCTCCCTAAAATGAGGCCAAACAGAGTAAGGAACAAATAAAAAAGAGAGTAACAACATCATAACTAGCTGTGCTTCGTTAGATTTCAGCAGTAAGCGTGTATTAAAAAATGTACAGCGCCATCTGTTGGATTTTGAGATGAAAGTAATAATTTTCTAAGAATGGCCCCACTATCTTTGTACCTGATATACCACACCATACCATCACTTTTTTTGTTCCAACAGTCTTGGAGGGATCTATCCAAGGTGGGTTAGTGTCAGACCAGTTGAATGGCCCCCAAGGTCTCCCGATCTGACCCCCTTAGACTTTTATCTTTGGGGTCATCCAAAGGCAATTGTCTATGGTGTGAAGATACGAGATGTGCAGCACCTGAAACTACAGATACTGGAAGCCTGTGCTGGCATTTCTCCTGCGGTGTTGCTATCAGTTTGTGAAGAGTGGGAAAAGAGGGTTGCATTGACAATCCATCACAATGGGCAGCACATTGAACACATTTTATAAGTGGTCAGAAACTTGTAAATAACTCATGAAAGAATAAAGTTACATTAAAACCAAGCACACCATTGTTTTTCTTGTGAAATTCCCAATAAGTTTGATGTGTCACATGACCCTCTTCCTATTGAAAAAACAAAAGTTGGATCCAAGATGGCCGACTTCCAAATGGCCACCATGGTCACCACCCATCTTGAAAAGTTTGCCCCCTCACATATACTAATGTGCCACAAACAGGACGTTAATATCACCAACCATTCCCATTTTATTAAGGTGTATCCATATAAATGGCCCACCCTGTATGTGTATATATATATTTATTTTTTTTCCTGATATAAGGGTGTTTTCTATTTCAATTTCAAATTAGCATATCTTTTCTTTCTGTGGGCCGATTGCCATGAAACAAAGCCTACATGTTACCTTAAGCTCGGCCAAATATAGCTGTGAAAACCCCATTAAAATTAATTCAGTAGTTTTTATGTGATGCATGCACAAACAAACAGACAAACTACAGTTTTTTTTCAGTTTGAACTAAAATGAGTTTGAGTTAGAGTTAAGAGATTAGTGATGATCACATGACACTGTAAAATTAAACACTTCACTTTTTCTGAATGTGCAGAATTTTTTTTTCTTTCTATTAAAGATGTCGTACAATCATTCGGCCCTAGAAAAATAAAAGTGAAAAAAGTCTCAGTGAAATTCATGTTCGTGATGAGTGTATGTAAACGTCTGCATCTGAGCTCTATGGGATACACAGACCAAACAGTATTATCGCTAGAATGTTGAATTGGGGAACGAGATAATGGATTGGTGATATTTTCCATAAAAATCTAATTTTTTAACTGTAAAACACTGCGATTTCACATAAATTTGGTGTCATGTGACATCCAACCATCCCATCCACCAAGTCACCAACACAAATGCACAGTGCAGGAAAGACCTGCTCCAACCTCATCATGACATGTACAGTACTATGTGCTTTATGTGGTTTATGGTTTATGAGTACAGTGATTTATGAGAAATGCTTGAAGGGTGCGGAGCGGTCAGTGTTTCAGTAAGTGCTTCCTCTCTTCCTGTCCTCGTGTTTTCTTTCTCCCGTCTATCCTCTTGCACGCAGTTCTTCCACTATCAAGGGGAGCCATTTCTACCTAATCATGGTGAATTTCAAGATCACGTGGCATGGACGGGGAACATGCTGAAGAACGATGGCTCCATCACGCTGAGGAACGTGCAGTTCACCTTCAACGGCACCTTCATGTGCCAGGTGCGCAATCCACCCGACGTGCACGGCTTCACCGGCGAGGTCCGGCTCGAGGTGGTTCAGTCAGGTGAGTGTCGGGGCTGTTCTCACTGCAGCTTGGAGTTCAGTTTCATTATGTATTGATAACATAATACACTGCTGTGCAAAAGTCTTCACCCCCTATTTATTCATATTAAATGATGTCGATTAAATTAAAGAAACGGGAACAAATGTTTACCTGCGACAGGCTGCAGAGAGATCGAATTTAAAAATCGATCATAACAACCCCTGCAGCGACCTCGTTTCCCCTCTCGTCTGTTCCAACCAATCAGCATTCAGCGTTACCAGTATACTACAGTAATCACCGGCCTGATCACCTGTCATCATCTGCACCTGTTTCTCACTGGTTCA
The DNA here is from genome assembly GCA_030347435.1 of Clarias fuscus. Classification (NCBI taxonomy): domain Eukaryota; kingdom Metazoa; phylum Chordata; class Actinopteri; order Siluriformes; family Clariidae; genus Clarias; species Clarias fuscus. The sequence goes on from CM059212.1 coordinate 3,548,427, forward strand.
TGCCTTAAGTTAGATGTCTTTATTTTTTTCATGCTTGAAAACTTTTGTGTGTGGCTTAATGAACACAAAACATTCCTATAATGAGAGCCTTCAGGAAGCCTACATTAAGAATACAAGAAAGTCTGGCTCTTTAGAAGCTAAATATGAAGCAAATGGAAGGGGGGTGTCAAGACTTTTGCACAGTAATGTGTATACACTGCGTATGTATTCTTTCTCTGTGTCTCAGTGAAGCTCTCCGAGATCGGGATTCTGGCTGCGGCGGTGGGCGGGGGCATCGTTCTCGTCCTCCTCATCCTCATTGTCGTCTTCCTCGTGCGCTATTTCCGAGGTCGCCGCGGCGACGCAGGCATAGAGCTGGAAGACTCGAAGCGGGGGAGCGTATGGTGAGACAGGAAGGGGCGGTCCTTCTAGACCTCCCAGTCCGACCGGCGTGTCTCTAGTTGGAACCATGGTGCCGTCATCTGGTTCCTTCAGAGATTTTCTCATTTTGTGAGACAAAATTACAAAAAAAAGAAAAAAAAAACTTGAACTGGATATTGTTTTTTATTTTTAGCTGATTTATTGAGTTGTTTTTAAAAAACGTTTTGTTGTCTCATAAAATATAAATTTCTTGTAAAAATCATTAGGTAGCTTCTGTTGTAATCATGTAAATTCAGGTTTGGTGGTATGCGTTTGTTTCCTGAGAATGTTTGATTGGTCTCGCTGAGTCTTCAGGCAAACGTATAAATCCTGTTTCCTCTCTACCAAAATATTCACGGTCGACTATGTTCTGATTTGTTTACTGGTTTTAATGAAGTTCCCTAATAAGCACCGTGAGGAAATAACTGCTTACCACCATGATATTGCTGATTTTAGACGAATTTTTCCAATAGTAATAATTACACGATCATTTCCAATAGTATCGGAACGTCCGATGATTGCTGATCGGTGGCCGATTTCTTGACTTGGGTGTGGTACAAACCTTTCCTTTTCTGTCCGTCTGTTTCCTGTCGCATTGTTAATGGTTAACTGTTCTGTTGTGCATGTTGTAATGTATCTTACGATGTGTTGTTGTTGTTGTTGTCTGTTTGTGCACATGCTAACAAACCCACCAGCGCTAAGGGGGAGTTTATGCCAATAAGCGTAGCAGAGAAGGAGCTCGAAAAGGAAAAACTCCAAGACGAGGTAGAAAAGTGCAAACTTCATGAAGAGGACACGGACGCTAAGAGCGAAGCCAAAGAATCCGAAGCTAAGCTAAAACCCGGCAACGACGACCAATAACAATACCACAACAATAACCGAACGAATCCGCTAGATGCTAATGAAACAGGGCGCGCGTGCAGCCTCCTTTTGTATGTATGATTTTTTTAATTCTTTTTTTTTTATAAATTACTGTTTTGTAGTTTTTACTGTTGCTGTTTTTTTTTTTTGTTGGTTAGGATTTCATACTGACAATTCTGCTACGAAATGACCCAACTGATGTTAGTCAGGATAAAACATGCTGAGAATGCGATCGAATAGACACGAACAGTCAATTTTACACAGAAGCTAGATCTGAAATTGACAAAAGGGAAAGAAGCGATGAAGTCCAATCTAATGTTATAGCTTAAAGGATCAACCTGCATCACGTTAGCATTGAGGCTAAGGAGAAAGTATGGTTGTGCTGGCCGTGACAGAACACACTCGGACCAGCCTGAACGTTTAAGATCTTTCTTGAAATGTGTAAAAACCAGGACTTTAGAAGTGAAACTGATCTTACTTGCAAAGTTTTAACTGGTTAATTTCACAGTAACATAAGTTTATGAAAGATGAAATATTTCTTAGTGAATTGAATGTGTTTTTGTTGTTTTTTTTAGCAGAATGTTTCACAAAATAATATATATATATAAATTTTTCAAAGCCTAATTTTTTAAATGTTTTTATTAAACAAATGACCTAAAACAGATATAAATGATGATAAGCCTGTTTATAAATAACAAATTATAAAAGAGCTCCTTGTTTTATACAAACTGTGCTATATGCTCAAATTTTCATACATTTTTTTTAAATAATCTTTATATATTTCTTTTATTTCATTAAAAATAAAGCTACTTTAAAAAAAAAAGAAAAAGAAAAAGGCCTAAGGAAGAATTTCTACGCATTTTCTGATGGTGTTACGACGGCCGTAGCAAAAGTCATGCAAAAGTCGGCATAACTTTTTTAATTAATAGACATACAGTACTAGTCAAAAAGTTTGGACAAACCATCATTTCTATATTCTAGAACAGTACTGGAGATTTCAAAACTATTAACACATTACGTAATAAAGAGACAACAGCAACAGTCAGTTATTTTAAGACCTGAAGGTCAGCCTTTCTGGAAGTGAAAGTATTGTGTCGCGTGCGTTTGTAAACTCCATCAAGCTCCATGATGAAACTGTCTTCCCAAAAAAGCAAGACCAAAACTTACTGCTGCAGAGGAGATGTTCATTTAGAGTCACCAGCCTCAGAAATCACCAATTAACAACCAGCACCTCAGATTAGAGCCGTTATGAAGCTTTACAGAGCAGAAGTAGCAGATATACACCTCAATATCAACTGTTCAATCAGGAAAATCAGGAAAGACCATGGAATAAGAAGGTGTGCCCAAACTTTTGACTGGTAGTATAGGTGCAAATTGCTGTAGTAACTCTTCCTGTGTACAGGGGTACTACTCAATATGGTCTCCATTGAAACCCGTGCACTTGCTCCATTGTCAAACCTGACTCGCGAATCCTGTTTGAAAATTCACTTTGTCCCAATTGATGACCTCGTACTGTGTGATTTTGTCTTCGCTGATGATTTGCCCTCTTCTTTAAATAACGTTATCCATCTGTGCACATCGCTCTTGTCAATGGCGTCACCTTCGGAAATATTCTATAGCGCAGTGGGAGATCATCAATTAGGAGACTTGGGTTCGACAGCGGCACATATGCATGGCTTGTGATGGAGACTATCCACCTCTGTCAGTTAATAAAAACAGTATGGCCACTTTTGCATTACTTTCGGTACATCCCTTGCATTGCGTTGATTTGTATAGGACTACCCTTTTTGGCTTGTTGATATTTTTATGATGAATTAAAAAAAAAATTTGTCAATATACTGTATATTAAAGATGGACGGGATGAATTCGTGCAGCGTCCTGAATTATCTGCAAAGTTTGTTTAGTGTAATCTTTAAAAAGAAAAAGATTTTTATGAAATCGTGATACTAATCGAATCAGCACCTAGGTATCGTAATGATATCGTATCGGATAATCCCCGGTTATTCTCAGTTCATTTTATATACTGTATACTGTACGGTACCATTTATGTTAAGTGATAGTGCTCATAGTGTTGAATGTTATTCTTTAGATTGTATTTTTTATATGTTGTGTTTTCAAGATTTTTTTAAAAGATGGTTTACAATTTGTAGAATGTTTTGAGAAATAAATACTTATATGAAATGTATGTGTGTTGTGTGTGTGTATGTGTGTGTGTGTGTGTGTTGTGTGTGCACATTCCAGGCCCATTATTAAGATCTGTTGTGTATTGCTGTGGGTGATGAACGTTAGTGAATCCTTCATACTACACACACACACCCATGGGCATGCTCGGTCTTGCATTGTGCCTGTGATGTTCCTCCTTTCTGTCTGTTTGATGTCACATCTACATGACCGCGTTTCTCCAGGAGGTCCCTTTGTATTGCGCCGTAGCGTTGAACAGCACCATCTGGGTTGAAACATGTGCAAGTAACAACACAAGATTGCATGTTATAGATGTGAAGAGGAAAAAAGGGGGACGTTGAGCTTTAACCAGTGACATTTTTAATATAATGGTGTCCACTTTTTAATTGTTTATTTATGCATGGATGTAGTTATCCAATCATGTGGCAGCAGCACAATTGAATAAACACATGCAGATAGATGTCGGGAATGGGGAGAAAATCTGGACTGGTCATGACATGGTGTTTGTCTCAGGGGTGCTGGATTGAGTCTATCCACATTGCCTGGCTGAAAAAAAAACGATCACTTTTAGCTTTGATTACACACACACACACAATGTGGTAATCAAAGCTACTGTACCAATATAAAAAATAATTCCTCATGCTTCCAGAACCACCCTTCTACAATTTGAGTCCTGGAATATGCCCTGTGCCATGAGGGAAGAAAAACTGTGATAACCTGGTCATTCAGTACATTCAGGTCCTCAGCTGACTTCATTGTATTGCCACATACAGTAACGTTGCTGAGTCTAGACCTGAGCAACTGAAGCAACCCCATAAAATCATAACAACGCCGCCAGAGGCTTGTACAGTGGACACTATATAGTACATGATACCCTGATGCACCCATCGCTCTGGAACAGGTCTCACTAACAAGTGGTTTTCTTATGGACACACAGCTGTTTGGTCCCAATCCTGGTTCGGAGCTAACAGGAAGGCTACAACCACTCTTGGATGGGCAGCAACAGCAGACAGTCGGATCAGGTTCTCCTCCTATCAGATGAGAGCCAGATTCTGAGGCTATGTTCCAATTTTGAGATTCTAACAAGGTAGGAAAAAATATATTTAAAAAGGTATATATTTTTACTATTCACACCATAGTGCAGACAGTGTTTACATTTGTAAAGCAGATGATAACCTCATCTATCTGCATTCTAGCATTAATCATCTTGGAGTGATGGATGCAAGCCTTGTACTGTATGAGGAAAGCACATGACAGTTAATATGATTTAAGGTACCGAGCATGTGTGCATTGCATTAATTAGTAGCATTAGTTATTAAACGAATGGGGGCAGGTCCTCATAAAGATAAGGTCTGTGTGTGTGTGCTGCAGTATATCCAGTAAACGCTGAGTGGTTGTCCCTTGGCAGTCTTCACTGCACCAGCAGAGGACACCAAGCTCTCTCTCTCTCTCTCTCTCTCTATGTCTGTGTGTGAGTAGGAAATGCAGCATTGATTGGAACTGATCCAGAGCAGCAGAAAAAGAGCAGAATGAAAGAAATGCAGTCATTTTCAGGAGCTTGGAAACCCTGTATAACACAACCTTTAACCAGGCTAAAACTCACACTCTTGAACAATTTCTTCATTAGAGGATCAGCTGATGCACAGAGGTCGGGTGTGTTACATCATCACAAGACCAGATTCCCGGTCATATCGGTTCATCTTCCAGCACGACTTGAGGCTGGAGAAAGGCTCTTAATGTCTTTTTAAACCGCCAGACGAAAAAGTTTCGTAGGTGAACTCGTCACCATGAGTCAGCGCTCTGTACACCTGCAAATGCGATTAAATGCATCACTGAGAGGATGCAGCCAGGCCTATTAGCAGTACGTTCAAACTGCAAGGAAGGCAAAAAGAAAGGCTGTGTGGGAAGCCGGAAAATAAATCACTCTGGAAAATGAAGAAGAGCTACGAAAAGTCAACCAGTCATCAGTTATACAGAGGTGAACATCGCAGCTGTGCCTGAAGCAGGTGCTGGACTCGTTCATGTGCTGGTGATGTTTTGACCAGGTTCTCCACACTTAATCAGACTCCATAAAATGTCATTTAAAAAAAAAAAGGAAAAAAAGAAAAAGGCATAACCTTAGATTGGACCAGGGCTGAATGTAAGCTAATAAAGCTGTTCACAAACACTGTATGTGTTATTTCGTAGCAAATTTGTCTATGTATCATCTTTCTGTCAGGGCCAACACAATGCTTATGGTCGTATTTTTGACCGCACTAAGATACTTATTTGCTGACATAGTACATCTACCACACCATGGTGCATGGTTCTACCATGGAAGATACTTTGGAACAGTAGTACTATACATCATTCTACTATGGAACACGTACCAGTATACTGTCAAAAATGTCTGTACTATACCGCACCAATTGTATGGATGTACATATGTAATATGATACGGTACGTGCAGACTTTCATACCATATTAAATGCCTGATGAACTTTGGTAGACACTGTGGTAAGCAAGAAGTGACATGGTTTTCACCAAAGTATACAGTAGCAGTACATACCATAGTACCACCACAATACACACTGAAGTGCTACAGCACCTACCCTGGAACTCTATGGTACTCTAAGTCCTTTGGTAATGTCTGAGGTACCAGGATAATACTACTGTATATCACAATATGTATTATATAGTTTACCACAGTAAACTTTTTCTTTAGGTATTTCTATTTTAGCGAACGATTCGGAAAAGAAATTTCAAGGTCTCACTCACCTTTAAACCTACATAAGGTCTATACCATCCATCCATCTAGGAACATCTGCAGTCCAACCAGGGACCGTGGATGCCAAGGGTGACCATTGTATTTATTCACATTTTATACGACTCTGGTCAACATTCTCACACACACAATCACACAATACAGGCAATTTGGGAACGCCAGTTAGTCTTGTCTGCATGTCTTTGGACTGTGAGAGGAAACCGGAGAACCCAGAGGAAAACCCCAAGCACGGAGAGAACACGCAAAAGTCCATGTACACAGACCCAACACGGGAATCGAACCAGGACTTGGAGGTGCAAGGTGACAGTGTATATTATCATATTCAACATCTAGGAATTTGTTGATTTCACTACGTTGTGTATTCCAGTGCAAATATGTATTTGTGTACTGTATTTGTGTCAGGACTAGCATTAAGTTGAGAAGAAATGATCCTCTGCTAATAAACACACACACACACATTTAAATAAATAAAAAACTGTGAGAAATCTACCAGTTTGGTAGTTACGTTACTAGAGAAACTACCAAGCTCTACATAACCAAGTCAGCAGTATGTATATTGTATATTACTATGTACATTAGCTACTAGGAATGCTAATTACCTAGCGCACATTCTTGCTAAACTAAATAAGAGGCATCTAGCTAGCGAATACAGTTCATACACTAGCTAGCATGTTAACAGTTAGCTAAAAGTTATACACCTTATCTAGCAAACAGCTTCATGCACATTTTAACATGAAGGTCACTCTAAGATATGTTATGATGAGTTTAGTCATGCTACCACTCAGGAATTAAAGTTTTCTCCAACAACAAAAAAATAAAAATAAAAATCCTGTCAAATTAGCAACCTAGCTATTGCTAGCAGTGGAGGGGGGGAAAATCCTTTCATGAATCCTGTCAAATTAGCTTGTGTGAGCTAGCTGGCTTACAAATTGTTTTTAAGTTTTATTATTATTATTATTATTTTTTTTTTCTTTAGCAAATACATTCAGAGATTGTCTGCTTGTGTTTTATGTAGAGCTACCTGAAGAATTGCTAGCTAGAAAGTTGACTAGCTGAACATTCTCTAACTATAATAAGCTGTTACAGAGAATCTACTTTTCAAAAATACCGTTTAAAAGTCATAAAAAATGAATGACATAGACATTTTGTTCAGGGTTTCAGTGGCAGCTAAGCAGTAGTACACATCCTGCCTACTATCCAGGTTGTGATCAGTGTGAAATCTGTGAAAATGCATGCGCATATATGAATGCTAATGATTTCTTCAACCTACTTCCTGCCCACATTGCTATAAATACACCCAAAGCTATGCCTCCTGACCCTATCGAGATGATTAATCACGTCGTGGATAAAGTATCCATGCTGTGAGGGTCATGTGCATGATGTACACACTGTCAATGTCAGCCAAGCATCCTCTGACACTGTGTACCTGGGAAGAACGGATCATACAGTATGTACAGATTTAAGCCCGTTTGACCTACACACACACACACAGGCAAAATTCCTGAATGAATATCCTGAGACAGGAAAACGTGACACTGCTGGCAGGTTACAGTCATTAGAATCCCAACTCAATCTATCAGACACACTCAAAGTCACTGCCACACACACACACACACACACACACACACACACACACACACACACACACACACACACACACACACAAAGAGAATCCTATGAGTCAAGTCTTTTGAAGTGAAGGTCATGTTGAAGTATGTATAGCACTTTACAATTTTTTTGCTACAGAGCATGTTGTCATATTCTGTAGCAAGAATTTGTGAAATGCTATACATACTTTCATGCTAAAAAGTAGCACTACCCATGTTGCAGTACTAAAGTGAATGTTGAACGGTATCAGTATAGTGTACCACCCATACTGCTGTTCTTAATAGGATAGAAATGTAGTATGGGAACCACACTACCATACTAAATAATAAATCAGTATAGTATACTATTTACATTATTGATACTATACTATATACAGTACTATAGTATAGTATCACTACTTCAATACTACAGATTATGTTAAAGTAGTATGTAAGCCATGTTACATAATCAGTATATTGTACCATTTACACTGCTGTACTAATGAGTATGTTAAAGTAGTATGGAAATCATAGTACCATCGCCAATATGCTAAATAGTATTGTGCTCTAGTGTACCATGTATACTGCTGTTCTAAATAGTATGTTTTAAAAAAAATATTGGACGTATATGAAATAATAAATCTGTTTAGTGTACTATCAATACTGCAGTACTAAAGAGTATATTGCGGTAGTACGGCAGCCATATTACCATATTAAAAAGTATAGCAGTGGGTGTATCAAACCATGCTGCTGCGCTAAAGGGTATGTTAAAGGAGTATGGAATCCATGCTACCAGACTAAACAGGATATCAGTATAATGTACTAGCCATACAGCTGTACTAAAGAATATATTACAGTACTATGGGAACCATACTACCATGCTATGTGAATGGTATTTCAATATAGTACTCTTTAAATCAGAAAAATGTGGTAGTCATGCAAATGAGCTAAACACTAAAGTCAAAACCCCATACTACCATATGAAGCAGTATTTCTGTATAATGTGTTATCCATATTGCTGTACTTAATAGTATGGTGTACTAAATAATATAGAACCCATGTCAATATCCACACTACCCTATTAAACAGTACATCAATATAATATGCTACCCATAGTACATTAAATAGTATTTGATATTTAGTACAGCTGCATTAGTAGTATGTTAATGTACTGTACTATGCCATCCGTACTAGTGAAAATAGTACCTGTAGTATGTCAGAATAATGCATGCCATACTGCTGTAATAAATAATATGGTTAGTATACTGAAGCATATTGTAAGCAGTATGATTAAAAGAAAAAGAGTATGAAACCCATGCTCCCACAGTGTACTACTCAAACACTAGGTCAGAATAGTATTTATTCCATCCATGTGGCTCTATTAAATATTACTTACTAAATTCTAGGTTTCAAAAATCTGCCTCATGAACTACATAGGAAATAGTATGGCATCCATACTAGCCTACTCTATAGTATAGTACTAAACAGGCACCTATAACATACTGTACAACCTCTATAGTACAATGGCATTTTAAAATATACAGTAAGAAAGCCAGCTATGCATGGTGAGTGCTGTCCTTTTCAGTGCCTGGGCAAAATCCAGCTTTCAATTCATTCATAAGATCGGATTAAGATCAGATTTCTGATTTCTGTTTTCTTATTTCTTTCCTTTTCTCATTGCCAAAAAAAAAACAAACAAAATAAACAAATCACCAAAAACACACACACACACGCACACACACACACACACACACACACACACACACACACACACACACACACACACACACAAAAAAAAAACAGCTGATCCGAAGTCAGCACTGCAGCTGTGAGTCTGCACTGCAGAAAGAACAGGGCGAGTGTAACAGACTGAAGTACAACTTTAAAAAAAAAAAGAGAGAGGAATGACGAGGGGATGGGGAGAGAGGGAGTAAAGAGACAGAGAGAGAGAGAGAGAGAGAGAGAGAGAGAGAGAGAGAGAGAGAATGCCGAGCATCCAGAGGAGAGAAAAGTTGAATTAGAGCCAGATTTTCCTCAGCAGTGAAACGAAGCCTCTTGTGTTTAGTCTGCAGTTCTGCAGAAAGCGCACTGCTGTTCTGATGTCCCGGGATGGAGAGAGTGTGTGTGTGTATGTGTGTGTTTGATGGTGTGCATCCGCACGTGTACTAGAACATCAGGAGCAGAAGAACACCGGTATGTATCCTGAAGACGCTTTGATTTAAATTATATTGCCCTGTGGAATTTTCTCTATAGGACACGTAGAGCATCGGAAGAGGTATAACACACACACACACACACACACACACACACACACACACACACACACACTAGATTTTAGCATTGTGCATTTATATATTCTTGTGCATAGTTAACTTTTTCTCATGCCTGTATTTCTGATTTTATCCTTTTGATGTCTACAAAGACACACAGAAAAAAAAAAAAAAAAACAATCCTCAGGATCTTTCCTCATAAACTGGAACTTCTGCTGGGACTCAGCTCCACTGCACGCTGAAGATAAACCAAACTTTGATGTAGGCACCCAGACGTCTTGCAAAGTATACCAGGGTGTGAACCAGGTGTGCACCCGAACTGCCAAGGCCTCTAAGTGGGAATTCTGGGAAACGGACAGAATACCTAGGAGTAGAGAGCGGTGGAGAAAGGCGTTTGTAAGGACTGAGAGATGGAGATCCTGAAAGCGAAAAGGTTCCTGCCAGAAAGGAGCTACATCAGCCTTCTCCTGATTGTCACATTGAGTAAGCGTGCTGTGTACTTTTCTCTACATTTCTTTACTCAGGAGTAAAACAAAAAAAAAGGTGAAAATAAGTCAAATCAGTTGTTCTTTAGGTTGTCCCTCTTCAGGAACCTTTAAGTATAAGGGACTAGTTTCAGAACGGGTTCAAGGACAAATACGTCATCCATACTACTAAATATATTGTAATATCTCTATAAATAGGTTGTCAAGTAGTGTAGTATATAAATAAGTCTATTCTACACAGTATCTTAGTACACAGGATTTGATAGTGTGCAATACTATAAATTGCAAAGCTTATATATGTAGCTTAAATAAACTGTATGTAAAGTAGTATTGAATTCATATAATGGTATTTTAAATAGTACACAACACATACTACTGTAATAATCACTGCATAAAAATAGCTCAGAATTCATGCTACAGTATGAAATCGCAGATATAATAGCACACAATTCATACCAAAATAGTCATCACCTTATAATTCATACTATAGTAAGAATTTGGATGTGAAATAGTATGGAAGTCACATTTTATTGCTAAATAAGAGATAAATTACCACAACATGGTATAAATATTCATACCACAGTACAATGTGGTATTAAAATGAATAATTTGTCTATGAAATGATGTAAAATTGATACTACAATGTAAACAGTATATAAAATAGTATGCTCATGCTACTCAACAACTCATGCTATAGTACGATGTAGTACATAAAGTAGTGTGGAATTCATACTACACCAAACAGTATATAAATGAGTACAGAATTCATACTGCAGGACAACATAGTACATACGTAAGTAGTATTACTTACTAATTCTTAGTTTCTAGTACTAAGTGCAGTATAAAATAGTACAGAATTCATACTAAAGCAATAATTACTATATAAAGTAGTATGGAATTCATACTACAGTAATAATTCAAATATGTGAAATAGTATGAAATTCATACTCATACTGTAGTGATAAATACTACATAAGATTCATACTACCGTACTATGTGTCCTATAAAGTTATATTAAATTCATACTACATTATAGCATAGTATCTAAATAGTACAGAATTCAAACTAGAGTACAAATTACTGTATAAAAATAGCATGGAATTCATACAACAGTACTAATTTGGGTATGAAATAGTATGGAATTAATGCTACAGTGACAAATGGTATAGTAGCCATTTTATATTACAGTACTATGTGGTACATAAAATATTACAGAATTCATACTAAAGCAATAATTACTATATAAAAATAGTATGGAATTCATACTACAGTAATAATTCAAATATGTGAAATAGTATGAAATTCATACTCATACTATAGTGATAAATACTACATAAAATTCATACTACCGCACTATGTGTCCTATAAAGTAATATAAAAGTAGTAGTATTACTTACTAATTCTTAGTTTCTAGTACTAAGTGCTGTATAAAATAGTACAGAATTCATACTAAAGCAATAATTACTATATAAAGTAGTATGGAATTCATACTACAGTAACAAATGGCATAGTGGCCATTTTATATTATAGTACTACTGTAGGTGGTACATAAAGTAGTATGGAATTCATGCTACATACAGTACTAAATAATATATAAAATAGTACATAATTTATACTATAGTACGAATTAGTGTATTAAAAAAGTATGGAATTCTTACTACGTTATTAATTTGAATGCAAAAAAGGTCTCATTTGATAATATAATAGTTCCTCGATCGAAAGGAATCGATACTTAAGGGCTAAATACTACATACTGTAGATAAATACTACGTACATACAAAAGTATAGAAATTATACTATGCTCATAAATAGTGTCATATGTTGCAATATTGTGAATCTTATACTACTGTACTAAATAAGTATGTCAGTAAAGAATAGTATATAAAATAGTATAGATCAGATACGACTACGCTTAAAACCATACTGTATGGTAGTATTGTTAATGATGAAGGACAATCATACTGATGTCATATCATTAAAGTCATTTAGTTGGTTTGGTTTATATTTAATCCTTATACCTACAGTAAAGTAAAAGTGTCCCAATTAGTCATGAATGAATATAAGAACGACTAACTTTGTTAAACAGAACGAAAAGCCTTCAATATTGGACTTTTTTTGTAGTATTTTGACAGAAGTATCAATGTTATCTGCAAAGTGCTGGTGCGGTGTGGGTGAGTGGTTTTCCTTCTGATCAAGTGGGGGCTACACCTGATTCCACCTGTTTAATTACTTGACCTTGGCTTTCAGCAGACGATCTGATTTCACTCGTTTAATCAGTTCATCTTAGTCTCAGGTGTGCCTTCAATTTTGGCTGCAGTGAAAACCTCCAGCCACACCAGCTCTGTCTTTAGAATGTGAAAAACCTCTGGTCTATGAAGAACCCTACAGAAAGTATGAGGGATGATTAATTCAAACCAGGATTTGATGAAATTCTCTGGTGAATGAAGGTGTGCGAGCGATTGCCATTTACAGAAGACTTCAAGCACAGTACGGTGATGAGACTCTTAGCCTCAGTATAACATTTAAAAGGTGAGAGGGCTTTAAAGAACGCCGTATGTCCGTGAATGACGATCCCGGCTGAGGTGGCTTGGAGCTCACTGCAGTTTTTCCCATAAACAATTTATAATTTGTCAACAACTTGTGCAAAAACAAAAGATGCATATGTCTGTGCGAACTGCACCCACAATCGTTCACCAGCACCACTTGCACATTACAGGAACTTGTCACATCCTGTACAGTCCGGACCTCAGGAGTGCCTGGGAGGCCAGCGTTTTAGACATGAAGCAGATCATGGCTCCGGCATACTGAGAAAACCTTTTTATCCAGGCGCTAGTATTTAGAGAAACAAAGGGAGATTTTACTCTTAGAATTGTGTTTAATCAAAGGTTCCGCTTTGACTTCCGCTACATCCGTAAATCGTAAATCACTCAAAGATTCATTTTCCCTGTAAGGGCATCTTGTGTTTTATTCTTTACTAAGCATAACACTATTCACAATTCACTATCACTCAGAAAACCAGATTTTAGTCTTTAAGCTCTAGAGATTGGGTTCTAAGTAAGGGTCGGCCACGCCCACTTAATAACGTATTGCGATAACTATCCTGCTCCAACGCCACTGATCTAAGCTCTTGATCTTAAAGCGAGTTAAACACTGAACATCAGGGTGGAGGTGAACTCTTCTCTGTCTCTCCTTGTTAGGAACCTCCACTAGAGGTCACTGTTTCTGTCCGTCTGTAGTTTTTGTTGGCCGACTCCCAGAAGGCACCTCAGTCAGGTGATGAGTGCTCACCTGAACTGAGGTGGCTCATTAAAGTTTCTATAAATAGCAGTTTGTTCTGGGAAACTGGGTCGAGCATTGTTTGTTGGTATGTTTTGTTTATACTGTCATGTGGGCATTCCTTTTTGTGTTTCTTTGAGTTTATATTTTAGTTATATTGTTTTAGCTTTGTTTTTCTAGAGGGCTCTATTGTTTGTTTTCTTGATGTTCCTTGTGTTAGTGGATTCATGGAGCTGTTCTGTTCAGTGTGTAGTTAGGCTGTGTCTCCTCTTGTGTAAGTTATGTACTGTTCTGTGTCTCCCCAGTGTCAGCCTTCTCGTGTAGTTCTTTGTCTGTTTAGTTTTGTGTAGCCACATGAGGGCCTAGCCGCTAGCAGGGTTAGCCGCTAGTAGGCCTCGGCCGCTAGTAGGGTTAGCCGCTAGTAGGGTTAGCCTCTAGTGGGATTGACTGCTAGTGGTTCTGGTCGCTAGTAGGTTAGCCGCTAGTTTGGAATAGCCTCATGTGTGCTTTGCTTCTTGTGTTCTGTTTCCTTTTTAGGTCAGTACTAACTCCATTAGATACTAACCCAGTTAGGTCAGCGTCCAGCGTCTCCATATTCCGTGTAGCTACTAACCCAAGTAACCAGCCCTGTCTCTAGTCTCTGCGTCCCGTGTCTAGTCCCGTCTCTAGTCCCGTCTCTAGTCTCGTGTCTAGTCCCGTCTCTAGTCCCGTCTCTAGTCTAGTCCGGTCTCCTGTCTAGTCTCTAGTTCCCCTATGTGTCTTTAGTTAGCTCCAGCTCCATGTTTCCCTATTCAGTTCCCTGTGTCAGCTCCAGTTCCTGTGTTAGTTCCAGTTCCCTGTGTTCAGCTCCTGGTTCCCTGCGTCAGTCCAGTTCCCTATGTCTGTTTGAAGAGCCCTAGTTATAGTTTGAGTTTGTGGTTTTGGTTTCTTTGTACGTTTGTCTGAGTTTTTGTAAATAAAAGGGTACTTTAAGTTTACCTGCCCTTCTGCATTTATTCCTGCCTTATATGCCCACGGCAACTACATCAGCCGGTCTAGCCAGCCACTACCACCAGCTAGACCCATGACACTCCTGTACCGAAGCGCTGGGGGAAAAATGAAATGGTATCAGATTTGTTTCTGCTGACCGAGCATTGTACCGCTTGGTCACACAGAGCAGCTGTGTAAACATGTGCATTCTCTCCTTTAGACGTCATCATCAGGTGCTCAGGAGTAAAAAAAAAAAAAAAAAAATCTCTTCACTTTCCTTAAGTTTTTTTTAGAGTTAGGATAATAATCTGAAATCTGACTTTAAAGGTTTCTCAGATAAAGCAGCGATAACGTGAATAAACTTCACCCACGTTGAGAAGAGAACTCATGAAAGGGGAAAGGACACAGCGATTACGTCTTCTAGAGATCTGAATCAAGGTGAATTTGCAAGCCTTGGTTGTGTGAGCCAATTGAAACCAGGTGGGACTGTGGATAAATGGACTAAAAAAAAAAAAAATTGCGAAAATAATGACTAATTCCCCAAATCCAAAACCTTGTTGTTGTTTTGAAGTCAGTTGGTAGCTGAACTAGCATGTTGGTTCTAGCGGCTTGTTTGGTTAGCATTCGTTCCAACAATTCTTTAGGTTTGCAATGATCTAAAGTCATCGTCTCATCATAGTCTTGACCACTTTACACCCTGGACAGGGCACACACATGCTCATTCACACACGACGGGTAATTTGGGAACACCGATTGGTCTAATCTGTATGTCTTCGGACTGTGGGAGGAAACCGGAGAACGTGCAAACCCCATGCACAACGACCCGATACGGGAATCGTACCCTGACCCTGGAGGTGTGAGCCCACAGTGCTAACCACTACGCCACCATGCTGCCATGATTTGAACTTTAATTAAGTAACACGCAGCGAAATACAGTCAGAGAGCTTTCCACGTAGATTTTTGTGCTTAGTTTGTCGCTTCTAAAAACTAACCTCCTGAGATTACGCTATAAATACACATCGAAATATCAATATTAATGCTCCTGACCTTTTGTATTCAGTTACACCGTCTCCAGAACGATTCACTGTCCCAAATAGACACACAGAAATAAGGACGTCTCTCTGGAGATGGAAATCGCAGACATTCAGGCTTTAAAATCTAAAAATGTAAAGCATCTTCGCTGATCCAGTCTCTAACATTAGGTCATATTGCAGGTGTCTGTGTATGAGAAATCTTTTTTATTCGATTACTTTTTAAAAAAACCTGCTATGAATGACTATTTGCATTGCATCGGGTTTCATAGGTGTTAGTGCGTTGCAGACAGAGCAAGTGGTAATCAATGCCTGGATGAAGAGCAGGTCCAGGGAAGGAGTCGACTCACGCCCTCACTGCAGAGAGAGAGAGAGAGAGAGAGAGATGCTGTTTTTTTGTGAATGAGATTTTGCAGCATCATTGCTGCAAGAGAGAAGGACGGAGAGAAGAGAAGTGAGTGAGCGCGCGCGCGCGCGAGAGAGAGAGAGAATAATTCACATAATGCACTAAAAAGTAAGGATTGCAAATTTAAAAGAAGATATCCAATAAACGTAGCACCGGATCTCTCTGTATTATGGGTTTGGCTGTCAGAGTGCACTTTAACTCAGCCATGTAAGTATAAGATGCCTTGATATGAATAAATGCGCATAATAAAACCTCTACAGAGAACATTTTCAGTACTATCACTATCACCAAGTGTCGCATTACTGATATACGGACCCCCTCAAGGAGAAACGACAAGTGTGGGAGTAAAATAATAAATAAATCTAAATAATCTTTCATTAATAAATGAAATAAAAATCTGTGAGAGTATATCAGATCACTGGGAGACGATTCATGACTAGACAGTTTCTAAAATGACATCATTGAATTGTTTGATTCTTTCTAAGTCAAAAACAACAATAATAATAATAATAATAATAATAGTAATGAAAATTTTCTGACAAGTTCCACCTCTTATGATAAAATAATGCATTCATTTCATCTCTGATTGGTTAGATCGTGCCTCATTATAAGATACGAGCCAATCCTAGGGCATGATTTTATTTTTAATGCTTTCAACACAGTACAGTACTAATGCTGTGCTATGAGTATGTGTTCATTATCAAAACTATCTCTGTGTAAATATAAAAAAATGTTTTTAGTTTTTATTTATTTATTTATTTATTTATTTATTTATTTGCTGGTGTAAATCACCAGCCAAAATTTTTTTTTTTAAATTTATTATTTATTTTTATTTACTTGCTGGTGTAAATCGCTTGTCTAATAATTAAACATTGACTGGACCCCTGGAGTCGGCTCGGTCCTTGTGAGCTCTCGCAAACCTTTTTCATCAAAAAGACAATTTCTACAATTTCTAAATCTACATATATACTGCTAAATTTTTTTTTAAAAAAGAGTATGGAACATTTTGTCCTGGTTTGACTTGAACATACAGTATATACACACATACGAGGGGCGTTCAAGTCAAACCAAGACTAACCGCGTATATTATTTTCAAACGTACAAATTTCTCCTTTTAGCGGCTCAAATTGTAAGCAATACTGATTTCTGAAAGCTAATCAAAAAATAGAATACGAGATCATGTCATAATATTAACATACTGTAGAAAATGGAAAGGATTAAAAAAAAAAAAAAGAACACGACAGTATGAGACATAAACTGCTAAGATGTTAAAGTTTGAATCAGTCAAACTGGTGAATAAATATAATTATGTATTAACTTTAATGAGGGTGAGGTGTGAGTTTCACAGCGAGATCTCGAGCTGCAGGTTTTGCATCATAGAAGCTGTTTAGAGAATCATGTTCCTAATCCTTTAGGCCTGTGTTAAGCTTTAATTCGTGCACGAGCTGAGATGAGATTTCCGACTAGCCGAGCTGAAAGTGATCCGTAGAGCACGTCAGGAAATCCTTAGAATAAAGCCCCAGGCATTCGGGGTTTTACAGGTCAAAAGCAAGAAAAGTGTGAAATCATACGAATAAATAACATCAGATGTGATCTGGCTTGGTTTTTCTGCCTGAGTGAGCTGGACGGTTGGGAATGTGATTTTCTTGGTGTTCCCAGAAAGCAGGGTTATTTCATTTATTTTATTGCTGAAAAAGACAGTATTAAGTATAAAGGATTCATGCTACAAGCATTAATTATATATATATATATATATATATATAAAAGTTTATAAAAAGCCATTTTGGAGTGAATAAAAATAGACAGCTAAAAGGGTTAAAGCCAGCGAATCTTTTAAAAGAAATGGCAATGACCGGATTTTATGACTAGGAACTGATAGGTAAATAACAATAATAATAACAACAACAATAATAATAATAATAATAATAACCCAGTCAAACCGGGTTAGGGTTAGGGTTAGGGTTAGAGATTTCTGGTAGCCATAGTAAAACATTTGAACAGTGCAGACGTTTTAAAGAAGACCGGACGTCTTGTGAACATTTACCGAGTGGACCTCCTGATCCTTCGTACAGTCCTGACCTCACGTCAAGCCATTTCCACATGTTTGGAGTTCCTGGGAGGCCAGTGTTTCAGGCGTGAAGTGAAGCAAGCAGTCTGATCACGGCTCCGGCGTACTGAGCAAACTATCTACCTTGATGGTGTCCAAGCACGAGTGAAACACTGGGACAAGTGCATTAGTGTAGCAGAGGATTATATAGAGAAATAAAGGGAGATTTTACTCTCAGAACTGTACAATCAAAAGTCCCGGTTTGACTTGAACACCCCTTGTATTATTATTATTATTATTATTATTATTATTATTATTATTTATTTATAAATTTTTATTTCACCCTCCCCGATTTTCTCTCTGATTTAGTCGTGTCCAATTCCTCCCCGTCACTAGGGGGCTCCCACATTAAGGCTACTACAACCACTCAGCCAGGAGGGCCGAAGACTATCACATGTTTCCTCCAAACCATGTGACGCCTCTTTACGAACTGCTCGCTCGCGCACCGTTGTGGGCGGAGTAACACACTCGGAGGACGGCGTTATCCGCTCCGTCCGCTTGCGTGAGCTCACAGACGCCCCTGATTGGCTGTAGAGCCGTGATTAATGTGGGAGCACTAAGTACCTCCCATCCCTCCCCTCTGAGAGAGCTCGGTCAATCAGCTCTCTCTAGACCTCCGGCTGCGAGAGGTAACAGCATCACCCGGGAATCGAACTCGCGATCTCCGGATGATAGGGCGAGCGCTTTAACCACTGCGAGAGTTTTTTATCTTTGTCCCAGTTTTCATTGAAATGGCTTCCAAGTTCATCCACTTCTAATTCAGATACAGATCCTGCATAGTCATAGTGTTTAATCAACTCAACCTTTTTTGAAATTAAGTGCGTGTAAGCACTGCACAGATGATAACGAACGCTATACTGTGTACCAGCGCTTTGTTGTTTATTTAAAGACCTACATCATCATTACAGATGAAACTACAGTCCATTAGATCCATTCCAGCGACTCAGCCATCATCTACTGTACTGTACATCCACATAATCATCACTGCAGACCCTTTACATTCAACTGTAAGACCAGTGAACCTTCTTTATCAAACTTTACCAACATTAGAAAACTGTTGGAACCTGATGAACTTACTCAGTGTTCGAGAGACACTCTACCTCTCATTTGTCCCCCACGTTAGGTTTTTACGGGACGTTAGAGGCGCTGGAGATGAACACGGGTAAGCTCCCCTTTGTGCAGGCGATGAACGGTAGCGACGTCCTGCTGCCCTGCACCTACGCCAGCTGCATCGGCATTGACAAGCTCTACTTCAAATGGGAGTACAATGACAACGGCACCATGGTGAAGGTGAGGCTGGATCAGTGAGCAGTCACATTGAAGGAAAAAAATCTAGATGTTCAGTAGTTTTCATGATTTATCAAGTTCTTTCTGCTCACGGTACAGGTCAGGTAGTTTTTTTTTTCTTTTTTTGTCTGCTAGCTAGGAGCAAATGAATAGAGTCACATACAAGCACAGAAATAGTTACAGGATTCTTGGAACCAAATATAAAGTGTATTATGTACAGTATGTTTTCTTTCTTTTTTTATTGAAATCATGTTCATTTAATCCCTTTGGCCCGCACATATTAGGTCAGTATTAAATGTGTTAGAAAGACGGTCCCGTTAGAACGGTCCAGGTCTGTGGTTATGGTGAGGTTGTTCGTCCGGTCACGTGTTCCGTGTCACCCGATCAGGTGATGGACTCTGTGATCCCGACGGACAAGGCAGATCTGGTGAACAAGCACATTTACCGGGAGCGCGTGGAGTTTGTGGGTTCCAGTAAGCAGAACAACGTGTCCATCATGATCTGGAACGTGACCTTCGAGGACGCTGGCCAGTACACGTGTTTCGGCAAGAACCACAAAGAGATGGACAAGAACCACAGCGCCATCTTCACACTCTATGTGGTGGACGAATGTGAGTGAGGTTTCTACGCTCGTGCTGCTTGGATTATTTGATAAGGCTCTGTCTTGCCTCCGTTTTGCTCTTTGCTCAGTAATGCTGCTTTGTCAGATCGTCAGGTCCATTTACCTGCTGGTAAAGTCATGATATACTGTAAGTGCTTGTGCACGGGAGACATTAGTTACTTAAGCAGTTTTTATACAAACTGTCTGTATTGCATTGACGATGTGAACACTTGAGGGATGGTATTTGGATTCCCCTGTATGTCTGCACATATCGTGGCGTCGACAAATAGAAACCTTTAATTAACCTTTAATTGATTAGGAGCAACTGAAGATTTCCCCAGGACTTTATTTCTTTATTTTTTGAAGTTATGGTTTCTATAGCAACAGCTCCTTCACTGGGATTTGAAATACATTTTCCGCTATCCGTACCATCACCAGTGTGGTGACTTTTCCTCTTTAAGTGGACGTGTTTTTAACACGTTTCTCCTCTTTCAGTACGGGTTGTGGACAACACTTTGACCAAGATCATCATGTCGTGTGTGGGAGGTGGCATCGCCCTGCTGGTGATCTTCATGCTGCTGAAGAACCTCACACTCTTCGTCCTCGCCAAGCTCGAGGAGAAGAAGTAAGAGCAGGGTTAATGTTCTTTCTTTCTTTCTTTCTTTCTTTCTGTCTTTCTTTCTTCTTGTAGCTTATGCTATAGAGCAACTGGAATATTTTACCACCTTAAATGCAATCATGTACTGCAAACATTCTAGAACAATACCGGATTCTTTTCTAAACTATGAAATAACACGTATGACATCAGGTAATTAGGTGACTAACAGGAACAGTCAGTTGTTATTTTAAGGACATGAAGGTCAGCTGTTCTGGAAACACTTCTTGCAGGAATAGTATCGTGTCGAACAGTTTAAGTTAAAAATAGAATCCTGGAAAAAATACACTAAGCTTTCCTTCCTCCCTTCCAGTGACATGGACGTTCATTACCTACTAGCCTCGAGGCTTTATACCACAGAATAAAGGCACAGCGCCTGCACACTGAGCTGCTCAATGACAGTCCCACGGCTTCAGTCACGTGTTTGTGAGACTGAATGTCTGGCTTCGGTCTATGCAGCCGACAGATGAAGCCGAATTTACTCACTTTACTCCAGAAGAGAATAAACAGTATTTTGACGAAGCCTGGTAAAATAGATTAGGATCCTTGTGTACGTTCGCCTGACCTGCGTTAGGCAACGCAAACGGTGGGATTTGTTTTGTTCTTGACAGAACACAGTAACACTGACCCCAGTGCAGCCCTTACAATCGGCTCCGCTGTGCGAGGACGCAAGGCTGTCTGGGGTAAAGGGGAAACTGTGGAAGAAGCAAAGAACTAACCACCTCTCTCTCTCTCTCTCTCTCTCTCTCTCTCTCTCTCTCTGCACTGCAGTAAGGAGTGCCTCGTCTCCTCCTCAGGGATCGATAATACAGAAAACGGACTGTCCGGCTCCAAAGTGACACCCAAACCTACGCCAAAGAAGCCCTGAGAGTGACACACACACACACACACACACACACACACACACACACACACACACACACACACACACACACATCCACACACATCCACACACACTCTCTTGTTTATGTCCAAGTGCAGATGTGAACCTTATCGAATTCTGCCTATGCATTTCAATGCAATGTACAGACTTACTATAACTCAGCCGGACTCGGCCGCATGAAGCAATTTCGACTCTGCCTCTCTGAAACATATTACTGGTATTTACTGTATATTTGTTTGTTTATTTTTGCTTTAGATTAAAACCCGGTGCCTGTAGACGCTTCTGTCGCCACCTAGGGGTAGGGAGGACTACAATAATGCCAAACATGCACACACACACACACACACACACACACAAAGGGTAATGCAAATAAAACAGAATGCAACAATATAAACAGAAACCCTATGAACATGTAGATGCTGCTAGCTGATGAATGAATACTTGAAAACCTCTAGAAATAGACGACAAGACTAATGCAAATACAATACTGACGATGCTGCTTCACACTATTAAGCGATGCTTTTTCTAGCATGGTGATAAGAAACAACCTTTGTTTACTGTAGCGGTAGAGGAACGCAATATACAACGATGTTTAATAAATGAAGTATTAATAGTAATACACTTATTACTTCTTTTTATTACTGAATCACATATTAAACTTAGACAGCGTTGTAATATGAATGTATGCTTATAAACACACGCGTATCCAAATGATCAGCACTCACACACAGCTACAGTACGAATGCGATATTCTGAGACTTTAATCAGCATGAGACCAGCGCCGGCTTGATAACAAACAAACAGCGCTGTCAAATATCTTGTAGATTAGTTCAACCAGGATGCTGCATTGCCTTTTTTTTTTTTTTTTTTTTTTTTTGCATTTTTCTCAGATTGGGGTTTGTTATTTAAGTTTGTTCTTTAACCAGGTGAAGTAGGACTAGATGTTACTGAGTCAGAAAATGTAGAACGCAAATTTTTTTTAAAAACAATTTAAATTCAAATATGAATATATATTTGAATAATTGTTTTCGTCTCCAAAAATTTGTAAAATTATCACAAATTGGACATCATTTTTCTTTTTTTATAACATTAAAACATTGGAACATTAATTTATATATATGTTAATATTAGTAAAAAAAAAATGAATAAATAAATAAAAAATGAATAAAAAACACTTTTTGTTCAATTTGTGGTGATTTTACATTTTTTGGAGGGAAAATCAAACAAACAAACAAAAAAAACACAACTTCCATAACCCTGCATCACATCATATTTTAGTTTAAATAATTTGAAAGTTTTCCCAATTTTACATTTTATATTTACTGAATTGGAAAATCTGATTTAATGTGTTATTTGGATAATCCTCTAGATTAATGACCAATAGTAAATAAATAAATAAATAAATAACATCAACCTCAAACATGGAAATCTAAATCGCAGTATTTCTGAGTTTTCTGACAGGCCCAATTTCTTAGTTAAAATAAATAAATAATAATAATAATAAAAAAAAAAAATATATATATATATATATATAACATTTCACATTCTGTGTCCCATGTCTTGTATTTTTCCTCTTCAGATTTTTTTTTGTATCTGCTCCTTTGATTGGTCACTATAAAAAACATCAAACTCCACCCTCTGCCCAGGGTTTAACAGCAGAAAGGTAAAAAAGATGGAATTGTACAAGTAGATGATAACAACTACTTTCATCTATTACTATCATGTAGGCGCAAGTAAGTCTTACTCACAGAAGTCTTTCAAAAATCCAATTTTAATATTGATTAATTGTATTGTATTGATTAATACTGTACAGTATATGCACACAGTACTATTACAGCGCAACCTCGGCATACGAATTTAATTCGATCATGAGGCAAGTTTTTAAGGCGGAAATTCGTATTGCGATACGAATATTTCTATAGAAAATAATGTAAATGCAGATAATCTGTTCCAGCCACCCAAAAATATGACCAATATTCCAAAACAACATGAAAAATCATGTAGCTTTTGGACGCAAGTTGAATGCAATGTTGGTTAACTCTTTCAAAATTAATTTTGCTGACAGAAAAAAAAAATTATTAAGTTGTAAACTTGCTTCGCTTTCCACTTTTTGATCGGCTCACGGACGTACACGCAACTTAGTCGGTGTTCGGTTTAGTTCGATTTATTGGTTCATATAATGAAAAAGCTGATTTCTATATACAGTGGAACCTCGGATTCCACAAGACGAGCAAAAATTGAAAAACGAGCATGTCTTGGTTTATGAATGCCGAGTTTTTTTGACACCGACACACACACACACACACACACACTCTCTCTCGCCTTTCCACCCCCCCTCCCCGGCTTCACACAGACACACACACTCTGCTCTACACAGAAACTCTGCTCTGTCGCGATTCTTTTCAAAGGTAAGGTGCTGGTTCATTTGTTTTTGTTTTTTGTTTACTTTACAGCAGTGATTCCGTTAGTCTG
Source organism: Clarias fuscus (assembly GCA_030347435.1). NCBI lineage: Eukaryota > Metazoa > Chordata > Actinopteri > Siluriformes > Clariidae > Clarias > Clarias fuscus. The sequence goes on from CM059212.1 coordinate 3,572,660, forward strand.
CACTCACACGAGTGTCATTAGAGAGGTTTATTTTTTTCCCGTTAAAACAGTGTTTTCGTTGTGTGTGTTTGTTGTGAAACTTAAAAAGCGAGGTGGGGGGAGGGAGGAGGAGTTTTACTGTGTAAGGCGAGGCGAGTCAAGGGGCTAATTCCACACACACACACACATACATACACACACAAATACACGGCTCCTGCGCGCACAAACGGAAACACTTATCTGTTGGGATTTATTTTAACTTTTTTTTTTAAGTTAAAGTGCAGGTTAATTTGTTTTACTTTTACTTTATATATTGTATTAATAATTTTTCTGTATTTATTATTTTATTTATTTTTTTCATTAATGACAAAACTGTTGGTGTCCTGCCCTTCTCACTTTTGTTACATGATAAACATGGGGTGTATTTCCCACTATTGTAAAACCCTAATTACATGTAGATCATTTCATTCTAAAGTACAACAACAAGTTTGAAATTTGTGTTCCTGGAACTCCTGGTTGTGATTTCTTAACGAAAGTGACAATTTAGCATGGTTTGTGTACATTTCCAATATACAAAGTCGATCTTGATTCATTCCGCATGCTCCTCTTGCCCTTTCTCGAGTTGTTGCTCAGAAAGGCTCCTAACTTTCGATTTTTGTGCAGTTAAAGCCTTCTTGATCCTACTGATAGCCATTAAACTTAGTCAATACAAGGATCTTAAAATTAGTTGTAAAAAAAAATTGACATTATGTGGCTAATGGACAACTTAAGTGATTTTAAAGGAAGACTCCTGCTTTTGCCACGTCAGCATCTTTCAGCTTTGCTTGAAATGTGAACATTCTGATTGTCAGTGCGTTGGAAACGGAGTAAAGAGTCAGATGTGGTTTAGAAACCAAGGTTAAAGAAATGATAAAAATTGCATAATGAAGCACAAAATTTAAACATTAGGGGAGATTTTAATAGCTGTATCAGGTCATAAAACACAAAGTTACAAATGCTCATGGACATTAAGTATTTATTTTTTTAAATAAACAAGAAAGGTAGATTTTATAAAACAAATTCTGTGTCCATCAGCACCAGAAATTCAAAACTCAATACAATGATATATAGTCACCTGATACTGTATATTGTGTGTCGTGCTGGAACACTAGCTGAAGTGTTCTGAAGTTCAAAACTAGATACAGCATTGTATTCTGTCTGCTAGCATTGTATTAATGGGCATGACATTATAAAGACAAAATGCATAATGAAAATGTTTCCATTACTTTCGACATTTCAATTGGACAAAATCACTTTTTTTTTTTTTACATTTTGCACATCTTCGACACCCCGAAGGGTTTTTGGAACGGTACAGTTTTTTTCCCCTTGTCCTTCAGATTTTCCTCTATGTTACATATTAACCATTAGGATTCATTTTGGGGAGTATAAGACTGGACTAGACTAGATTTATTACAGCAAACATACAGTATATCTATAATTGTTTTTCGTAAAATTACTTTCAGTTTGTATCCTCACTCACATTGCCTTACTTGGTTGATTATGTGCAATTAGAGTGCTAATTTACACTAACACTTTACAGTACATCTCTATTAGTTTGTGGTGAATACTGAATATATAAAAAAAAATAGTGCAATCTATAATCCATAAATCAGTAAATGATGTTACTTTGATAATTCAGCAATAAGACGTACTGTAGCTATGAACCAAAAGATTGAACAAAGACCGAGGGAGCATCAGATAACATCGGTTGTTAAAACTGTACCTCTGCCAAGTGTGAATGTGAGAGATGAATGAGGAAAAGCTACGAGTGACTGGATGAAACCTCTAAACGTACAAACTTATTTTACCATTTTCAATGAACCTCATTTTTACTGGATGACAATGACAGCCTTACGAGACTTTATGATTTCCAGTTTGTTATTTCAATTGTCTGATTTGCTGGATGATGTGTTGGAATCTGATGCATTAAATTATCAGTGCTCTAATTCCTCTGAATGTCTGTTTTTTTTTTTTTAAGCAAAGAAGAGGTTTTATGTAAACCTGAGCTGGTAATTAAATATGAAAGTGTGACATTCATCTTTGGTACATGATTCAAATGAAGCATTTCAACAAATTTGGCTAAAATATACACAGCCTCACCAAAAAAATAAAGTAAAATAAAAATCAAGGGAATCGACTGGAAACATGACTGGAACTGGGTTAAGAACCCTTCTGCACATTATCAATTGCATTGTAAAAAGTGAACAATGAAAATCAGAGCTAGGTTTAATAGTGAAAGTGGGAAGATTTCCATACACACACAATGTAATAAGAACTCACAGGATTGGGACTAAACAGCCCATAAGAAAACCACTTGTTAGTGAGACTCATGAGGCCTAAAAAAGGTAAGACAATTTGCTTAAAATGCTTAAAGTTTGGATATTGGAGCTATGGAAAATGGTCATGCGGTCTGATGAGTTCAGATTCTGTTCAGTTGCTCGGGTCTGGGCTCATGAGCTAAATGTTATGCGGCAATAAAATGGCGTCAGCTGACGACCCGAATGTACTGAACGACCAGCGCATCACATCTATGGAGTTTTTCTTCCCTGATGGAACGGCCGTATTCCAGGACTCAAATTGTAAAAGAGGGATAATTTTCACACATATGAACTGGAAACCACATTAGCCCCTTTTCAACCAAAGTGAACCTGTAGTTCATGTCTGAAATCAGAACTGTGCTAGTGCCAGTTCAGAAGCGAACCTCTTAAGAACTGGCTTTGTTTTTCCATGGGCTAGAGAGTCATGTCATTACGTCACTGTACTGTATGTCAGCAAGAATGTTACTGTAGCAACAATGCTGGTGGCAAAAAATGCTTGAAGATGGCATTCCCAAACCTTTGGTTGGCCATGATGTACTGTTTGCTATTCTTTTTGTAGCCCAGCAAAAGGTTGGTGCTGCAATGGCCCGGAGTTTGGCTGTGGGAAAACAAAAACTTCCAAACTGGGCTCCAAACTAGCTCTGGAACTGCCTTGGCGGAAAAGGGGTCATTGTGTGCTGTAACCTAAAGGTCAAATCAAACTTAAAAAAGTGACAGAATAAAATCTTATAGTTTTTGGCGAGTCAGTGTATATTGGTGGTTGAAACTTACCACTGGTTTAACCCATTGGTTACTTTTAAGCTTTTTTTTTTTTTTTTTTTTTAAGTTTCTTTTACTAAACTCTGCTAATTGAACTTAAGAAAAACTACACAAATTGAATTCCTTTTTTCTTTATTGACATTTATTTATAAAGTTTCTGGTGTGACAATGATAAAACACAGAACAGTTTTCATGTCTAGACTAACCACACAATAAATATTTAAAAACCGGCAGACAAAACATCTAATATTACTTTAAAACATATACGGAGAGCTACTGAAGCTACCACATGAACTAACAAACAGGACATTCAGGCCAGGTAAAGTTCATACAGTAGTTCGGATATACAGATACTGTACGTCATATGGTCTTGGTGTGTCATTAGACTTATCTCCAGACTTCCACTGCATGTAGAGTCCTTAGGGGTATTTCTGTAAAGAGAGGACACGAATCATATCAAAACACTGTCTTGAAATGAACCTCAAAAGACAAAAATAAATGTCAACCAGTAGACTTAATCTTCTCTGTCCTCAAGTTATTAGAAAATGTGACGTTATAGCGTTACCATACTCCATACCAAGATTCCTTACATCAACAAGAGCAACAACAAGAGTTTATCCAATCTTCAAAAAAAAAAAAAAAAAAAAGAAAAATCATATATGGAATTGCATCAATATTTGAGTTCACTTACGTAAGAGAAACATTTATTATTTCCTTAAAATCTCCACATCTACTACTCACACACACTCACATCCATGATAATGTAAATCCAGTTCAGCAGCTCTCTGACGTCGGTGTAAACTCCAGGCAGACCCTGACGGGCACAGCCGTCTCCCCAGCTCACCACGCCCACCAACTGCCACCGGGAGGACAGGAACACCAGCGGACCCCCGCTGTCCCCCTACATACACAGCAAGACAGGGAGAAATATACTGCAGTCTTTTAAATTGTCTTTTAAAAATGTTTTAGGATATAACCAAATCTGTTCATTATGCCAGTTTGGAGATGACGCCCAACCATCAGCACATTCTGACCGATCACAAGAGAGAACTCAATCCTGCTGGAGAGCATGAAAGAGCGTTTCCGACCTGACAGGAATCTACTCCTCCTTTCAGAAAGCCGGCGCACAGCATCCTGGGAGTGACGGCGGAACCGTAGATGGACGCACTGGAACACGTGGACAAGGCAATCAGGGGAACCGTGGCTTTCTGAAGAACACCCGAAAGCTGGCCTGAGCGTAGGATGGACCAAACGCGAGAACTTGTTAATACGGACTCAGGCTTGCACATGTTAATACACAATATCTAAGCAATCTCTGTTTAACTTTGTACACTTACCGTTCTCGTGTAGGATGCCCCACCCGGTCACAACAAGGTTGTCCCCCACATTGATTGAAAGCTGGTATGGGGGGAGGCAGACAGGATGGATTGTGGCTTTAAGGGAAAAAAAATAAAGTTGTTTTTAAACCTCAAGCAATAGCCAAGCTTAAAAAGATTCATTTTAAAAGCAAAGTTGGAGTTTCTTTTAGATGGAATAAAAGCAAAGTTAATATTAGTTTAAGCTTAAGTTTTTTTTTTTTTTTTTTGTTTAGTTTTTACCCAAATTCTTCACATTTGGTTGGACACTAATATAAAAGCCAGAAACTCAACCAACCAACCAACCAGCCATTAACGACCTCCAGTGACACTACTACAAAGAGATGGATGAAGTGTTGAAAGCTGCACCTCCAGGAAGAACCTCAGAGGCCAGTTGGACCATGGCGATGTCATAGTCATGTGACACTGGATCGTAGGCTTGGTTCATCACGATGCTCTCGACTGGAACAGCCCTAGATGAGGTCAGATGGGTTTGGCCTAAAACCACACTCCACTGGCTCAGCTCTTTGTTTCTTCTGAGAAATGAAACAAACTATAAGAGGACGTCACTCCCATGCAACGCATGTGCAGTATATTTGGACATAACGATAATGTGAACATTCCAAGTAGAATTTGCAAGAGCGAATTTACATTTTCCACACCACAGTCATATCTGACAGGTTCAGCCTGGTTAACACGTACTGTACATTACAGCTGTGTACAGATGAGTGTGTGCAGATCGTATACACACCCATAGAAGCAGTGAGCGGCGCTGATTATCCACCGGGTTGAGATCAGCGATCCTCCACACACGTGCTGCATGTCCCAGTGCAAACTGACCTGCCATGGCCACGACTCGATCGTCGTATCCGTGCCACCGACGATCCGATCTTCACCAACCACCTCGCCACAGTCTACACACACCCGCACACCCAACATCTACAGCCTAGTTCCAGATGATTTGATTGTGTAGGTACATTAAAGTGCATAAATGTAATAGTTTGAAGTTTTCTTTTTTCGAAACACACGCTTACCTGAGCAAGACAGTGAGATCACAGAGCCGGAGCTGCACTTATCTCTGAAAAAGGACACACTGCGTTGATAACGGCATCAACATTGTGGGTGTGTTACATGGTCCGTCGCTGTACCTCATGCTGAGTAAACTCTGGATGCTTCTGCTTGAGTCTTGGCCTTCGTTATTCAAGGCACTGAAGACACTCGGCAGGTCAGGAGGTAGACTCTGGACCGGCACTTGGATACTCCGTGGACTCCTATGAGCAAACAGGAATCAGAAAGATCAAGGCTCAAACTTTGATCTTTGCAGGAATTAGATAGAGACAGTATGAAGGCGATAAACGAAAACGTTGCAAAAACATACAATGGAACAGGATACAGGGATTTTCTAGATAAACAAAATGGCTAGTTGGTAAAGATATTGATTCCTCAATGAGAACGATCAGACTTTACTTTTAAATTGTCCGATGCACTGAGATAAAACATGACTTTTGCCATATCTGAGCTGTTTCACTGTTTATCTGACTGTCTGTTGTAAACAATAAAAGATTAAACAAGGTGAACACGTGTATTGTGTGGATTTGTCTGATTTGGATCTTTAATACGTTCGCTCAGGTACATACTTTGTGTAACCCAGTTGCTGGCAGGCTAATCGAGAGTGCTGGGTTCTCCAGTTGTCCGCACATACGGTGCTCCATGTTTTGCCGTTAAGGAAGACCTGCAGAATCAGACTCTTACCCAACAACCTCACTACACACACAGGAAGAGAGAGGAAGCCACATGTATAAATAGTGACGGGTTACTATTCTGAACACACATAGCAAATGATTTGCTCCCATCACATGGGGCGCATAACTATGGTAATGTTTCAGTAGTTTAGAGTGCACCACCTATAGGACTGTAGCGGTACTGCAACATTTCATCACACCAGACGCTAAGCATCTATACCAGTTTAGACAGGGTGGCGGGGAGGAGGGCTAGAGCCTTAACCCAGGAGACCAAGGGCATGAGGCGGGGTAGTCACATGCTCATTCACACACGACGGGAAGTTTGGGAATGCTAGTTAACCTAATCTTCATGTCTTTGGGAGGAAACCAGGAAGGAACCCACCAAGCGCGGGAAGAACATGCAAACTCCATGCACACAGGCGCTGAGGTGGGATTCGAACCCAGACCCTGGGGGTGCAAGGTGACAGTGCTAACCGCTAATCCACCTCAATCGCAAACATATCTAAAGTTTCGAACGCATTTAAAATAATCAATTTTAGACTTGGTGTGAGGATGTACTGTATGAATTGCTACACAATAGGATCATGATACATGACAAAATCATCCATCCCACCATGTCATCTATATGTACAGTACGATATCCACTGTATACACTCTGTAGAGCAGGTTTGAGACTGCTGTACAGTACTCATGTCTGGGTGTGGTCATGTACCTGGATGTGTGGTGTTGGCCCACAGCCTGGACACACAGTCGAGCTCGTCCTCTCCGGCATCGCAGTCGAACTTCCCGTCACACGCATTTACAGCGGGAATGAACGTCTGAGACTGAGCGCAGTAGTAGAAATTTGAGTTGACGTGTCTGATGACTGGGAGAAAGTCGGGAGAGAAGATGGACAGATGATGTCACACGGTCGCCTCTTCATCAAATATACACGTGAAAAAGTAATAACCAGAGGACATTCAGAAGTGTTTTATTCCTCCTACACCACAGGGAGTTGTGTCACTTTGGTGTTCTTACTGTAGTAAAGTCCCAGTGCCAGGATGACTGATGTAAGCAGAACACAGCATAGGATGATCAGAGCAAACCTCAGCCTGGTCTTCCTCTCTATCTTCAACTTTGATAACCGTCTCGACTGCTGAGGCATGGCCGCGCTCTGTACAGTATGTGTGTGCTTACAATATGTGTATGCTACGGAAACATCACCATGTCCGGTTCATTAAAATGCAGAGACATCTAGATTAATTCCACTTACCTTATTTATCTATGTGTGTTGGTTAGAGCATGTGCCCTACAGCATGTCCTCCTGAAAGACACCCTGGACCAATGAGAAGGCATGGATTACCAGTGACATCACCTGGCCATAGGTGCTCCAAATAAGTGTTGATGAACTGAAGTTAGGTCTAATGGGTTAATTAGAGATGAGACTCGGTTTCAGGTTTTCAGAAGGGTTTAGTGAGAGACATTTCTGATCAGGAGCTGTACTTGTATTCCAGCGCATTAATGCTTTGTTTTGATTTTGTGGGAAGAAAATAGAGATCATTATTAATAAAAGGCAAACTGAATCCAAAAATATATCTGATAAATATTTATCAAAGCGTTAATAAAGGTTTTGCCTCTCAGAGGTTTCTGAGGTTTATCCAAATCATTGTGGTTCAGTCGGTGATGAGAGAAAGGAAGTCATTTTACTTTCCTATTTTACTTAGTGCTTAGCACCGTCGCCTTGCACCTCCAGGGTCTGGGTTCAGTTCCCGCCTAGGGGTCTGTGTGTATGGAGTTTGTATGTTCTCCTCATGTTTGGTGGGTTTCCTCTGGATACTCTGATTCCCTCCCACAGTCCAAAGACATACAGATTAGGCTAATTGGCGTTCCCAAACTGCTTGTAGTGTGTTAATGAGTGTGTGTGTATATATATATATATATATATATGTGTGTGTGTGTGCCCCTATGATAGGAAGGACAGGATAAAGCAGTATGAGTGAGTGGAGTGTTGGACGAAAGCAACATGGTGGTGTAATGGTTAGCATTGTAGCCTTGCACCTCCAGGGTTGAGGGTTTGATCCGATTCAGGTCTGTGTGTGTGTAAAGTTCGCATGTTCTCCAACAGTGTGGAGATCCACATTCCAAAACCATGCAGATTACTGTAGGCATTCGCAAATTGCCCATACTGTGTCGACGTGTGCTTGTGTGCTCTGCAGTGGACTGGCGTCCTGTCCAACGTGTACCCCAGCTTGTGCCCGAAGTCTCCTGGGATGGGCTCCAGATTTTTCTTTGTCTGAACACTTGCTGATGCTGGAGACTCCTCCCTTTAATGTTAAGTAAACATCCACTACTGGACTCGCCTTACCTACTGTATATACAGTAAATGATCAGTCAATACCTTCTGTTACTGTAAATACCAGCGTGTTGTTGATCTTAATAGTGGCCCAGTGGTTACAGTTCTGAGTTACTGTGGGGATTCAAGTACCAGCACCACCAGATTGTGACAAATGAAGTTTTTCTTAATTTCTTGATTATTATCCTTAGATTGCATGGCATGCCTGCTGCACAAGTCCATGTGAACGAGCTGTCACTATGGAAACGATAATGTGTTGCATACATAAAACTGATCAACATTTAAATATATATATATATATATATATACACTCAAGTCAGTTGTGAGCAAAAACCATTAGGCTGTGCAACTCTCTACCAAACCAGCAGATGGCAGCACATATGAAGTCTGAATTCTGGGTGCTTGTATCTCCTGTCGTTTCATGATCGAAAATTGTGAAGAGTTAAAAATAAATAAATAAATGTATAAATAAAAGATGTTTTAGATAAATGTCACCTGATCAGTAAATCCTACATAGGAAAAAAAAAAAAAAGAGGTCATGATCTCGTAAAACCGATATAGCTTTCTTAGCTGGGGAAGTAACTGCGGCCCCTATGTTTTCTTTTTGTTTTGCTTTTGACTTGACGACACACCTGAACGTTGGAGAACAAATATCAACAGAACAGGTCTAACATCCGAGGAAGCCAATCGCACTGACAAACATATAAAAATCAATCAGTTCATCGTTTGCTAGAGGCAAAGCTGTTGCTCCCATTCACATGGTTTAGTTAATCACAGTTAGTTCATCGTTTCCAGACGCTCCAGAAGTCTGATTACAAACAAATGAGACTATTATTATGTTCGAGTGATGCTTTCTGTATGCCGATGTTCATGTTACAGTACGTACTGTAGAAGGAGTCTCCAGTCTCAGCCCAAGGTTTATTCTTTATTTCAGGGCAGAGCAGGTAAACTGCTCACCTACAACGGTAGGTGATAAAGTACCTGTGATTGGTCAAGTAATTAAGTAATCAAAACACGCTGATTTGCATACATTTGACACAAGGCATTGCAGATGAATAGGATAAATATAATAACTAAACATATCACCGTTTATAATGTCCCTGGGTGTGGACCCTCGCTGAAAACAGGTCAGCTCTGGGCGGAGACTTGAGTAAGGGTAGGTTTTTTTCTGCAGATTGAAGCAAACTTTGTGATGATGCGGCGCTTGTCCAACCAGTCCAACGAGACAGAGGGAGAAACGCAGGATGATTAAGGAAGCACCAGCACTGTTGCAGCGAGGATGATGATGACGGACAGTGTGAAGGACACGAGAGCTTAGAAGACAGTAACAAGAGAGAGAGTGGGATTATTGAAGTTGAACCGGGATCGGATTGTTTTTTTTTCTTTACCCTTCCTGATGGAGAACACCGAAGGCAACACAGTGGTACGTCATTTATATATATATATATATATATATATATATATATATATATATATATATACAATATATTCAATACAAGGTGCATTGCTGAAGTGTTTATGATTACAAGTGTGTTCAAGTCAAACCGGGACTTTTGATAGAAATAGAATCTAGAAACTCCTTTTATTTCTCTTTATAATCCGCTACACTAATCAAGGTAGAAGGTTTTCTCAGCACACCGGAGCCATAATAGGACTGTCTGTCTGATTCACGTCTGAAACGCCGGCCTCCCAGGAACTCCCTTAATGGCCCAAACATGTGGAACTGGCTTGGAGCGAGGGGTCAGGATTGTAAGGGGAGACGGGGAAATGACTGAGTTCCTGTAACATGCAAGTGGTGTTGGTGGATGAGTGTGTGTACAGTTCCCACAGACAGACGCGTCTCCTCTGCACGCCGGTGACGAGTTATCGAAATTCATGGCCTTCTTTAAAACGATGGCATTAGTCAAATGTTTTACTGCAGCTGAGAGTCTCATCACCGTTCTGTCCTTAAAGTCTTCTGTAAATGTCAATCGCCCTTACAGTGTCCTTCATCGGGAAATTTCATCACATGTCCCTGTGTGATATGAAAGCCATAATAATAATAATAATAATAATAATAATTACTGTAATCTGAGTTTATGTCACTTACCTTTCCACTGGTCTATGTACAAAGGTTTTATATATTCTTTCTTTCTTTCTTGCTTTCTTGCTTTTTATTGTTTCTCAGTTGCAAAGGCATGTGTATGGACTGATTAGTGTTTCTAGATTGTCTGTAGTGTCTGTGAGTGTATGGCACTTCATCCAGGCTGTACAGTATCCTGCCTTGTGCGCTGATTTCCTTGAGATAGCCTACTACACGCGACAAGTGGTGCATCAAATAAACAAAGGAATCATCAAATATGTGAAAATTTTCTAATTCTTCAAATGCAATACAAATACAAGCTGCTTGAGTCTTTTACTAGCATGTACATGTATGTGAGTTCGGAGGCTGTACAGTATTTGTGGTGCTGTAATTTAACACGACCCTCAGCTAGAGGCTGACATTACGTGTTTTGCTGGTGCAGCTTTGTCTAAAAACAGAACATGGAAACAAAAGTTGCTTACCATGAATACTGCTGAGGAGGTAAAAGCGAACCGGTAAAGCCGAGGAGTTTTACACAAGATGAGCTGGATGTTTTTCTCAGGATTTATGTATCTTTATAATGTGCTTTAGTTAAATAATTACACACTTACAGTACAGTCCAATGCTGCGAAAAAGTATTTGCTATGATTCGCTTGATTATTTTTGGGGGGGCATATTTGTCACACTTGAATGATTCAGAGCAACAAATACATTTTAATATGACACAAAGATAATTCAAGTACATACAGTATAACGTGCCTTGCAATAGTATTAATATCCCTTTAACTTTTCTACATTTTGTCACGTTACAACCACAGATGAATTCTGTTGGGATTTTATGTGATAGACCAACGAAAATGAATTGTAAAGTGGAGAGAAAATTATAAATGGTTTTCAAAATATGCTAAAATTGTGCCGTGCATCTGTATCTTCCACTGCAATTACAGCTGCCAGTCTTTGGGGGAATGTCCAACCTGAGTGACCTTTTTGCCCGTTCTTCTTTGCAAAACAGCTCAAGTTCAGTCAGATTGGATGGAGGGTGTCTGTGAACAGCGGTTTTCAAGTCTTGCCACAGGTCCTCAATTGGATTTAGGTCTGGACTTTGACTGGGCCATTCTGGCACCTCAATATGCTTTGATCTAAACCGTTCCACTGTATGTTTAGGGTTGTTTTCCTGGTGGAAAGAGAACCACGTCTCAAAGTCAGACTTCTAAGACTGCCCTGTATTTGTCTCCATCCATCTTCTCATCAACTCTGAGCAGCTTACCCAGTCCCTGCTGAAGAAAGGATTCCCCGCAACACGATGCTGCCACCACCATGTTTCATGGTGTGTTCAGGGTAATGTGCATGTGATTTTGCATTTAGGCCACAAAGGTCCCATCTGATCACTTTTTATGGCTTTCTTTCAACAATGGATTTCTTCTCGCCACTCTTCCATGAAGGCCAGATTTGTGGAGTGCACGACTAATAGTTATCCGTGTACAGATTCTCCCACCTGAGCTGTGGATCTCTGCAGCTCCTCCAGAGTTCCCACGGGCCTCTTGGCTGCTTCTCTGATTAATGCTCTCCTCTCTCGGCTTGTCAGTTTAGGTGGACAGCCATGTCGTGGTACAGTTGGTTTGCAGTTGTGCTGGTCTCTTTCCATTTTCAGATGATGGATTGAACAGCGCTCCATGAGATGTTCAAATGCTTGAGATAGTTTTTTTATAACCTAACCCTGCGTTAAACTTCTCCACAACTTTATCCCTGACCTGTCTGGTGGGTTCCACTGGATTTTAGAGTAAAGAAGGCTGAACACAAATGCATGCCACACTTTTCAGAATTTTACGTGTAAAATATTTTGAAAATATTTCCCTTTTACTTCCCAATTATGTGCCACTTTGTGTTGGTGTGGCACATAAATTCCTATTAAAATACATTTATTTATGGTTGTAACATGACAAAATGTGGAAAAGTTTAATGACTACAGTGTCACCTCAGCATACGAACTCCCTGCCTTGTAAATTCGTACCTTAATTTTTCAAGGAATTTTTTGCCTCAGCATACGAGCATTTTTGGCATACAGCCGACTGAGCCGGTTCCTGTTGTGTGAAAATCTGTGATTTCGCGTATTTTCCGGTATCCGATCAAAACAAGCCTAGCCAAGCGAGTTCATATATACGTTTTCATTACATTTTTAAAATGTGTTGCAAAATTTAGTAAAAATGTTTCTCAAGGACGTGAGAAAGAAGAAAAGGAGCCAGTGCCAAGAGGAATCATAAATTAAGGTTAAGTGAGGTTTAATGTGTATTTATTTCATCTTTTACTTAATTTGTGTGTTTTCTAAATGTTTTGATTGTTTTTATATGCAACAAGTATGATTATAGTGTTGGAAATTGGTAATATTGTTATTATTTTTGGGTTCCTGGAACGGATTATCTGCATTTACATTATTTCCTATGGGAAAATGCGTTTTGCAATATAAAATTTCACCTTAAGAACTCGCCTCTGGAATAATAAAATTTGTATAGGCACGCTAAGGTACCGCTGTACTTTTATAAGGCGTTCTATTACAAACACTTGGAAGGGTGGCGCAACCAGTTATTAGTCTTAGGCTGCAATTACCTTTTTCACATTTGGACAGCTTCTTTCCCCTTATTAAATGAAATCATTATGTAACAACTGCAATTTGTAATTATCTGGGTTATCTTTGTGTAATCCTAAAATTTATTTGATGATCTGAATCATTTAAGTGTGACATACAAAACAGCAACCTGCTGGGAATCTTCACTGCCTCAGGTACAGAAGACTGATTCGATGCACAATCTAACGATTCTCACTTGAACTGTTGTTATTAATAATCACACTGATGTCTGCATGTGTGTGCAAAACGTCACACCTTTATGCACTGTAAACATGTACTCACATTACCTCAATTGTCATGCAGTGTAATACAGGTTTGTTTATGTACACATCAAAGCATGACCCGTGTAACCTCACACATGGGAATGTCAGTAATGATACCACTGCTGATATAATAACTTATTGACTTTTGACAGATTGTATACACTTCATGGTATACACGCATACACCATACACACATTCACACACAATCTACTCCAGGTCGAGGAAAATAATCAATGAATGCTGTGTGGTGATTTATCACCCCAACTATTTCCCAGTAACACAACATCCCTTGGTGGGCACAATAGCTCAGAGGTTAGCACTGTCAGATCCAGGGTTTGGGGGCTTTGACTTCTGCCTCTGGCCTGTGTGTGTTTATGTTCTCCTTATACTATAATAATGTAGTGTGACAGTGGGCATGTGCTTATGCCCTGAAATGGGTTGGCATTTTCCTGTCACAACCCATCTATTTTACCTTGGCCTGGGACTGGAATTGCATTTCAGTGGCTGGGAATTATATGGATAAGAGCCCTTCCCATGGGCCGAACAGTGGCAACAAACCCCCATCCCTCCGATCAGCAAACCAGGGCCCATGTTCACAAAGCTTCTTAAGCCTAAAAGTTGCTCCTAGTGACAAAATTTCTACCTTAAATTTAGGATTAAATCTTAATAAAGATAAAAATTATTCATGAAACATCTTAGTCCTAAGGTAAAAAAAATGTTAAGAGTAGAGAGGAGGACATTTAAAAGGGCTTAAGAGTGTTTCTATAGCTCCTACTGATGAACTCCTAAGAAAAATCGTAGAATTATGGCATTTTCTTAGAATTTCCCTTAAATTTAGGATAAAATCTTAGTTAAGATAAAAATGATTCACAAAACATCTTAGCCCTAAAAACAGCTAAAATTTGTTAAGAGTAGAAAATTTGTTAAGTAGTATGTTAAGACTATAGCAGAGGACAAAATGGTGGAAGGAAGAAATATTCTCCAAACACTGAACGTAAAGCTAAAAGTAAACACTGCTCTTCTGTCCAATTCGGTTTTCTTGTTGTTTTACTTCCTTCCATCTCTTTTGGATTGTTGGCTACATACCATCCAAAAGCGCCACTTAAATAGACTGTAAGCATGTAAACTGGTAAAAGCTGAGACATTTTGCTCTAATCAATCTGAAATGAAGTAATAAAATCATTTTGGTAAATAAATGTGAGAACGTAAATATAGTAACTACTGTACTGTGTGTAAATTGGTTGCTTCAAAAGTAGACACATTTTCAACATTTAGCCTACAACAGACACTATGCATAATGTAGCCTATAGTCATGATTATACAATTTCTTTATATACCAACATTATGATTTCACTGTCTGATCTATTATCATGTAGTCTATTTTCACAAAGAGCGCATTTCAAGACCTTCGCAGAGGTCAGAGGTTATTTTTTTTATCAACCGATCGCAGTCCATGTATTGCTGCATCATCCCTAGCAACGGGGTCGACCACACCTATTCACTAAGATAAAAGTTTTTGTACTTTCCTTACTCAGAGTTGCTCTAAGAAATTTCCTAAATCACTTTCAGTCTAAGACTCCCAGCTAGGACTTTTTAGGCTAAGATAGGAGCTCTCTGAGAGAATTTTAAGAAGCTTTGTGAATACGGGCCCAGAGCCACAACCTTTTAAACCACCACTGCTCCATTTTCCAACACTTTCTAGGTGAATAATCAGAGAACCTTGGCTGGGGTTTCTGGAAAGACATTTAAATTGACTGGAAGTTAACTAAGGTGGAGCTTCATTTCATGAAAACAATTCATTTCTTGCAGATCTTGTGATCTCTTTATGGAAAGTGGGATGGGTTCCTGCTTAAACCGCAGCCTGTTCTGGTGTTTTCTAAACACTTTAATTTCAACTACAGTAGCAGCAATGATGTAATGTTGGTGAGAAAGGACTAATTTGATAGCTGAGAAAGGCATGTGCTTTGTATTGTCAGTGTCATCATCATCATCTATACCACTTTATCCTGTATTCAGGATCGCGGAGGGCCTGGAGCCTATCCCAGTAGACTTAGGCCACAATGCAGGGTACAGTACAACCAGGGTACAATCCATCACAGGGCACACTCACACATTACACACATTCACACACTCATTTATACACTACGGGCAATTTGGGATCGCCAATTAGCCCAATTTGCATTATTTTAGCCTGTGGGAGGAAACCAGAGTACCCGGATGAAACCCACCAAGTACGGGGAGAACGTGCAAATTACATGCACACACAGGCAGGAATTTAACCTGAACGGGTATCAAACCCGGACCCTGGAGGGCCAAGGCGACAGTGCTAACCACTATGTCACTGTGCTGCCTGGTAGAACCACATTACTTGCTAAATTTGTTTAGCGTTGTAATTTATTTGTCACTAGAAGATCTGTGGAATGTTATTTTTTTCATTTATAATGAGAAACATGGAAGGTATGAGAGCCATACAATTTCCAAATTTGTAGATACTACTGGGATTTCTATAAAAACCTTCAAGAGGTCTATAATTTGTTTGGAATGGACAAAGCTTTGAAAGACTAAACAGGAACTCCAAGCATTTCCAAGTTTCAGAATGAAGTAAATTTCAAAGCTTGACGGTTTCAGAAATCAAGCAGTTTTTGGATGGCATTTGAACACAAAACCAATTAAAAGGAAAGAACTCTAAAAATATAACCCCAAACTTCTCAGATGATGGAGTTTGAGAGCCACAGCATTACCACTTTAATCAATGTCAACCTAATCTTTGTCACCAGAAGGAGATGATCTGAGAATTTGTGGCTGTACTGTAGGAGCTCAGTGAAATAAACACAATAAAATTGTGCCATGTACTTTATGCTCAGTTGTTCCTCTGGGAGCACCATTACATTTTCTGCACACTATTGTGTACATTGTGAAAAATCAATCCCTGATCTTTGAGGGTTAAATATTTTATCTAGAAACCTTCAACACCAATTCACTTGCAATCTAATTACCCAAATTAAGCCTTCAAAGAACCTTCTTTTGAAAGGCTCTACAAACCCATAAGCTACTTGTGAATTTGTCTGTGTCTTCACGTTCAGAACCTAAAGGTTATGATCAGCTCTGCAGCACTCATATTGGATTCTCTTTAGATAAAAAATGTCTCTCTGAAAACGTTTATCCTCTGTTTGCGTTACTATTACATCATCTGGAGCACAGATAGTTACAGTACACTGCATCATTTAAAAGGTTTAAACATTTGTTTGTTGTTTCCTCAGAATGGCGAGAACCCTCCACCATACTACTTGGTGGTGAAGCCCAGTGAGCCCCCTCCTTCATACGCCAATATCAACGAGTTATTGGAAACCCCTCCAGTTGTCCCCTACTATATAAACGAGCCTCTTCCTCCAGTATTCCCTCCTCGTGTGCCTCAACGTATCATCATTACCACCGAGCAATATCACCCAGGTTGTACACGCACGCACATACCACTCCACAAGAGCACCATGAGAAAACCTTCATGAGTTATAGAGATACGCATCACAAATTGCCAATGGAGTGAATAGATGAATCCATGCATGGATGGATGTTGGTGGATTCATTTAAAGGAAAGATTAACATAGGTACTGTAGATGGGTATATATTGAGTAGGTATCTGGATAAATGGATAGATTGACGAATAGATATTCAAACAATGGATCCAACTTAGGTTCTTTTGGTTAATCTCCACCCCCCCCCTCCTCCCCCCCTCCCTTAGTTAGTAACCTAGTAACCCAGTGTAAGGATCTATCGAATCATGGAAATGTCAAAGTCACTGTGGATAAGAAGGTCTGCCAAATGCCTAAATGTAAATGTACTTAAAATCCAACAAATTCTACTCAATAAACTTAAGTAATAATGAGATTTGAACACCATCCCTTATTGGGAGAAAATTCTACATTTCATTAAGTTTTATTTTCAAGGGGAGTGGTGGCTCAGGCGGCTAATGCATTTGGTTGTTGGTTTGATGATCTGAGGATTCTGGTTCAAACCCTGCTGGTGGTGGTTGCCACGCCCCCATATTACCCAGCCAATGCATACAGTGCCAGTCCCAAGCCTGGATAAAATGGCAGGGTTATGTGCCAAAGTTGTGTGCGGATTGGATGGTCCGCTGTGGCGATCCCTTGACGGGGGCAGCCAAAAGAATGTTTATTAATTTCTATTTTCAATAATATAATTTGTCCCTCTTTACAGACCAGAGGCAGAGCAGCCTGGTGGTGATCCGGCATAAAAAAGCACGCTGCTATGGAGGCTCAGGCATCTCTGCCTTTATTATAATTCTCATCGCAATTGCAGTCTGGCTCGGAGGTTTGAATACCTTTAATTATTCCCTTTAATTACTACAGTCTGGGATGAAAAGTAACAAAGCTGTTAGCCGCATTCTGTTCTTTAATATCGATAACCTGTGTTGTGTAGTGCGATATGGCATTGCGGTGATGTCCAGAAGGAATATGGACACCTGCCCACCCAATACTGTCGTCTGTGATGGACACGTCGATTGCAAACAGGGAAGCGACGAGACCATTTGCGGTCAGTCTCAATCCAAGTTTAAACGTGACTCAAAAGCACAACATCTCACTATTGTTGTGTTATCATGAGAAAGCGTAATGTGGTTTATCTGCTTCGCAGTAAGGTTTGGAGCTGGAAATGAACTCCAGGTCATGACCTCAAACTCCAACGGTTTTCTCCCTATCTGCTATGATGACTGGAATCAGACCCTGGCTACCCAGACCTGTCAACAGCTCGGGTTCAGAGGGTGTGTTGAGTTTAAATGTGTTTATACGGCAGTAAAGTTGCTGCCTCTCAGCTGCAGGTGCTCAATCAGGAGTTTGGGGTTTGTGTATGCGTGTTTCGTCTGTGTGTATCCTCAGAAGTCCAAAACTGGTTCGGTTACGCCTGTAGGTATGAGTAAGTATGTGAGTATGTCTCCCCCTGGTGGCTGATGGAGTTCTTGCATAATATCTTAAAATTCTATTCTAAATCTATTCATCTATTCAACAGTTAATTTAAGCATTATTTAAGTTTTACATCAATGTTAATTAAAATTATGCTATTTGATGTTAGTGTGGATGTAAATCGAGTGGTAATGCTTTATATTAATGTATGCATGATTTAAATATCATGATAAACTGAACTCCCATGGTGTAAATAGTGAATGTTTGCGCTCACAGGTAAAATATTGTTCAAATTAATTACAATATGGAATTTACATAGTTACAATGAAGCTCTCTCTCTCTCTCTCTCTCTCTCTCTCTCTCTCTCTCTCTCTCTCTCTCTCTCTATCTTCTACAGATGTTACCACTACGGTTCTCTAACATCGACCTCGTCATCGTTTCTTTTTGTGACCTCTCAGTCTTCAGACACCATACAGGGAAAGGTTAATGTCAGGTAAGAGCTGTAGAGTTGAAACCTGTAGTACCCAGACGTCTAAACAGGACAAGGGAGCATAAACCAGTAAGCCTTAGCCAGACCATTATTTTTGTGTACTGTATTTATCTTGCATGTGCACATCCTTACCTCCTTCACTTCATGTGTTTTTGGCAGCACGTCATGTCCTGATGAAGAGACAGTGTCTCTCCAATGCACTAGTGAGTGTTTCATTATAAAATCTCTCTCTCAGCGTTAGTACACTTCTGGGTATGTGTGTTTGGCATTGTTTAACACTGTTTTGCTAATGCCTTTGTCATTAAGACTGCGGGCTTTCACAGAGCAGCTCACGGATCATTGGAGGAAACGTGGCGGATCCCGGCCAGTGGCCATGGCAGGTCAGCCTGCATTTCCAAGGCTCTCATGTGTGTGGAGGATCGGTGCTGTCGCAGGATTTCATAGTGAGTGCTGCACACTGCTTTCCCAGGTATGAAGTAGGGGTGTGTTGATAAACTGCAGGGGTGGATGGAAAGGTGGATGCATTTAATGAATGGGAGAATACATGGATAATGGGGTGGATGGATGGATGGATGGATGGATGGATGGATTGACTGTCTTAAAGAGTGATACATGGATGCAGGGCCACTGGATCAATCACCTCGATTAATAAACATATGGATGGATGGATGGATGGATGGATGGATCAACTGCGTGAAGTGATTGAGTAGCTAGATGGATGGATTTATGGATGTATGGTTGGTTGGATGAATACTGTATATAGAAGAATGGTGGATGGAGGCTAAATCAACCGAATGGATGTATAGGTGGATAGATGGAAAGACTGAATAAGTGAGATTGATTGGATGGGTATATTAATGGATCAGCAGAATTTGAATTTGATTGAAAAAGTATGGATGGATGATATACAGTATATTGATGGATGAATGGATGGATCAACTGAATAGATTAATTGAGGAAGTAGAAGAATGGATGGATGGATGGATGGATGGATGGATGGATGGATGGATCTACTGCATGGAGTGATTGAATAAATAGATGGATGGAGGGATTAAATTAATAGGTGGATGGATTGATTGAATGAGTAGATGGATGCATACAGTAGATTTACAGTTGGGTGGAGGTTTTGGGATAGCTACTGTAGATACAACTGAATGGGTGAATAGATTGAGGAGACTGAATGATATTGATGAATGGATAAATTGACTATATTGATTGAATAAGTAGACTGGATGGATGAATGAGTATATGGATAGGTGGGTGGGTAGATAAATGGATGATAAATGGATCAACTCATTATATTAATTGAGAGAGTAGATGGATGGATGAGTGGATACATAAAAGGATGAATGGATGATACATGGATGGATGGGAGGACTGACTTGATTTATTTACTGTATGAATAGATGAAGGGGTGGATGGATGGATGATTGAACTGAATAGATAAAACAGATGGATTTAATGAATGAGATGGATGGATGGATGGATGGATGGATGGATGAGAAGAAGGATGAGTGGATAGATGGAAGAACCATAAAGTAAAGCATTGCGCAGATGGATAAAGAAGAGTGTGACTGGTCCATTCTACTGGTTGAGTGATGCTGCATGTTGACGTAAAACAGATGAACAGAAAGTAGGATGGATGGAGTGACAGTCTTTTTTTCCATCCTTTCAGCGACCCTCCTGCCTGGCAGGTTCCAGCTAACTGGCGTGTGTACCTGGGCGTGGAGTCACAGTACATGCTTCCAGCACCGCAGTACATCGCTGACATCATCATACACGAGCTGTACAACCCGAACACACACGACAACGACATCGCGCTGCTCAAACTCACCCAGCCCATCAACTTCACCAGTCAGCACACACACACACACACACACACACACACACACACACATATGCACTTGTACATAAGGTGTCTTACAAATGTGTGCTGATGCTGATTGTGTATCTGAACCGCTGTTGTAGGTACGGTCCAGCCTATATGTCTCCCTGCATACGACCAGGTTGTTCTTGTAAACACAGAATGTTGGACAACAGGATTTGGAATAACAGAGGAAGGAGAAGGTGTGTGTGTGTGTGTGTGTGTGTGTGTGTGTGTGTGTGTGTGTGTGTGTGTGTGTGTGTGTCTGAAATATAAGGCAATAGTAAATGAATTAATTGTGCCCTTTGTTAGCAGATTATGAAATTATTTCAAGCTTAATGTTTTATTGTGTGTGTGTGTGTGTGTGTCCATAGACCAAGGTTCCAGTCAGTTGATGGAGGTGGAAGTAGATATCATTGATAGATCCTTGTGTAACACCGCCTATAAAGGACTCATCTCTAGTGACATGCTGTGTGCAGGAGATATGAATGGGGGGAAAGACGCCTGCCAGGTACACACACACACACACACGCGCACACACACACACACACACACACACACACACACACACACGAAACTGAAACATTTCTCTGTGTGTCTCTTTGTGTTCCTTTCACTCCCTTTTTGCCTCTATGTCTTCTTTCTGTTCCTTTTTAAAACTCTTGACCCATCTGTGTCTTGACTCGCTCCTCTGTCTCTCTCTCTCTCTCTAACACACACACACACACACACACACACACACACACACACACACACACACACACACACACACACAATGCTCTGCAGGGTGACAGCGGAGGTCCTTTGATGTGTCAAGAGGATGATGGCCACTGGTATCTCTACGGCGTGACAAGCTGGGGGATTGGGTGTGGCCGTGTCAACAGTCCGGGTGTCTACACTGATGTGCACAGTTATGTAGCATGGATCCACAGCAAGATAGAGGTAAACACACACACACACACACACACACACACACACACACACACACACACACACACACACACACCCATGCCAGGAGACTCTACACCAGGGATACACCTGGTCTCCATGGCGATGAGTACTTTAGTACTTTACCAGGCATTTTTCACACCCCACTATAGTGCCCCCTAGTGTTCAGACTGGACATAATTTTTTTTTCTTTTTTTTTTTTAAATAACATATTAATGGCAGGATGTGTACTGTAGTTAAATGCACGTAAAAAACCCAACATTAAAGTCCACGAACCACCAGCAGGTCCAGAATTCTTATCATCCTAACTCTGTGACCTTCAGACCTTCATGGTGCTTACTGGGTAGTATAATTTACCTGTGAAATACACGATACTACTAGATTCATGTATTCTCCTTATGACTATCTTTGACAGGAATACAGACCGTGAGGATGCCACACTTTACTACACATGCAGAGGGAGACACGAGCCAACACCGCCACTGGTTGAGGTCATCACCTGTCATCACCTTCACCATGTCAGGAGTTCGAGCTTGGATTTCCTTCATCAAACAAAATCCCGTTAGTGCACTTAAGCTCTGAGTGAAACTGTGTTCTGGTTATTTATCTTGTTTTTATTGATGCTTTCATTTCAGTTCTCGTTTGCACCTGCATTACGATGTGCCACAGTGTGTTGGTTTGTTTGCACTCTGCTCTTTGGTAATCAGGTTGAAAAGACTTCTGAGCCTGAATAAGCTGTAAGACTCCTCCCACCTCAAGCTTTGATCGGTTGTAAGATTGGTGCTCGGGTCTCTCCTTCTTGGGTCAAAAATGGTTTTGAGTAAATTATGAACCTTCCTTGGGTCCTCCATCGACTTGCTCTGTAGTTCCACTGCTGCCCTCTAGTGGCACAACACCACTGTGCGCGCATCTTGCACTAATAAATAATGTAAAGTTGTATAATTTCTTAATAATATCTTAATTGTGGTCCTGAATTGCCACTTAAGCATTTCTCTTACGTTACTTATACAGTAGTATATTAGCACTGTGATTGTGTGAGGTGGGACCATATAACCACTAAATAAAGACTTTAAATTCTAATACTGTTACCCAAAGTGTTTTATTCTCTTTATACCACAGCAATTTGCCAAAAACTATCTTTATTTATTTAATTTTGTGAACATTTTTAAACACCCATGCTTTAAGGTAAGTACTTCTGTCTCTTTTCATTGAGCAGAACGCACAGTGGTGGCTCACACAGTTTAGCTGTGTCTGATTGGAAGGTTGTGGGTTCAAGCCCAAACACTGCCACTGAAGTTACCAATGATCAACTTAATCATATCTGCTCCAGGGGGCGCTGTATCCTGGCTGACCCTGTGGAATAGAAATAGAATAGAATAGATGCATCCAGACGGGTATATGCGCAAAACAATCAGTGCTGTAAGACACACATGCCAAATAATTTTATATTTATTTATAGCAAAGCGTCTATATTTACTTGAGTTATATTTTACTTTGGGGCATTTCTACTCTTACTGCAGCACAGGACTTGTTCGACATCGCTCTGGTTGTGGATACACCAGTACAGATATCTACACCTGACATTTCATCCTTCATAAATTTAACATATGATTTTTTGTACCCCAGAACCCATTAGCTCCTAATAGCCTTTTCAGTATTTTCCCGCGGTGTAAGTGACTGGTTAACTCTGCTGTGGGCTACAATAACTCAGCCAGGCTTTAAACTGCTCTGTTCCTCTACGGCCATTACACAAAGCATCGGCGCACTAATGAGGCGCGTGCAGGTGTGTGTTTCACTCAAATATCTTTACTGTGCTTTTAGCCTGAAGGTCCACGTTGTCACATGTCTTTGGCGTGGTTATGAGATTAAATCCACTTAATAACGTTAGTAATGTTCTGCTGTTGCCATTAAGTTGCCGAATCCGAACTGGATTTTATAGTCGGTAAATTGCTTCTGGGGGGGGGGGGGGGGGGGGGGGGGGGACATCATGAAAGTGACATTTTGAGTTTTACATGCACATGCTTGATAGAAATGTGCAGAGTTCCTGATCATGGAAAGAAGAAGTTTTTCTCATTATACACTGATTATTAAATAACTGCACTTTCAAACATCCACAAATAATAATTTTAAAAAAAACTGTGAAAAGTAAAGCGTTTAGTTCCATGATGCAAGATTGTTGTTACAGTTACCGTACTTTTTAAATGTTATTTTCATCTAATGGTGTCACCTTCAGCCACTCAGCTACCACTGCCAAATCTTAGGTTCTCCCACCTGTGCTGATATTCAGTACAACAGCATGACTGTGAGTGTGACATTGCTTTTTATACAACAGTTCTGTAAAAATGAATGAATTTGGAATAAGCGCTGTTTAAAACACAATAAGGCCGACTGTTTTGCTCATTTGTGGGAACTACAAGTGTTGAGGTCCCCATAGTTAAATTAATAACATTGAACAAACAATATACAGGATAAAACAATCAGAGGGTGGTGAGTAACTTTCTATATCGTAACTAGGGTTAGAGTTGGGCTACGGTTAGGGGTCAGGTTTAGGTTCAGGGTTAATAGGGTTAATGGGTTTGGGCTAGGTTTAGCATTAGGTTAGGGTTAGGGTTATTAACATTTTAGATTAATGCACTTGTTCTAATTGATTAGAGTTTCTGCGGGAATGACTAATTCATTGAGACTTCTACAGCAGAAACTTCACATCAACTAAAGCCAATAATAAACCAAAAATTTGCTAATGTAATTATAATGTAAGTGTTATTAATAATAATAATAATAATAATAATAATAATAATAATAGTAATAATGTATAACAATAGCCTATGGTATGATTGTTAAGATTTCTGTTAGTAGAAGGTTCTTATGAGATTTATGGAAGTGTAGGTGCTTTGTTAAAGTCACACAACATGGAAGTTAGTTTACATTATTGATTACGTTACAGTTGATCTACTGTATAGATGTCCCAACCCATCAATCTCAATAAGATATCAAAAATGTGTATGTTAGGGGGAAACAGCAACCACAAACTCCTCTGATGCACAGAAGTTCAAACTCTATTCGAAATCTAATTATCAATAATAACAACAACAACAACAACAACAATAATAATCATAATAATAATAATGGAGGAATTCTGACAGTGAGGGTGCTGTACTGTAACTCCCTCAGCACTTCTCTTGCCCTTGACCTGGTGTGATGTGTTGTTTCTGTAAAACACGTTGCCTCCCAATGATTAACCACAGCATGAATCCTTCACCTCACTGATATTTAACTTTCCACTGAATTCATTTATTATCTACTAGACTGAGCTTCAGAAATGACCTTGTGTCTGGAGTTAACTTTTCTTGGGCTATGCAATAGAACAGATCAAACTCACACAGAATGGTGTAAATAAATAGCCTTTCTGTTTTAGAACAACCAAACAACAATAACAACACCTAGAAGAACCCACAGTGTGACCATAAGCACACTATTCTGATCAACCCATAGTGGAGTTAGATTGATCTATTGATCAGTTTTTAGTTTGTAATAGATACAACTGATGTCTGAGTATTTAGTCACATTACATGGGAAATGCGTAGACATATACGGTCATGAGGGGTGTGTGTGTGTGTGTGTGTGTGTGTGTGTGTGTGTGTGTGTGTGTGTGTGTGTTTATGTAAAGCCTATCCCAGGAGACTTAGAGCATGAGGCGGCTTACAACCTGGAAAGGGTCTCAATCCATCACAGGGCACGCACTCACATGCACACACTCACATACACACACTCACATACAGTACTCACACTATGGAAAGTTTTCGAATGCCAATTAGCCTGACCAGGCATTTCTTTGGACTGTGGGAGGAAACTCACCAAGCATGGAGAGAACACGCGAACTCCATGTACACAGGCACTTGTCTGCCTAACCCTAACCCTAACCCTAACCTTTTTCTAGAAATGGGTTTCTGTGATCCATTTCTCCTCAGGCAATAGCCAGCTCCATCCATGGCAATCTCCCAGATGCTGGCTGATAGTCCCACATAACCTGCATTATGTATTGACATTTTGGAAAAAATGCAAACTGTGAGACAGAAGAGATTTTAATCCAGACTTTCCTTGCTTGTTCGCATCCGTTTGTTTTGTTTTTAGATTCTCAGCTGAAGGAATCAGTGTTTGTTTGTTGTCTTTGATTGAATGTATTAATTTCCAGAATGGTTAATCAATTCCTATTTTATAAAGTTTAAATGCTTTAAATGCACTGTGTATTAACATTTGCAGAAAATCATTTTTAAAATATCAAACTATATTCTGCATTTTAATGCATTTAAATGAAAATAGAGCATATGGCCAGGAGGTGCCCAAACTTTTGCATCCTTGTTTTGTCTCTCATTTGTCCTTTAAAGTGATTTAGTTTTTTTTTTCTTTTTCTTATTCGATTAAACCTTAACCACTCACTGACACAGAACCAACTTTGCTTTCTTGCTCATGTGATGTGAAAAGTCTGCGACAGTCATACCCTGAGCGTGATCTAACCTTTGGACAGACCGCTGAGTTTTTTGAGGAGCAAGAGGACGTTTTTAGAGAAGTCCTCCAGCCTGCGATGAAGGTTCTCGTCCAAGAGTTTGTGTCTTTTCATAACTTTTATAAAAATATACTGCTATAGGAACATAATCACCACCCTCTCAACCAATCGGAATGTTGCATTCACCACACTTTTCGTGTCTAGAAAGAATGTCCAGGTTTTACCATTGACTTGATGCATCATTAGCAGAACACGTTACTTGGCTCCCTAACATCGGTCACCTTGAACGCTGCTTCACATGGGTGAATGAAAAAAACAAAACAAAAAAACAAAAAAACAAGCACCACCCTGTGTGTTTTTTTGTCTTGCTTTTGTCCTCTCTCCTCCCACTTGCATAATCTTACACGCTTTTAGAGAGTTTCACAGATATTCGCTCTCGCACTCCCTCACACACCTTTGACTCGATTCAGTGCACCTTCCTACACCGAGCCTGAAGCATGGGGCAAGGTAAGCTCAGCAGTGACTTCTGAAAAGTCTGCATTCTCTATTTTATTGTTCTAGCTGTACTTAGGGGTGTAAGCTACAAAATCAGCACAAAACCAACCGACACACCCAGACCATACTTTCATACTCAGCTCTTTTCCTTCATGTTTTCAGTTCTCAGTTCGGTTTTAAATAAACTGCTACACATTGCTACGTGTGTTTAGAAGAATAATGTTGACATTAACGTGGTTACATTACTGCCTCACAACTTCGATCAGGAGCTCGGGTTACTGCCTGTGGGGACCTTCACATGTCTCTGTGCGGAGGTTCCTCAGGGGTTCCTCAGGGTTCTTAGGTTACCTCCAATCTTCCAAAACATCCCAGTGAAAGGCTCAGCTGCAAAAAACTGCCTCTAGGTCTGAATGTTTGTGTTTCCATTTGCTTGCAGAGTTTCCAGAGTTTTTTATAATTAATAATTAATTTTCTTAACCTATGGAACTAATCAGCGATAAAGCAAACCAAACAAACAAACACACAAACAAACAAAAATCCGCATCGGTTTCATTTTTCTCTTTCATTATTCCTGATGAAGCGTTGCACACTTTTTTTTGTTGTTGTTAAGTTTTAATAAAAACTAGGGTACTGTTTAAACAATTTGATTCACGAAGATATTTATGCTTACACAAATGTTTTAAATTTGTCTTAGAAAACAATTTTGTCAACAATTTTCCAAATATATGTACAGTAAGGGGTGTTCAAGTCAAACTGGGACGTTTGGTGAAATTTGCGGTGAATTAACTCATTAAATGCCATTGACTGATATTTACAGAAGATTTCAAGCACAATACGGTAATGAGACTCTAAGCTGCAGTAAAACATTTTAACGTTTAAAAGAAGACCGTATGTCTGTGAACGACGATCCCGAAGCCCGATAACTTGTGACCGATAACTTGAGGAAGCGACACATCTATCTGTGGGAGCTGCACACACAATCATTCACCAACACCACTTCAAGACATTTCCACACGTTTGGGAGTTCCTGGGAGGCCGGCGTTTCGGATCATGGCGCTGGTTTCCTGAAAATACTTTCAGTCCAGGCACTAATAAAACACTGCGATATGTTGATCCTGTATGTATAGAAATAATGATAGTTTTTACTCTCAGAACTGTGTTTTCGTTATTCTGAGCCCTAAGAAATCCCAGTTTGACTTGAACACTCTCACACATTCTAGTCTGTTCAAACTTTCGACTGTTTTTTTTTTTTTTATCTAAAAACAAGAATTGGTAAGCATCGGATAATCACTGATATAACATCTCAAATGAAAAACTACGCAGTTAAGTCAGTACATATTCACGCTTTCCCAGCTAAATGAACCATGTCAGACAAACAAGCCATCAGTTCTGCAACCGTACATCAAAGTCAATAAGTGATTTTAAACTGCTCTGCCCTCGGGGATTGTTATTGCTCGGCTGCCGTGACTTTCACGCTACACGATTTTTACTACGAGTTCAATGTTGTTCTGTGGTAACGTGCTCAAGGGGCGGGGCCAAATAACATCAGTATGACTGGGACATGTCACTCATGAAACGTTTCTAAGAAATAATGCTTATCTAACAATCATTTGGCTCGGCTCAGGAACGAGTCGACTCTTTCAGCTCCTGAATGACTCACTGGCGTCTTTACAAAGTTTTATAAAGGGAGAGCAATAATTGTAGCCTTGAGAAACACCTGATATTGTTTCATAAATCCTCATTTTTCTTTATTTCCATTTCCCCAGGTAACTGACTGCTAGGCGTAATATAATACATGACAACACTATACACAATATAGCTACGAAGAAAACAACATGGTTGTACTATTATTTTCTTAGATTTTCTCAAATCACTTTATACACTATACGTCCTTTGTAACACTTCTTATTCTTGTTGTGTTTGTTCTTTTTCTCTTATTATCCTTTCATGTAGGTCTAAACTAAACTTCCTAACACTAGAATGATGCATTGCTATTTTGTCACTGTTGTAAATTAGTGTATTGGTGTCAAATATTGTTTTTCTGTTAGTAAATTTCGTTTGATTGATTTATTTCTGTAGAAACAGACAGCATCTTGGATAAGGACTTCATCTATGGTAAGGTTAAAGTTGAAAATTTCTGAGTGTGAAATTTTGCATGTCAGCTCACAATTTTTGTAAAAAAAAAATTTTTAACCTCTCGTATGTATACCGCTGTTGAATTCTGGACTCTGATTGGTCCAAAAGTGTTCTCTAGCTGTTACGCTGATAGGAAGAAGTAGTTTGTCCGGTGAACAGTTCACAATGTGTAACTACAAGTAAAAATGAATCATATGTACAGTGTATATCATTACTGTATATATATCTAAAGAATGTGCAAGTAATATTTTTTCATAAAATTTTTACTCAATTTATTTCTTAATTTAAAATGTAACTGTTTAAAATGTTTTCTGAACATTTCTTTTTACATCATCATCTTCACCATCATCTGTGCATGGTGGCATAAGGATGGAACATTTTACAATTTCCTTATTACCATTCTTAAAAGAAACAAGTAAACAAACAAACAAACAATACACACTGTAGTCTTCGGTGTGTTTAAATGTTACTGGTGATCTGAGCAGCTTTAACTTCCCTGTTTGTCCTTTGCTAACATTATACTACATGAGTGTTACAATGAGTGAGTGTTTTTCTTTTATGCTTGTCTGTCTCTGTGTGTGTGAGATTATGAGGTGATCAGAAGAGGAGGGCTGATCTTCGCCGCCGTTCTGTTCTGTCTGGGGATCGCCATCATATTTAGTGAGTCATCGCTCAATCAGACACACGCGTACAGTTACAGGATTTTAAAGCATGGTTCATAGGCTGACCTTATAGAATATGTACAGTGCATCCTTAAACAACTGTTAAACAAGCTGTTTTTAAAGGTGTTGATTATTGAAAACTAACTGAGTATGTGTACATCATTACTGTACATACTGTATTTCACATACAGTATCTGAGCTTTGCTTGAGTAGCTTTATGTAGAGAATACTACAGTAGTATTTGAAGTTGACTATTATGCATAATCGTGTGACTTTCATAATGGGAGTTTATAAACCAGATGTGGAGCTGGTAGACAGCGAAAAAAAAAAAAAAACATTTGTACTTTTGCTCGATTACATGAGTACATGGAGGACTTCTACTTCTACTTTTACTTGAGTGATATTTGCTTTAGGCAATGTACTTTTACTCAAGGATAGGATTTGTGTCCTTTGCCCACCTCTGGATGGGAAAATGTAATGTAGTGGTTATTTATTTATTTATTTATTCATTCATTCATTTATTTATTTTATTTAGTTTTTTATAGGAATTGAAGGTTTAAAGGAAATGGCCATTCATTCTAATTGTAACTGCTGGGACATGCTTCATGTCTGATATTTTGATTTATTATTTTACTCGTGCCTGAATTTTATATTTTAATATGGGCTACATTTTTTCTGACTGCGTTCACATTATAATCATATACAGTAATGCACAAGTATCAGTCCTGTTTTTTTCTTCTTTGTGACAGGCAACAGGCTTACTTGTGGAAGGAAACGAGACACAAAGTAAAGCACCAACACACGCACTAATATTCAAACAGTACAAGTGATATGAGACAATTAGACAGAAACATACTCATATTCGCATGCACATAAACACCCAATCATTCACTAACGCTGCCTTACTGTCCTATTACAGGCCTGTGAATCTGGACGACCTTTAAATCCGGTATGTGAAATCTGCCAGATATACTGTATACTGTACTGTATTAGCTACTCATGCTTGTCCGTTCTGTTATGTTCTTGTCAGCTCTGACAGTTATCTTGTCCATACTAACACTAAATCACAGGCTCTACATTATTATACTGTATAAAAGCAATTAAATTGATGTATATAGTAAATGTCATTTATATTTATTCTTGTGCCCTTATAAAGTGTTCTCTTCATAGGTTTCCCATCATCCATCACCCAATCCTGTCACTAATATGGACAAATCCTGCATCGATGGAATTTTTTTTTTTTTTTTAAATGACCCCCTTTTTATATTGATTTAAGTCAGTAAATGTTTTAGCAGCTGGTGTGTCTAATAAACTATGTACTTTATGACCATTATTTCCTAATAAATGATATTATGAAGAAATGAATATGGAAGGTGAAAAGGTTTATGAACACCTGAGCTTCACACTCATATGTTTATGCTGCACAACTTGTTCTAGGTGTATTCCCTCTTTGCTGTTATAATAATCTCTGCTGGAACATGGCTGTAGAGATTTCTGTTCATTTAACTACAAGAGCCCTGTGTCTGACTGCGGCTCCAGTTCTTCCACTACAGCCTAACAACATCACATCTTCATGGAGCTCGTGTTGTGCACATGAGCACGTTCATGTAGGCTAATGGTTTTGGCTTAACCGGACAGGCATGACTTACGTACAGTATATTATGCATGATCCGATGAGGAGCGACACATTCCATTTTAGGACCATTAAAGATAACATGTAGCACCTTAAGAACTTTTTTAGCAAGGTAGCAGATAGATAGATAGATAGCTGCACCAATCAGCCATGAAAAAACAATACAATTAAGCCCAATATTGTGTACTGTAGGTTCCCCTTGTGCCTCCTATGTGGTCCTCGGGGCAGCTGAGGGAGTGCCGTGGTGTCTGGCACAAGGAAAGTTGGTGGCGGATCCTTTGGGTCTATTAGGTTGCGGGGCGGGGCTTCTGTGGCCCAGACTTGTTTGTCCAGCACATCCCATTGTGCTCGATCCGTTTGGGACCTAGGGAGTTTAGTTTTGGGTCCGTAGTCTTGGGCATTTTGAATGCAGGGCCACATTTGTGGTGAGATGTGGTGCATTGGATGTTCTGGAGGTTTTTCTGCAATTTATGATGCATTTGTTTTTCTTTTCCTTTGGTCCCCATGGGCATAAATAAGCCTTGGGTGCCCAAGATCCTGTCACCAGGTTACTGGTACAGAATATAACGTATAATCAATGTTAAGCTGTTGATGTTATGGCTGATCGGTGCATACATATACACCCAATTAGGCCTTCCTTTCATGATTCAATTATGAGCAACAAACTACATTAGACTACTGTACCATTACAGATGACCAGAAACACACTAAAATACATTAACAACCAGTAGAAAAGAACATTTGTGTCCAGATAGATAAATAGATAGATAGATAAATTGTATACACTGATCATCCATAACATTACAACACAAATTATTATGTCCAGTATTGTGTGGAATCCCCTTGTGCCACCGGGGTCGGGCCCGGACTCTTTCCCTGCTGGGCCCCCTGCGTGCTGGACTGTCGTGCATCCCATGTTCAGGTGCATTTCTATCAGGGACAGCATTGGCTCTTTTTCTGCAACTTGTGCTACATTGGCTTTTCTGTTGAATCGGATCAGACAGGTGAGCCTTTGTCCCTCCTGGCATGAGTGAGCCTTGGGGTGCCCATGATCCTGTCAGCACTTTACTGGTACATTATATAACTGATAATCAATGTTAAGGTATTGATCACACACTTGTTATAATATTAACAAAACCCAATTACCTTTCTTCACGATTAATTCAGTTATGAGCAACAAACGACTGTTTTTTTTTTTTTTTTTGGTCAAAGATGTGATCATGTGAATCTGTGCTATTTCTTTACCTATGTGATCCATGTTTTATTTTTTTGCTCAGTCATGTTTGTATAGGTGTTTAAAATGAAACTAAAATTTTGCCTATTTTGTGCTGAAATAAAGATATGTCGCTCTATACTGCACAATCCTGAGCCCTATATATATATATATATATATATATATATATATATATATATATATATATATATATGTTTATTAAAAAACAGCAAGACAAAAAAATCGAGCTCTGAGCTTTAAGGGCTATCGACCAGTAGAAAAAAAGATATTTGTGTCGGGATAGATAGATACAGTAGATATACAGACAGATAGACAGATGGATAGGTGGATAGATGGATGAATGCGTGCTTTGCTGGAAAATTTCAAACAGGTTTCGAGACAGAATGGGAATTGGCGTAATGGTTTCCATCAGGCCTCATTTTCCTGCGTGATTAGATTACGAACAAGAAATTTCATTACGCTACCATTACAGATGATCAGACACACATGCATTAAAATAGTTAGAAAAGAACAGACGTCCTTGACAGATAGACAGACAGGTGGGGTTTGTGGCTAAAACCACTGAAACTCGAACCCAAGTGCCGATACGCAAACCCTTGAAACTTTACATTTCAACATTAGCACTTTATGCAGTGCACAGAAAGTGTGTGTGTGTGTGTGCTTTGCCGGGTTGTAGTGTTGTTCTGCGCCACAGGGCGAGTCTCTCTGTAAGAGTGCGTGTGAAAGCAGGCAGAGAGAGTGAGAGAGAGAGAGGAGGGGATCTGATCTGATCCGATCCGGGCGGAGGGGCCGCCATTACCGGGGAAGCAAGAAAAGCCCACTTTTCACCCACATTACATACTGCATGCACGCACGCACGCGCACACACACACACACCATCTCTGCGCGGATCTACTCATTACGGTGTGGTTCGGGATTTCCGCGGGATTTATAGGAATGCCAGCGCCGCATAGGATGAACCCGGCGCGTGTTTATCATCACGGCTACAACAACAAAGGACATCATGATTGATCGGGAGAAACGTGGGAAACGTGGGACAGCCCGAGGACGCGAATGAACCGAGGAAATCTTTTTTTAACACACCCTGGAGCAGAATATCGATAGCAATAATTCCTCATTCCTCAATCCGACATTGAGGTGCATGGATTTTTTTTTTTTTTTTTTTTTTGGAGAGAGAGAGAAAAAACAAGCCTTTAGGAGCAGCAATACTGCTTTTATTTTTTTTTTAAACCATTGGAGCTGTCTTGTTCAACATTGATATCCAGTTTAAACCTCTTCAAATTGTTTAATTTTTTAATATAACACAGATTATTAATCATTTCAGTAAAATAAAACCCTGACGCTGCTCGTGCCGGCCTGGACTCGGACCTGGATCGGATATATAAGAAGAAAATAAAAAATGATGGTATTTATCCCGTCGGAATGCTTTAATATTGATTGGTATTGATTACTTAACACGCTCGGTTTAATCATAAAACTCAATTCACGATAAATAAGTCAGTCAGACAGCTCTTTATCCGGCTGTCGAATGTGTTGTCATGGAGCTTTAGCTGGATACTGAAACACTGAGTCTGAGCCTGCTGAAGGTGTGTCACTCGGGCTCAGGAGCTTTTCTGCTCAATCCCTTAAAAAAAAAAAAAAAATTCTCTATCCAAATGTTTTCTTTCCTCACACAGTCATTGTGTCTAAACCTAATTCATGAAAATAGTCAGTTTTGAGAAACATACCTACATAATTTAGCAAAAAATATCAGGCAGACAGCGTGTGTGCTAGCATGCTAGCTAAAGTGATTGTTCACATCACATGCATTAGCCTATGACAAAACGGGAACACAGGGAGCTAGGCACACACACACACACACACAGACAGACAGACGGCCTGTTTTAGATGTTGGGGAAATAAAATACACTTAGGTTGGTATTCATCATCGTAGACAGGTTAATATTACTTGTTTAGCTGTTCATTATATTATTCAGCTTTGTTTGTTTATTTATTTATTTACTTATTTTACATGTATGAGAGCAGAGGTTCTCTCAGACGTTTCTCACAGACCGAGACATCTCCATCCGTCGAATACAAATCTCCCTCATAAACATATTATATATTGTTTTAAAATAATGTGTACACTAATATTTCATTAATTAATTTATTCATTCATTACAGTTTTGGCGGTTTTATTTCTGAAATGTCTTCAGACCAGTTTTAGTGTGAGATGCTAGCTTCTGGCGTTGATATCAAGCTACTCAAAGTCAGAAACATTACTGTTGGTGATTAGTAGCTCTTTTGATATTATTTGTCTATGGAACTAAAAGTAATTCTGGCACTTTTCTGTCTCTCATATTGTACATCAGTAAATGAACAACTCCTCTGAAACATTTAATACATTCATCTATAAACGCGTCCCAAAAATGTTAACATATAATAAGTATGGTAAGAATTAGTATTTATTACAGCCATGGCGTTTTTTTTTCTTTATGAAATGTCTTCAGACAAGTCCTTGTCTGAAATGCTAGTTTACGTCAAACTCAAATTCAGAAACATTACTATTTGTTCCGTTGGTTAGAATCGTGATATTTACTGTCAAGCCACTCCCACCTCCTTATCACCGTTATTTCTGTACCCTACATTACTATTGATCCTGTTGGTTAGAGCAATACTTGATTAGTAGCTCATTTTTGTAATTTGTCTTTGGAACTAAACGTAATTCTTACACTTTTGTCTTTCAGAATGTACACCAGTAAAAGAACGACTTCTCTAAAACATTTAATATTTATTGTCAAGCCATATGATTGAAAAATAAAATAAATAAAAACTTAAAAAAAAAAAAAAATTTTAGCATACAATGCGTACACTAATATTTTGTTTAATTATTACAGCCATGGCGGTTTTTCTTTATGAAATGTCTTCAGACAAGTTCTAGTCTGAGATGCTAGTTTACGGCTTTGATGTAAAACCCAAAGTCAGAACCATTACTATTCATTCTGCTGGTTCGAGTCGTAATATTGACTGTCAAGCCACTCCTTACCACTGTTATTTCAATCTTTCAATCTATAATATGGACAAGAAACATACAGTTAAAATCAGTCTGATGTAAAGCCAGAGGGAAAACACACTGCAGTAGATATGATGTGAATAAATTTATTTATAAATGTAGCAAAAAATATATATTTAACATGTCATATGTAGACAAATATATATATATATATATATATATATATATTTTTTATTTCGGCTATGGGGGATTTTACTTCTGAAATGTCTTCAGACCAGTTCTAGTCTGAGATGCTAGTTTAAAAGTCAGAAACATTACTGTTGATCCTGTCAAGAGTCATACGTGATCAGTAGAACTTATTCATCTTTGGAACTAAAAGTAATTGTGACACTTTTCTGTCTTTTAGACCATACATCAGTAAAAGAATAACTGTCAAGCCACTCCGACCTCCTTATAAGACTGAATAAATTTATTTCAGTGATGCCATATGATCAATGCCAAATGAATATAAACAATACAATATTTTTAAAAGGTATTTATAACAGCTGTGGCAGCTTTTATTTTTGAAATGTCTTCAGATAAGTTCTAATGTAAGATTCTAGTTCATTTTATGGCTTTGATGTAAAAGTCAGGAACATTACTATTAATCATGTTGAGTAGAGTCAGAAAAATGTACTGTCAAGCCACACTTTATCACCTTTATTTCTAGTTCTAAAACACACTACAATAGATATGATTGAAAAATGTTTATTGTTATTTATAAACTGTGTAAAAAATATTTTAACATATAATACGCAGGCCAATATTTTATTTCTGAAATTTCTTAAGACAAAACGCATTAGGTCCATGTGGACGTTAAACAGTATACTTCTATACAGTGAAGTGTTGACCGAGACAGGTAAAAATTGTACCATATTTTTCCAATATGATCGTTGGTTTTCCAACAAAACTGCATTGTCAACGTAAATCTTTTTTAAATATCTGCAAAAAAAAGTATATTTGGTATCTAAAAGGAGAACTGAAACATGCTCTACTTTGACGGGAAATGAAACTTTCGAGACAGACATTCTGAAATTCGTCATTGTTATTGTGAGCAATAGTGAAGTAGTCAGTTATTAATACAAAAATAAATTGATACTTGTGAAATCTCAATAAAACAGTATAGGTCTAATTAGAATATTTTATATCATAACTGAATTATATAATGATTTACTCAGCCATAATATATATGTTAATACAGTACAGACCAAAAGTTTGGACACACCTTCTCATTCAAAGAGTTTTCTTTCTTGTGTTCTTTAGCCCAAACGCGTCTCTTCTGCCTGCTTGTTGCCTGTCCTTAGCAGTGGTTTCCTAGCAGATATTCTAGCATGAAGGCCTGATTCACACAGTCTCCTCTTAACAGTTGTTCTAGAGATGTGTCTGCTGCTAGAACTCTGTGTGGCATTGACCTGCTCTCTGATCTGAGCTGCTGTTAACCTGCGATTTCTGAGGCTGGTGACTTGGATGAACTTATCCTCCGCAGCAGAGGCGACTCTCGGTCTTCCTTTCCTGGGCCGGTCCGCATGTCAGCCAGTTTCTTTGTAGCGCTCGATGGTTTTTATGACTGCACTTGGAGACACTTTCAAAGTTTTCCCAATTTTTCGGACTGACTGACCTTCATTTCTTAAAGTAATGATGGCCACTCGTTTTTCTTTACTTAGCTGCTTTTTTCTTGCCATAATACAAATTCAAACTCTTTGAATGAGAAGGTGTGTCCAAACTTTTGGTGTGTACTGTGTATATATAATACACCCTTTTAATGCACCTTTAAAAATATTATATTGTTTATATTCATATATTTATTTGCCATTGATAATATGTCATCACTGACAAAGGAAAACCTTTAGATTATTTACCTAATTTATTGGGGTTTGCTAGCAGGATTTAAAGAGATCCTATAGGAATATGTTGATCTTTCATGCTGATCATTATGACCTAATGGAATTAATAAAATATTATCATAAATAAACTGCAATAAGCCAAATATCCTGGGTGGGGAAATCACAAAAAAACATTTATGTATAGTTCATGGATGTCTAAATTGAATTGATGAATAATTTACTAACATATAATGTTTCATTAAACATCAATGTTTCAGATGGGGGAAATATTGTTTAAGCTACGTATTGTGATTCTTTTGACTTTCCCTCCAAAAAAACGGCAAAAGATCAGATTTAATATAGAAGCGGGAAATTTAAAAAATAATGATACTTACTGAAACGCAAATTGGTACAAATCAAAATCGACACCTGGGTGATAATATTGTTCTGGTGATTCCCCCTATTATAAATATTTTATTTCCAAGAAATCATGATCCATATATTACACATTTTCCAATTGGTTAGCTTTGCAAGTTATTTCGTATTACCCTTTTCAGCAGCAGCAAATTTTATGACCCTTATCCTGATTTTAAAAAACATTCCTTGTGGTGTCATTAATTACCTTAAAAAAAAAAAAAAAGGAAAAAATTGTATGCAAAAAAAAAAAAAAAACTCCACCAAACTATGCAGTACTGGGCGACCTCAAGGGCCATGTGAGATTCTAAACTCACATTTTCCATTGCTGCCGTTGCATTTTTTTTTTAAGCTGACTTTGCATTACATATTTTACAGTTGAAGTTTAATCCTGTCCTTAGGATTGCTGAGAATGAACGTATTAAAAGTAACACATTTATACACATGAAGATAGCGCATTGTAGACCTATGTTTGCTTTCATTTTTCTGTGTTTTCTTATGGCTTTTTTTTTTTTTTTTGGAACTCAAAGTAATTGACACTTTTCTGTCTTTCAGGTTGTACATCACTAAAAGAACAACTCGTCTGAAACATTTAATATTTTCTATCAAGCCACTCCCGCCTCCCTGACCTTTATTTCTGTCCCGTACAATTTATAATATGGGCAAGAAACATGCAGTTGAAATTAGTCTGATGTAAAGCCGGAGAGAAAACGTACTGCTGCAGATATGATTGAATAAATCTATTTATAAACACGTCAAAAAAGTGAAGCTTGTCTTATCCCTTTACGGCATGGCAAGATGAGTGCCTGCAAATGATGATGGCTAAAAAGCAAGATTCACGGGTGCCTACCTACAACCTAGTTGTAGTTGGTCTTTCAGGCACTGAGAAAGAGAAAGGGCCCTGCGGTGTTGGCAAGTCTTGCCTTTGTAATCGCTTTGTCCGGCCTAGCGCAGATGACTTTCACCTTGATCACACGTCTGTGTTGAGCACCAGCGATTTTGGTGGCCGAGTTGTCAACAATGACCATTTCCTGTTCTGGGGAGAGGTGGAGCGTGTCATGGAGGATGGCTCCGAGTGTAGGATGCATGTTGTGGAGCAGACCGAGTTTATTGATGACCAGACCTTCCAACCACATCGTAGCACAGCTTTACAGCCTTACATCAAAAGAGCTGCCTCCACAAAACTGGCCTCTGCCGAAAAGCTCATGTACTTTTGTACAGACCAGTTGGGCCTGGAGCAGGACTTTGAGCAAAAGCAAATGCCAGAGGGAAAGCTGCAGGTAGATGGATTTCTACTTTGCGTCGACGTAAGCCGAGGGATGAACCGTAGCTTTGATGATCAAATGAAGTTTGTTACCAACCTGTATAATCATCTAGGTAAAACTAAAAAGCCTGTTGTGCTGGTGCTTACTAAGTGTGATGAAGGTGTTGAGCGATACATCAAGGACTCTCATACGTTTGCCATCAACAAAAAGAACTTGCAGGTTGTTGAGACATCAGCTCGTTCTAATGTCAACGTAGACCTAGCTTTCCTTACTCTGATTCAACTCATTGATAAGGGAAGGGGCAAGCATAAGATTATACCTTATTTTGAGGCTTTAAAACATCAGAGCCAAATTATTGCCACTGCAAAGGACCGCTATGAATGGTTAGTCAACCACATAGTTAAGAATCACAACGAGACCTGGCCTGCGATCAGCCGTCGTATGCAACCATTACCGGAATACAAGGAGTACGTCTTTTTAGAAGGTACAGCTAAAGCTAAAAAGCTTTTTCAGCAGCATGTTCATCGGCTTAAACAGGAGCACATTGAGAGACGTCGTAAAGCATATTTAAGTGCGCTCCCACTGGCCTTGGGTTCCTTAGTGTCTGAACTGGCTGAAATTGAGCATTTAAGCTGGTCTGGGGTGCAGAAGGTACTGGAGTCCAAAAAGGACTTTGACCACTGGTTTGTGGTGCTGGAGGATGCACCTTGGGAGGACACACCGCATCTTGACAATATGGAGGATGAACGCATTCCCTTTGATGTGCTGGATACGACTGCTGCGGAAATCATATTTGATGCGCATCTTGAACATCTGCGGAATGAGTGCAAGCGTGCTGAGATGCGCCATGAATTTAAGATGAAGCTGGCATCCTCACCTTTTGTCACCCCGGGCAAGCCTTGGGAAGAGGCACGGAGCTTCATAATGAATGAAGACTTCTATCAGTGGTTAGAGGAGCCAGAATACTTGGATATCTATAACAGGCACCAAAAGGTGATTATAGACAGGGCAAAGGAGGATTTCCAGGAACTTCTTCTGGAGTATTCTGAGCTGTTTTATGAACTTGAAGTGGATGCTAAACCAAGTAAAGAAAAGATGGGCGCGATTCAGGAAGCACTGGGAGAAGAGCAACGATTCAAGGCGTTGCAGAAGCTGCAGGCAGAAAGAGATGCCTTAGTATTAAAGCACATCCATTTTGTTTATCACCCAACCAAGGATACTTGCCCGAGCTGCCCATACTGTATTGATAGCAAGATTGAGCAAATATTAGCTTTGTGCTTCCCTATGCGCTATCCTTCCTTTGGAAAATCTAATATTCATGAAACCAAAGCAGAAAGGATAAATTTAGTGATTCTGGGCAAAGACGGTTTAGCAAGAGAGTTGGCAAATGAGATTCGGGCTATGTGTGCCAACGATGACTACTATGTACTTGAAGGCAGACTCTATGAGCTAATCCTCAGGCCTATTGAGGGTAATGTTAGGCTTCCTGTTAACTCCTTCCATACCGCTACATTCACACCTCATGGATGCCTATGTTTGTACAATTCCAAGGAGTCTTTGTCTTATGTTCTAGAAAGTATTGAGAAGTTGCGCGACTCCACGCTTGGCAGAAGGGATAACCACATAGCTCAACTTCCTTTGTCTCTCTTGTTAGTCACTAAGAGAGGCGTAGGTGCTTTGAGTGACCTTGGTGGAGAGACAGCCCAAATCTTAATCTCACAAGGTCAGCAGGTAGCCATGAAACTGCAATGTGAATTTTTAGAACCAGCATCCCCTGGCTCAGGCTATGGCCGGAATGTGAATGAAAAACAGATAAACCAAGTGTTAAAAGGCTTGTTAGAGACAAGAAGAAATGCTGTGTTGCGTAGTGGGTCTCCATCTTCACCCCCTTTGCCTCCGAGTATCAGAGACCTGCAGCAGGACCAGAATCCAGAGGCAGACTTGCGTATTGTAATGTGTTTAATGTGTGGAGATTCCTATGACGTAGACCAACTTCTATCACCCTTCTTACTGCCTCAGCATTGCAGGCCAACCAGTTCCAGTGGCAATTCGGTGTTGCTTGACCAGACAGTTGGTGAGAACAGGCTAACAATAGAGCTGTCTCTGCTATCATATCATGCTTCTTTTACCATGCGCAAGAGTCGGCTCGTACATGGGTACATAGGTGTTTACTCTGCCCGCCGCAAAGCCTCATTGGAAACCTTGTGTGCCTTGCTCTGTGAGGTTCCAGACATTGTTCCAGTCCAGCTGCTAGCTGTAGGAGAAACAGAGACAGAGCTTACAGACTCTGAGTCTGCACGAGAGCTGTTGGTCCAGGGTGAAGAACTAGCTCATGAAATCGAGGGTCGTTTTGCTAGTGTGGTCTGTGGACCAGGTGGAGTTGTGGGAGGACTGCACAGAATTGACCTTCTGCACTCGTTCTTCATGGAGGTAGCAGAGAAGAAGACTCTTGTTGAGGCAACTCATGTATACGATAATGCTGCAGAGGCCAGTAGCACGAATGAGAATGTGTATTCACCCCATTGTGGTTCCCCTAGCCCTGTAACTATGCTGTTAGATTATGAGGAGGACATGGAAGCTTCACCGCCTTACTTCGATGGCACACTCACCTCTCATAGCAGCTTCAAGCTTCCTGACTTGGAAGCAGGCGACACATTCTCTGTCATCTCTGACCTTAGTACTTTTGAGAACAAGCTGAACAACAAAGTTCCTTTACATATGAGGCCCAAGCCCAGTGTCACGTTTGACATCAGAAAGCACAACTTCAACCCATACATGGATACTAGCCATCGGCGATCTCTTACCTCCAATGTCACCTGGCCTCCCTGTGGGGACGGGTTGTATGATCCATCTGACTACGCTGAGCCAATGGATGCTGTTTCCAAGCCTCGACCGAGCCATGAGGAGAACATTTACTCAGTACCACATGACAGTACGCAGGGTAAGATCATCACCATACGGAACTCCAACAGAATGCACTCTAACGGAGGTGTGAATGGCTCAGATAGTGAAGGGGATGGCAGTTCTTTGGAGAGACGCAGGAAGTTCTCTTCTGCAGGAGTAAAACCACGATTGTACCGAGATCGATCAAAGCGCCTAGGCAAGTTCAGTAGCTTCCGCACCAGTTTCTCAATCGGCAGTGATGATGAGTTCGGTGGTCCTCCGAAAACAAAGGAGGATGACGTGACAGTTTTGAAAGGAGAGTCGCTGATTGAGGAAGGCGATGATAAAAAAAGGAACATTCTGAGGAGCCTTCGTCGACCAGGCAAGGTAAGTACACCATTATGCACTGCTTTTCTGTACTTTTTTTGTACTTGCGTCTAAACTTGGGATTTAGGGTCATAATTTACTTAACCCAAATGTCTCTTTCTGTTCAAAATTTGCAGAAAACTAGACTAAAGCCTCGACACTCAATCTCTAAGCCCCTGGAGAGTACTTACTTTGGGGTGCCACTGGGTAATGTTGTGTCACCTGACAGACCCATACCTGTGTTCATCGACAAATGTATCCGGTTCATTGAGGCCACAGGTAAATCCACTTACACTGTTAAACCAAAAGTTTGAGGACACCTGACCATCACAATTGTATATGGTTCTTCCCCAAACTGTTCCCACAATGGAAGAACCCAATTGTCTAAATTGTCATCGTATGCTGTGGCAAAGTGCATGAAGACATGGTTTTGCCAAGATTGGAGTGCAAAAACTTGAGTGGTTTACAAGACATCCTCACCCAATGTAGGTGCATGACAAAACTATTGTTCTTGTGGGTGAATGGCACAACATGGGATGTTCAAAAAGCGCATACGAGTAGGGCTGAAACAATTCCTCGAGTAAATCGAGTAATTCGATTACAAAAAATGATCGAGGCAAAATCTTCTGCCTCAAAGCTTCGTTTAAATAATTTTAAAAGCTTGCATTACGTCATTCCGGATGCAAGCCGCCAGTAAACACCAACGAAGAAGAAGCGCTTACGTCACCCACAAAGCGGAAGTAGACGCAAACAGTTAGCTGTGTATTGATTTGAGGGAGCGTTCTGTTGCGGGCTGCAAAATGGAAGGGAGCGATAAAATTATCAGCAAGGCCAAGAAAAAAAAGAAAGCAGCAAGAGAAAACAACAGAAATTGTCAGTAAAGGCTTTTATGTTATGCCTGAGATGTAGATTTTGAAACTTTTAGTTTTGAAAGTTTAGTTGCACAACTTAGTGTTTTTGTATAATTATTTATTTTAATATGTGCGTTAGTTTTTTTTGTTTCTTAAAATCATTTGAAATACCTTTTTTTTTTTTTTTTTTTTTGCATCCGAGAAAAGGCTTTAAAATAAGAATGTATGGTGCTGTAATGCACTTAATTAATCTCAGTCAACTTTAATACCCCTATCTCACCTACACGGTATCGCGCGGTGGCCGGAAGTACGGTTCTTCATGTTTCACCGCAAGTTTTGCTGCTGCGATTACGTTTCCATCTTTCTGCGCGAAAAATCATTAAATATGTTTAAGCCGCCTTAAAAACATGTTTAATTTTTTTGGCGGACCTTGCAGAACTTTGCGAAACGTCGGCGGGCAGTCACGGCGGCTCACGGTGCCTAACATCGCATCTTACTGCGAGTCAAACCGCATAGGTGAGATAGGGGTATAAGCTACTCCTTGTATTGTGAATAATGACAATGTTTAGTTTTGATAAAATGCTGTATGCATTTAAAAAATAAAAGTAGGTTTTTTCTCTTATATATTTTACATTTTAATTAAGGAAAAGTGCATTTTATCCATTTAATGGATTACTTTTTTAGTAGAATACTCGATTACTAAAATATTC
The DNA here is from genome assembly GCA_030347435.1 of Clarias fuscus. NCBI lineage: Eukaryota > Metazoa > Chordata > Actinopteri > Siluriformes > Clariidae > Clarias > Clarias fuscus. The sequence continues at coordinate 3,616,357 of CM059212.1, forward strand.
AATAGCTACAGCCCTACATACGAGTATTATGGTCAGATGTCCACAAACTATTGGCAACATTGTCTGTCTTTGTATTGTCTCTGAATCAAAATATGTTGAGTCATTTACCAGGCAAAACTACATGGCATAAGGCAATAAGACCAAAATGGAGAAGATTTGAACCACCGATGTGGAGGCGTCTGATTTTGTCACATGTTTCTCTGGCAGACGTGGTGTGATTGCACTAAAAATATAAAAAAAAAAATTCCCACCATTGCTACACTACCATCAGACGCTGTCATTTGTCAGGAAAGCTGATGACAATACATTTCTAGATGGTGCAATGCTTACTTCCTTTTACCGTTTTCTGTCTTCCACTGAACACATACTTATTCTCAGCTATCAAAGGTTCAAACAATCAAATATCATAACATTTTTGCAAATGATGGTTGCTGATATAAACATGTCATGAGAAAAAAGAATCCTTTTATTCTGTGGCTTGGACCTTATGCATGATCTCTGTCTGCCTCAGGGTTGACTACAGAGGGTCTATACAGGGTGAGTGGCAACAAATCGGAGATGGAGAGCATGCAACGCCAGTTTGAGCAGGGTAAGATATATATACCCAGGTTATCCCTTTCAAGTCGTCTAATGAAGGCTTATTATTTTGTTATTGGTGAGGTGGTGCTCATGTGCAAGTCAGTTACCACCTTATTATTTATCATTCTTGTGCATGCTGGCATTTCACGTGCATGTATATATTTACAGAACGGCTCTAGTTAAAAAAAAAAAAGTTTGGATTATTACATCAATTAACAGATTATTATTATTTATTCCAATTTTTAAAGTGACAAAAATGAAAAAACCTATTTTTTCTTTTCTTGCTCACATTACTGTACTTGTATGCAAGCATTCATTCTTTTTCACTTTTGCTTTCCCCCCTGTAGACCATGGTCTTGACCTGGTAGAGAAGGACTTCCCTGTCAACACAGTAGCTGGAGCTTTAAAGAGCTTTTTCTCTGAGCTGCCCGATCCATTGGTCCCATACAGTCTACAAGTGGAGCTGGTCGAAGCCTTCAGTAAGATTTCTTAACCAGTGTCATTTCTTTTTGTTAATTTTATTGCTAGCTTTCAAGTACAAGATACAAGTGGTTCCACACTTCACAGGGATTGGTTACCATCGCATTACTATAGTAAGCTTAGCAGACCAACTGATCTGCTAACACAACAACTGGGCACAGGTTTTACGCACAGGCTTTTCCTGGTGCAGCACTCCCATTTTATCCGGGCTTGGGACCGGCATTTGATCCAGTGGTAGGGGTTCGGGCGTTGGCTGGGAATCGAACCCGGGCCTTCCGCATGGTAGGCGAAACACGTACCACTGAGCCACTAATGCTAGAGCGTTCCAAAAATCACTCATCATTAACCACCGGAAAGGTTCTCAACTAAAATACAATTGAACCCAATGGCAATACATTTTTAAAGGACCATCATGTTTGTTCTGGTGGTGTAGGTACCACCAAAGTTTTACTGTGTATCACAAAGATTTCTCCTGAATGTTACCTTACAAAGGTGTGAAAATCCCAAACCCGAATAATCAATAATCGGGAGATGAGAAGATTAGAAGTGATTCATCGTAGTCTTGTAGTTAAACCACTTGCACTGATTGTGTTTTCTTGTCTTTGTCTTTGCTCAGAGATAAATGACCGAGAGCAGCGACTGCAGACCATGAAGGATGTGCTGAGGAGATTTCCGCGTGAGAACTACGAGGTTTTCAAACACGTCATGAGCCACCTGAACAAGTCAGTTTCTTTGAGTTGTCATGTCATAATGTTGCAATTTTTCACTCCTAGCCTAAGAGAAGATTTACACAGACGTGTATGACTATCATGACACTGATGGAAACGTAATATAATAAGCAGTTTTGTTATAGTTTTGCAAGTCCCAAGGCTGCGTAACAAATTTGAAAAAGGAAACCTATGAGGGGTGTTCAAGTCAAACCAGTACTTTTTGATGAAATTTCTGGTGAATGAAGGCATAAAAGCGATTGAAATTTATTGAAGACTTCAAGCACTGTAGGTTGAAGACGTTTTAAAGAAGACCGTATGACTGACTATCCTAGCCGAGCATAACTCATTTTCTTGTGGACATTCAACTCCCGATCCTTGAACATCAACAGAAAACGTGTCACCAACATGTCCGTGTGAACTGTACGCACAATCGTTCACCAACACCACTTGCATGTTACAGGAATTTGGTTGGGACTTTTTGCCACGCTCCCTGACCTCACTCCTGACATTTCCACATGTTTGGGTCGTTAACGGAGTTCCTGGGAGGCCAGCGTTTCACACGTGAATCAGACCGGCAGTCCGATCATGGCTCTGGTGTACAGAGAAAACCTTCTATCTTGATGGTGTCCAAGCACTAGTGAAACACTGGGATTAATGTCATTAATGTTTCAGGAGATTATCACTGTGCCATCGCATGACTATAAGTGCTAAGCGTTATCATCTGCATGTTAGAGCGTTAAAAAAAACAAAAACAGGATGAGATCCAGAACTAATACACAATTGAACCCATTGGCAATTGATCTTAAAGTTTCATTATTTGAAAATCGACGGATAACTTGCCACCCACTTGCGGAAGAGGCGCAAGACATATCTGTGGGCCAGGACCTCTTGCATGTTACAGGAACTCGGCTTGGAGTTATTGCCCCATCCCCCCATACAGTCCAAGCTCCAAGGCATTTCCACATGATTGGGCCATTAAAGGGGTTCCTGGGAGGCCAACGTTTCAGACATGAAGCAGACAGTCTGATCATGGTTCCGGCGTACTAAGAAAACTTTCTGCCTTCATGGTATCCAAGCACAGGTGAAACACTGGGAAAAGTGTTGCAGGGGATTATATAGAGACATAAAGGTAGGTTCTTCTGTTGTTCTGCACAATCCCGTGAAGTTCCGCTTTGACTTGAACGCCCCTCGTTAAACTGCTGCAAGTTTAAATGATTGTTTCTTTGGCAGTATGAATTTGTTTGCCCATGATCGATGTATTTCTTCCAGGGTGAGCCAGTGGAACAGAGTCAATCTGATGACCAGCGAGAACCTGTCCATCTGCTTCTGGCCCACACTCATGCGTCCCGACTTCACCACCATGGACGCTCTCACAGCCACACGCACCTACCAGACCATCATCGAGACCTTCATCCACCAGTGCGCCTTTTTCTTCTACAACCAAGCGCCCGTCGAATCCCCCACAGGCCTCTACGGCACCCTGGTGCCCTCCGTGCTGCCCCCTTCGCCCAGCGCCGCCCCCTCGTGCACCCCTCCGCCTCCGCACTTCAGCCCGGCGATGCACTCACCTCCCAGCTCTCCTCCGCAGAGCCCTCTCACCATCCCCTCAGAGACACACACACTGTGAGACAGGGAAACGCACCACGCTAGATACGATCGCTCATATCAGCTAACGCGTACAGTACATATGCTGCACACTGTCTTTACCCAAACACTTAGTATGTAAACACCATCACACACACACACACACACACACACACACGCGCGCGCGCAATGATGTGTGCATATTTAACTTTGCATGTAGCGACTGGATTCTACGCCGTCTGGGAGTTTGTGAATGATTTCTGTTTTTCCATTTTAATTTTTGCACACGTTTCCAAACTGTAGCGTGCTGAGGACGCGCGTGCACACACACACACACACACACTCGTCCTGTCTCAGTGTGGACCATCACTGTAAAAAAAAAAAAATTATAATAATAATAGGATCTTAATCGTAATCCAAGTCTACAGTTTAGCTGACTTCTGATTGTGCAGTTTTCTCTGTTCTTGTCTTTTCTCTCCTTTTAAAAAGAAAAAACACAAAATAATAATGAATTCTCTCTTCATCCTTTCCTTCTTTCCTGATCTCAGACTGTAGTTGCATTCCCCCCTCTAATACCCCCTCCCCACCCCCCACACACAACCACCAATGAAGGAGGAACACAGTAGGGAGACGCACTACAAATGGAAAGCACTTATCACGAACGCTTTTTGATGATGAAGTTAAACAGACACTTTGAAAGAGTGCTGATTAAAAAAAAAAAGAAGAAGAAGAGTGAGATACATAGAATTACTATTGCTGCATGCTTACTTGCAAAGACAGACTTTTTTTTTTTCCCAGTGTTGATTTAATCTACCTGATCCCTTGTTAAAAGACAGCATGGATTTGAAGAAAAGAAAAGAAAAAAAGAAAAAAAAGATGTCATGTATGAAAGCTTTGATTTGGTTTTCTTCTCTCTGTGATATGAAGTCTTTCGCTTTTATCGGTTCCTGTGGATCTGTGCTCTTTTTAACGAGATTTGATCGGACGATTGTGGAGCTCCGGAAGGTTTGATCGCTCTGAGACTGTGAACTTTAACATTTAACCATCTGAACCTTTAACTCCATCCCTGAAGAACCCCGCCCTAAAAATGGGACATTCAAAAAAAAAAAAAAAAAACGCACACACATGCGCGCTCGCAACAGACACACGGGCCTTCCTTGTTTTGTTTTTTTTGGTCACTTAGTAATATAAAGCACTTTGTTTTTTTCTTCCTTTTGCGTTTTTATTTCGGCCTGTTTTTGTGGAGAGTAAGACCGAATTGCATTTTGTGTAGCCCGTGTCGGGGAACGTTGCCCATCCTCATGTTCATGTTCATGTTCATGCTCTGTACTGAATTTTCCTTGTTATCTCTGTGACATTAAGACTAAACTGCAACTAACCTAGACGTAAACTGCTAACGTTCTCACTTCGGCGCAGTCGGCTCCTGATCTGTCCAGCGCTCCTGTTCTCCGCTTCTCCGGTTCCCGGACTCGTCTCGGTGCGTCCGATCGATCCATGAGGTTGTGTAAGGTTACCGTGACTCGTTGTGTGTAGATTGTAAATGACTTTTCTTTGAAAACATGAAGCCTTTCTGAAATGGAAATTTTGTCCATTTTTTTTTTTCGTCATAAATTCTGAATATTTTCAAATAGTCGATTCATTAGAAATAGGAAAGGTTAGGATTCAACAATTAAAAAATAAATAAATAAGGAAAGATATTGTATATGAAAGGGATTTAAAAGAGCATAATTTAATATTAGCACAAACTGGGTTCTGATGTTAAAACTGATTTTTTTTTGAGAAATAGAACTTCGACCTGAAGAATTAAATCAGGCAGGTGACACCAGGAATAAATGTTTAAGCAGCAGCAAGGTTGGTAAGATTTGTTTTATTCTTCATCCTTATTTTTTGGCTCATGCCATTCAGGAGGTGTGGAGCGTTTAGCTCCGCCCATACCAATTTAGGATAATTTGCGTATGCTAAACTAAACTTTTTCCAACCAGCTCTAGGATTTAGGTTACTTTAGGTTGCAAGTTACTAGTAAAACTGGGAAGCATGTTGAGATTTATAAACAGTGCTGCCATCTACCTAGAATTGATTTTACATACAGTATATATTATATATGTCAATGACATCACAGGACATGCAAGTTTCCACTCCATGGAATACAGTTACCACTAGAGGGCAACGTTCTTCTTTTCTCACATATACTGTACGTCACAGAATCCAAACCCTGGGTCTGGACACCCCCCCTTCCTTATAAGTGTGATTCTCTGTTTTCACCCTGTTGCTCTAACACACTCATTTTAACTAAAATCACTAAATGTGGACTGCAGGACCGGGTTCGGGAAGCTGAGGTTTGGATATTGAGATGTTAATCAGAATGGTGTGTGACTGAAAAAAAAAAAAAAAAAATACAAGTAAAAAGAAACAACAACAAAAAACGCACAATTATTTCATCCAGCCAGTTAATTTAGGACTCTGACAAATTATGAGTTAAATTTTCTTTTTATTAATAAAAACGATATATTGAGTTCGCAACATGCATTCAATGTAATATATACTGTACATGTAAAGGGGCCCAAAATATATAGTCCTTTCTCTCTCTTTCTATAGACAGATAGATATGCATCTCAATAAATTAGAATATAATTAAAAACTTTGTTTTTCAGTAATTCAATTCAAAAAGCGTAACTCAAAGTATATAGATTCATTACACGCAGACTGACAAATTCCAAGTGTGTATTTCTCTTCATTTTGATGATTATTATGGCTTACAGATAATGAAAAACCAAAATTCAGAATATTGTGGAAAAAGTTGAATATTGGAAACTCCTGGTGTCTCACTCTAATCAGCGAATTAACTCAAAACACCTGCAAAGGTTTCCTGAGCCTTTAAACCGAGTCTCTCAGGGTGGTTCGGTAGGCTGTCTGAGTGCTGCATCCACATGAATAAGGAGTTAAATGGGAGGGGGAAAAAAGTGCACATGCAACAGGGATAACTTTGTGATGATGTTCTAATTTACAGAGGTGGAAAGAGTAATAAGAGTTCAGGGAAATTTTACTGAAGTACAAGTAAAGTTACCATTATAATAATCTACTCAAGTAAAAGTAATCAGCTCATTAAAAATGTACTCAAAGTAAAAGTTACTCTGTTTAAGAGCGGGGGTGGGGATGGGGGGATTCTAGTGCAGATTAAAAAAGACAAGCGGATATAGACCTCAAACTGGTTGTTTTTCAATTAAATTAACAATTTTGTATAATAAAGCTGTTGCCTTTCTTGTGCTTGAAATCAAAGTGGTCGCTTAAATACAGCCAGGAGTTTACTTTATAAGAATCTGATGGAAGCTGGGTCGCATCACTGGATCTGTTTTGTCCGTCTCCATCGTTCTTGTGAGTTTAGCGCGTTTGTTCTCCATCTATCACTCAATCAATCAATCCACTTTTATTTATTTATTATTTTTCATTTATTTATTCAATAACGAATATGATTTAAAAATTTAGCAAAGTACAATGTTTCAAACCTTCATAACCTACTTAGGGAAAAGTAAAATGACAGATTTTAAAAAGTACTTTAAAAAGCACAAGTACATCACATAATGCGACACACCATTTATTTGATGTTTATATTTGATTTTGGAATTATGATGTTTATAAACATGTTGTCAATAAACTGTGTGTTAAAATCTTCAAGGCAGCATAATCTCGTGTACGTCAGCAGTCACGTGACTGCGATAAGGTTACAGAGTGGAACAGAGTCGGGTGTTAAAGTTTCAGACTGACCACCACCACCACCACCCCACACACACACACACGCACGCACGCGCGCGCGCGCGCGCCTGTGGATCAGAGCGCAGCTTCGGGGTACAGGACGGAGAGTGTGGTGTCGGTTTGATGCCCCTGACCGAGTCGGAGTTTTCCCGCCCTGCTGATTGTAAATCCTTTTTAATCCCGCCGGGAAGCGACACCTTCAGCTGCACTAATCACTCCAGGTGGGAATTAGTTCAACATGTTCTTTATAGATGACCCGTGGAGAACAGTTCTCTAGTCATGGAACGCATTCCCCGTGTTTATCGTGAATGTATGACTTTATTTATTCATTGTTTATTGTTGTTTTTGCATGGAGCAGACTGTAAAAGCAGGAAGTGTTTGAACAAGGCTGTGAGTCTGCGCGCTGGTTCGACCCTCTAAATTAGGATGTACATGTTATACTGCGTAACACCACAGGGAGGCGACAGAGATGCACCATAGCATTTGAAATGCCTTTATATATATATATATATAGGGATGTTTAAATTGCCTATCATTACTTCTGAGAGACTCCTCCTCCTTGAGACATCCCTCTTATAGCTAATCATGTTACAGACCTGATGCTAGATATTCCACCTGCTGAATCTTTTCAAAATTGTCCAGCCCCTCGTTGGCCCCGTCCCCACTTTTTTTTTTTTGGAGACCTTTAGCACACATTTAGTGGAGAAAAGTGTCAAATTTCTCATTTAAAATATTTATGTTCTCTATGTTCTATTGTGAATAAAATATTGGCTCATGTGATTTGAAATTCTTTTATTTTTCATTTTATAAAAAAAAACAAAACAAAAAAAAAACATCCCAACTTTTCTGGAATGTGGGTTTTGTGTGTGTGTGTGTGTGTGTGTGTGTTGGGATTTTTTTTTTTTTAATTATTATTTATTTCATACAAAAAAAATCACAAGAAATCTATTTCTTTTGTGGCAGGAATTGTCATCTACAGATTCAAATCTTATCAAGATGGCATACATTTATTTATTCATTCGTTTACTTATTTTTCATTTTGTTGAAGATGTGAAAGCAAGCTGGAAAAAAAAAAGTAAAAAAAAAAAAAAAATAAAAATAAAAAAATGATGGCCCCCAGTGATGTCAAATGTAAATCTGGTAAGTTTTGCTTTTGCATTTAATAGGCCTTTTAATTTTTGGATTTTTAAACTCTTTAAATAGCAGTCCATGGTGCTAAAAAATATTTCTTTCAAAAAAATAAATATTTCAAATATTTATTATGACTAGTAAGAGGCTTGCACTTTTTCCTCTAAAGATGAACCTAACAAGAAAAACAAGATGGTTGAAGATGCTCGGGATCTGAAGCAGCAGGAGAACATGGAGACGATGGGAGCAGGAAATCGAGGACGTCATCTGGGAATCAACATGAAGATCTTAACAGAAGCGGAGGACAAATCGAAGGAGAGAAGGATGAAAGGTGCAAAATTCATAAACGTCTGCAGTTTTCTTTTCAGATCCCTCCGGGTTTTCTGGTTCAGTTCTGAGCTGGAGTTGCTGCCGGTCTGGAGTTTCACACATTTCCCCCGTGTCCGTCTGGATTTCCTCAGGGTGTTCCGGTTTCCACCCACTTCTGATAAACGTGCAGGTAGGTTGACTGTTCAGGCTGAGGTCCTAGAACACCCTTTTGACTTTGCACGTCAACAGTGGCGACCTGCCGGTGCTTGGGCCGTGATGAGTAGCTTCTCATTCTTTAATCAACCATCAGAATGCATATCCCTTGGTCATGGAAAAGATTCCTCTGTTTCCGAAGGGTCAATTTATTGGCCCACTTCAAGCAAAGAAAACAATAAAGAACGACTGAAATTATTAGGATGGGGTTCGAAAAGGAGCACTGGTGACTCGGTGGTCGGCTGATCATCAGCGTGGTAGGCCCGGGATCAATTCCCAATGCCCCAACCTAGCATTAGTGCCAGTCGCAAGCCCTGCATATAAACATGTGCCAAGTCGAAACTATGGCTATGCTTTGACTAACGCTAAACAAGAACATTGAGTTAAAGACCAGGAATGATGGTGTTGAACCTCCGATAATCTCCTCAAGAAAGAAAAGTCATTCATGAAAAATCAACAGTATAAATATTTATCTTTTGATAATGAAAGAGTGTTTCCAAATATACAAGATTCGGGGAATTTAAAAAGGGAAGTGAAAAGAATTAACCGGCGGAGGGAGTTAATGTTGTGTAGCACCAGTTAGCCATGTGAAGTTGTGGTGACCCCCAGTGGGGAACAGACATATGATGGGAAATAGGGATTTACTGTACGCTATTGCTATTATTTTAGGATGAATGATTTTGGATGTTTTGTGCAAACAATATGAATGATTATTGCCTATTTTAATGAATGTTTTTAGGCAGATCGTGTGTTTTCTTTTCACATTAGGTCCAGAGACATTTTCACCCACGACAGATGCAGCAGGTAAATCTACTGTATGCATCAACCTTTATTGATTCATAAGCCTATAAATTGTTATTTATAAATCTAAACTGTTCAGAATTTTAATCCCAACTTGCTCATTAGGAACAAGACACTCCTGACTCACTTACTGACACGCAGGCTTTACTGCACGTATCAGTTCCTGTGCCTTAAGTATATTTAAGTATTGCACGTTTCCATAGAGCTCCTCATATACACAGTAGCAACTTTTATCTAAATATTTCTATAAACCACGATTGCCTTTATAGTCAAAAAAAAAATCTGTCAGTGTTACAGGTGCAGGTTTTGAAAATGGTTCTAAATGAGCCTCACATGTTAATTTGTTGATTTCAGAGCTTTATTAGTCAGATAATTAGTAAAGTGTGAACACGGAGGTGCTCCTGTTGCTGGAGAAGTGTGATGCTGTGTGTTTTGGTAAAAAAAAAAAAAGCAGCCTGACGTTTGCAGTCATTTGATTATCATCTCCGTTTTAGGCGCAGAGGAAACGTTCGTTAACCTGGCTTCTTTACTGATGCAGCTTTCGGATGAGCTACAAGGCAAGCAGACTATTAGTTATTAGGCTACGGCACATGGAGGAGAAAAATGGTTAATTAGGATCTTATCTTCCTGATCCTTTGACAGAAGTGAGAGTTTTAATCATAACGTAGAAATAACTTTGAAAATGAAAACTATTTAATGCATTTCTATAAACGTGTTCTAGTGCAGCCCAAGGATCAGCGATGCAACCCAGGGCCCGAGTTACAGGATTTCACTTGTTCTGCCCCTGTCCATGAGGGTATCCTGCGGGGTCTCCAAGGTTCTCAAAAACAGGTCAGGACGTGCACTGACTGCGCTTAATTGTGCATGTGAATGTGAATGAGAACGAAGGGAGGAAGGAACAAAATGAAGGACGGATCAGGGAAGTAAAAAAAAGGAATAAAGGGTGGAAGGAAGGAAGGAAGGAATGGTAATATTCTACACACCTAGAGGGTTTAAATAAACAGCAGGGATACAGAAATCTATGTCTAATTAAAGGATTTTAAGGAAACACGTTTACGTGTCTGAAGAAACAACAATGTAGTAAAAATGACCCATGGTGAGTACAACTATTTAGAAATAGATTTCATAGGCCTCCGAGTGGCGCAGTGGTTAAAGCGCTCGCCCTATCATCCGGAGATCGCTAGTTCGAATCCCGGGTGGTGCTGTAACCTCTCGCAGCCGGAGGTCTAGAGAGAGCTGATTGGCCGAGCTCTCTCAGAGGGGAGGGATGAGAGGTACTTAGTGCTCCCACATTAATGACGGCTCTACAGCCAGTCAGGGGCGTCTGTGAGCTCGCGCAACGGAGGGAGCGGATAGCGCTGTCCTCCGAGTGTGTTACGCCGCCCCCAACGGTGCGCGAGCGAGCAGTTTCGAAAAGATGCGGTCGGCTGGCGTCACGTGGTTCGGAGGAAACACGTGATAGTCTTCGGCCCTCCCGGCTGAGTGGTAGTAGTAGCCTTAATGTGGGAGCCCCCTAGTGACGGGGAGGAATTGGACACGACTAAATTAGGGAGAAAAATCGGGGAATAAAAAAAAAAAAATAATAATAAGAAATAGATTTCATTCCTACTGTATTTTCACATGTTGTCGAGACTATTGAACATGTACGTCCCACAGTACTTTGTGTGCTCGATGGTTTGACTAGTGAGTTATTTTTGACGCAATTGTGCTAAATCAATGAAACTGTGTGCGTCTGGTCTCCCTTTTGTTTAACAGCCAACAGAAGACTCCAGTCCCGAATTATTTACTCCAGAACTGGTTGAAACCTTTGTAGAGGACAGGAATAAAGGAGAATACAGGTAACATGGCTGCTCGGTAAAGTGAACAAATCAGTAACTCAGGAATCAAGCACAGGTTTTTATTTAGAGCCGGCGAGCAGGCATTCTCCCAGCCTGCTATTACCAAGTACGAACCCAAAGTTACAAAGTTGTCATCATGGGCCTTAGCATTACAGGAGAGCGAGAGCGAGCGGAACCCTATGCCACATGCACATGGTGCTATACAGACCAAACTATGAGCGTGAAACGGAACAACCACCGTTAGCAAATGGAGATCGTATTGGTACTTCAAAGCAATCTAACTTCTCATATTAGCTACCAAACAGTTAGCGCATTAGTCAGGCAAAGAAAAGATGTAGTGAAGATCTCACTACTGTATTTTGATGAGCTAGCTAATGAATTCATGATTTGTCCACCCAGGCAATAAAACAGAAAAAAAAAAAATCACATCATAACATGCTCCTTGACTGTTCTTTCCTTTCCCCTCCCCCAACAGGTTTCTCTGTCCCCATGCTGGCCAGTTTAGGTGCAAGTTGACTAACCTTGTGTTTGAGATGGAGGGTAAAGGGGAGGTGTTGTACAGTATAGTGTCCTGGGATCACAGCGTTGTGGATGGATTAGTAACAAAGGAACCTGCAGGGCCTCTGTACAGTATCGAATGCCTTAAAGGTTTAATCCGTCACCTGCACCTTCCACACTGTGAGACCCGTAAGTTGACCTTTCACTACCATTTAAAGTAAAAGTAGAAGTTGTGGTGTCAATATGTTACGAACATACAGTAAGGTGGCGGCGCACATTGTTGCAGCAGCTCAGTGCTCTTCCAGTCAGCGCTTGGTTTGTCGGGTGCATGTGTTGTTTTTCTCGTCCTGTGTACATCCTGTTGGGGGAAGAACATCTACAGCCAAGATGGGAGTTTGTTCCAAACGGAGTATCGGAGCCGAGTTTCTCCGGTGGACATGATGAGAAATTCTGTGTTTTGTGTCAGTAACAGCTGGTGTACTAACACGGTGAATGTAGACAGCCACTGCTCCCCAGACCTGGAGTATGTGACTGTTAAATGCAGACCCGTCGACCTACCGAGAGTAACTGGTGTTTACATTCCGCCAGATGCTAATGCTAGCTCGGCTATCTGACACTTACAGTACAAAGTAGCATTAGCAGTCAGCAGAGCATGTAACCTGATGCTGTGCACGTCTTACTGTAGCAGGGGACTTTAATCAGGCAGACCTAAAGTCAGTGCTCCTCAAATGTCACCAGCATGTAAAATGTGCTACTAGGGGAGCAAACACACTGGATAAGGTCTACTCGATCATCAATCTAGGCTACAGGGCCAGATCACTACCAGACCTGGGCCAGACTGACCCCATGTCTTTACTTTAAATCCCTGCATATGCCCCCCCTCAGGAAAACTGCTTATAAAATCACAAAGACTGTAAAAACATGGCCTGCAGTGCCTTTCAGCAGCTACAGGAATGTTTTTTGTCAGGACCAACTGGGACATCTTTGAAGAGCCAGACCTGGTAGTGTTCACAGACAATGTTCAGTGTTACAGAACTGCATAGACCCTGTCACTGTGGACAAACGCATTTGGGTCTACCCCAACCAAAAGCCCTGGATGAACAGGGAGGGCCGGTAGCTCCTTAAGGAGAGGAACAAATCTGGTGACTGGATCTCTACAGTTCAGCCTGAGCCAACCTTAAGAGAGGCATCAGAGAGGCCAAGTTGGGCTAAAGGAGGAGAATCAAAGATTATCTGGACAGTAACAACAGCAGACAGGTGTGGCAGGGAGTCCAGCATCTTACCAACTACAGGACAGATGCTGGCACTGTTGAAGGTCATGCCTTGATGGCAGAGGAGTTGAACTACTACTTTGCCCGCTTTGAGGTGGAGCAACCAGATGCCCCCGGGGGCCAACAGTGGCATCAGCCTCACAGTGTAAGAGTGGGAAGTGAGGCAACCGTAAACACTAGAAAGGCTGCTAGACCTGATGGTCCGCACCGCCCAGAGACACCAGCTGGCTAGAGTCCTCACCAGGATTTTCAACCAGTCCCTGTCCTAGTGTGTCCTACTGTTTCAGTGTCTGTAGGATGAAATGAATTCCCCTTCGCAGAAGTGCATTTCCCTAGCTGATCAGGACTCAAAGACTGGAAACGGGTGGAAAAATGTATTACATACTTTTTAACCCACTCATGTTCAGGTTTTCATCTTTTCAAATAATTCCTCACCCGCGTTTCTGACAACCAACATGAGAGAAAAACATTCTTCCATAGCAACTGAATTATTTTGTGTGTGTAAGTGTAAATTGCCGAAATTGTAACCATTAAATACAGTCAGCTCACTAACACTGACAGCCAACAGCCCAGTGACAGCCAGCTCCTCTCCCAACCCTGTGAGCTTTAATTAGGAGCTTCAAACAGATGCAGACATGTGCAGTCATGTAAGGTATGCATAAGACCAATTTAGTTTAGAGTGGGTGACTTGCAGAGTACACATCTCCAGTTTGCAGCAGGCGAAAAGAAGATTTACAAGAAGCCAGGTGGCTCTGGATCATAGCTTTGCTGAAAATGAGGCAGAGGACACAGAGCACCTTAGAGATATGAATGAGCCGGATTCTGAGGAGGAAGACAGGGTATATGTAGAGTATCAGCCAGAAGACACACAGTCACGTCTGATGAGCAGGTCACCGGTGCTGAAGCTGCTCTGACTCCTGCTGAAACATTCAAATCCAAAAGTGGTAACATTTGTTGGAGCTCAGAACCTCCTGACCTTCATGGCAGGACAACCATTGCAAATGTCAGCAAAATAATCCCTGGGATCACAACGTTTGCTATGATGAGAGTAGTTGACATCAAGGCGTGTTTTGATCCGTTTATGCCATTGTCACTAAAAAAAAAAAGTTATCATTGTTATGACAAACCTTGAATAAAAATCGACATGTGGAAGGGCATTGATGAGGAAGACCTGGATGCTTACAGTATATTGGTGCTCTTTGTTTCCCTGTTCCTTTATTTTCCCCATATGTTTTCTTTCCATTGTTCTGGTACAAGTTCATTTTATTTTCATCAGTCCAAAGGATCTGGCAATTTTCATATGACACGCCTACCTTCCCAAAAGTGTTCTTGGCTAGATGTTGTGAAAGGGTTCATGACCAGAATTTTGCTTTATTCCACTTTATTTGTCTTCCATGTCTTTTTCTTTTGCTCAGCTGGCCAGTTTGCCATTCTTTTTGAAAATGTTCCAAACTGTTGTCATTCTTTTTAAAAAAATTTTTTTTTTATGTTTTTGCTATCTCTCTTATGGGTTTATTTTGTGAGGTTTTTTTTTTGGCTCCTTCCCTTGCATAGACACCTCTTGTTGAAAGATTGAGCGAACAGCTACGAAATGAAAACGTAACACTCGGAACCACCTCCCTGGTCATTTATCTGCTCGATTAGTCAAGGAGAAACTAGGAACGGGACGCACCTGGCCATGTTATTGCATGTCAGCTACTTGTTCCATTATTTATGAGCCACCCAAAATGGGAGTGTGCATATGAAAATGGCTGTAATTTCTGACCGGTTGATGCCACAATTTTGTCAAACCCCTTGAACTAAAGCGGAAAGGCTTGACCTTGTTCATATTTTTAGTGTTTAATTTCAAGTTCAGTGCGGTGGTGTATGGAGGCCGAATGGCAGACCTGAGTGTAATTATATTTCATATTGGTCTAGACACCATGTTGTACAATTTATACATGCAGTACTGACACACGCATCTAAATATGACTTGTATGTTCAATGTAATGTGTGATATTTTTCTGTCTGACAATGTTACAGGTACAGATGTGGTTAAACTGACTGCGGCGCATTTGACTGACAGAAATGTGGAGATCATTCAGCCGCTGGAAGTAACAGACACGCATGTGATTATACAAGTTCACGGTCTCTCCCTCTTTGGTCTCTTGAAAGCGCTGCTGTTCCAGGCGTATCCCACCAGAGCCCAAGTTTTACTTTTCTATAAACAATTGACTCGACATCACATGAGGGATAAGCTGCACATCCATCTATTGCCAGGGAATGTGCCAGTTAAAGAGGTAATCTGCTAGAACACGTACAGTATGTTTACTATTATCTTGAACATATTCTTTGCGTTTTAGTCCAAAACTATGAAATCCTTATAGGCCACCATGTTTAATTTGGTTTCCCTTGAAGGTGCGAAAGCAACATGACTGTAACCAGTATATTGAGACCAGCTCCAAATGCCAGCTGACTCCTGGTAAAACGTACAGACCGTGCTGTAAAACTCCTGCTCGTGACTATGTGCCCCAGCCAGAGGTGTGACGTAAAGCTGCTCATGTCATTCATTCAATTTGACCAATTCATAGCCTTCGTCATCGTCTTCGTCATGCTAATTTTTAAAGAAATGCCTGACTTTAGGAATAATCTGGAATAATCTCTCCATCACTTGTTTTTTTTTTTTTTTTTTTAGGATGACACGTTTGAATATGACTTTGGCCCCAACTATCACCCTACATTTGAGGTGCTCTTTAAAACCAAGGTTGATGAAGTTACATTAAGTCTTATGGATGAAAAGGGCCAGGAGGTGTGGCGGCCTCGTCAGGTCTTGCTTGCAGGTAACTGTGTATATATACGTATATATATGTGTGTGTAAATACTGTGTGTGTGTGTGTGTATTACTGTATATACACTGTGCATGTGTGTGTTTGTGTAAAATTGTATTTATTTATTTACTTATATAGTTTAGGATATAAACGGTCAAAACACATTATTAGTGCTTTATTTAATTTTTTTTTTTTTTATGTAATCTTGCTGTATTTTGGTAAAAGTTTTGAAAAGCAAAGTAACCAGGGAAATTTTATATAGCAAATGTGTTTCTTTTAAAATATAAATGCGTATGCATATTTATAAAAACAAAGCTTGGATCAGGAGATCAGATCAGAAAACTGTTTTTTAAAATAAACAATTTTTTTTAATGTTACATTTTTTTTATGTCAAAAAATAAACACGTAAATCTCTTCTTCACCTTGGTGAGACACTTTTTAGCACCAATCCCATGTTTTACCCTAAACACTTTTACAGGTTTCACAGTAAAAAGATGACAAGCCGAGGATGTTGCATGTTCATCTCTCTCGGGCTGTTGTTGCTGCTTTTGTTGTGGAACTTTTTTGGGGAAAAAAAAACAAAAAAAAAACATTTGGGACCTACAATGTGTAGCTAATATGCTAATGTAGCATTTATACTCACCATTTTTATTTAAAGGGGACCTTCTTGTTGCTCAGCTCTGGTGTTTGCTGGAGGGGCGGTGCTTGACAGGAGCTCATTTACATAGACACTGAAACTGTGTGTTTTGGGAAAAGCAGCTATCCACAAAACCTTGGGGGTATTGAGAGGGACATGGCAAAATAAATGTAAATGTCCTTTAAATGTCCACACACATTATGGAAAAGGTCAATTTGTTCTATTTTCTAATTACTCTCCAGGAACAAATGATTTTTGTTTGTTTGTTTAAAAGAATCTAAAGTCTGAGTCTCAGGTTGTGTGTGTGTGTGTGTGTGTGTGTGTGTGTGTGTGTGTGTGTGTGTGTGTGTGTGTGTGTGTGTGTTTTGTCACATCAGGTACAGAGACAGCATCAACCAAACTGGATCTAACCGGTATGGCTGGGTAAATTTTTCTTCCAATTTGTCTGCTGAAACAGACACACACACACACACACATACACACTTCTAGGCACAGTTGCACATTCGACTTGTATTTGTGTTTTACTCCATGCGACGAGCAAATATTTTGGTTCTTAAACATTATTATTAAATGTTATTAAACATTTCGAGTGTTTCTAGGAAACACTAATGTTATGCAAATATTTAACCCTTCATATGTTTTGTCCCATAATCCCGCTGTGTTACCGTCCTCGTTAAGCACAAGACAGTTTAACGCTTGCGCTCATTTGATTATTGATTTTCATTTCAGGTGCTGACTTTGTGGACAAACACCGAGATAAGCTCATTCAGAGAGTTGGTTCAGTACTGGAGATCGCAGACGGTCTGAGAGCCAGTAAAATGATTACTGACGAAATGTACAGCAGCATTCAGGCAGCGGCACCACCGCAAGACCAAATGAGAGAGCTGTACAAGTGTCTGAACACAGAAAAAGCGAAGGCGGAGTTCTGTAAAATCCTTCGAGAGAAACAGCGCTGTTTAGTGATGGAACTGGAGTCTGGATCGGATCAGGAATAGCAGCAGAGTTCAAATTCAAATCTGTCTCATACACAGTACGATATGCAGTGAAATGCTAAGACTGCTCGTGACCTTAAAATAAAAGACTATTAATAGGAAATAAATCTAAAAAAAAAAAAAAAAGAAAGAAAGAAAATAGAAGTAGATTTAACTAAGAATAAAACATATTTACAGTACAAAATATACAATACACTGTATATAAGAAACGTACAGAATTTATGGATTTTTTGTGTGGGAAGGAAGTGGAGTATGAATAGAAATGTCCAGGGGGTGTGCAAGTATGCTGTAAAGTGTTCATACTTAAAGTGACTTGTGCATAATAGGATGAATAGTAATGTGCAGGTGTGCAGTGACCACTAGGGTCGACGATTGTCCCGAGTGTCCAGAGGGAGTGCAGGAAGCATGAGTGTGGGTGTGTAAAGTGGGTCAGTCAGTACTGTTTGGTGTGTTGGTTGAGAGACCGTATCGCCTGCGGGAAGAAGCTCCTCCTCAGTCTCTCTGTGTTGGTCTTCAGGGAGCGGAATCGCTTTCCTGCCCTCAACAGAGAGAACAGTCCATTGCTGGGGTGGCTGAGGTCCTTCACGATCTTCCTGGCCTTGGTCCAGCACCGCTTGCTGTAGATCGAGTGCAGGTCAGGGAGCTCGGTGTGGATGATGCGCTCAGCTGATCGCACAACCCTCTGTCGAGCTCGTCTGTCCTGCACGGTGCCGTTTCCGAACCAGGTCGTGATGTTTCCCGTCAGGATGCTCTCTATGGTAAACATCGCAACCTGGTTCGGAAACGGCACCGTGCAGGACAGACGAGCTCTCCAGAGGGTTGTGCGATCAGAACAACACATTTCCATTCCTGTTTGTGTAGCAGCAACATAGAGATTATAGTGGTTTTATTGTCACAGTTGTGTGGTCAGTTGTGTTACTACTACTGAAATGTTCGATCAAATCACTTTCCAAACTGGTGTTAAGAAAAGCTAACATTTATACTGTATACACACACATACAGGAGTCATAGGATAAAGTCATCCCATTTGCAACAAGCCATGTGGAAAAGCAAACAGGACTTCTTATGGCTTTCTTTCTTCCAACAATGTGCTTCTTCTTGCCATTGTTCCATGAAGGCCAGATTTGTGGAGTGAACGACTAATAGTTGTCCTGTGTACAGATTCTCCCACCTGAGCTGTGGATCTCTGCAGCCCCTCCAGAGTTACAGTACGATGGGCCTCCTGGATGCTTCTCTGATTAATGCTCTGGCTGCTCAGTGTAGGTGGACGGCCATGTTTTGGTACTGTAGGTTTTGCAGTTGTGCCATTTTTTTTTTGTTTTTTTTTGGATGAAGTATTGAACAAGTATTGTTCTGGGAGATGTTCAAAGCTTGGGATATTTAAACCCTGCTTTAATCTTCTCCTCACCTTTATCTCTGACCTGTCTGGTGTGTTCCTTGGGCTTCTTGATGTTTTTAGTTTACTAATGTTCTCTAACAAACCTATGAGGTCTTGACAGAACAGCTTTATTTATAGTGAGATTAAAACCCAGCCAGTGGATGCAGTGCCGCTCCCAAGCCCGGATAAAATGGGAGGGTTGCGTCAGGATGGGCAGGAATTTAAGCCTGTTGCTTAATGTAACAGCATTAAATTGCACATTTACTAATTACGTGACTTCTGAAGGCAATCGCTTCCACTGGATTTTAGTTAGGGCGATCAGAGTAAAGTAAATACAAATTTTGTTCAGATTTTTATTTGTAAAAGGAATTCGAAGCCATTTATAATTTTCCTTCCACTTCACAATTATGTGCCACTTTGTGTTGGTCTATCACATAAAATCCCAATAAAATATGATTATTTATAAAATGTGGAAATCTTCACGGTGTATGAATACGTACAGTATGCAAGGCGCTGTGTGTGTGTGTACAGGTTTGTAACAGTAGTGTTAATAATGTCACGGATAAATGTGCATAATCATATCGGTTATTTTACTCTTAATATTGTATGTGACAGAACTCATAATCTCGTAATTTTATGCTTTTAATATATCCTGTTGTACGTTTGCCTATTGTAAGTTTGAGTGAAATGCTTTAATGTTTTCATTACGGCAGGGTCAGATTTTCTCACCTTACTTTAGCAGCACTGTTACGAGGACACGTGTTTGATGTTTTCTACCACAGGATCATCAAGAAGAGCCCTGATAGCCAATTGATTTGTTTACAATTATATTTTAGTAAATATACAGTACAGACCAAAAGTTTGGACACACCTTCTCATTCAAAGAGTTTGAATTTGTATTATGGCAAGAAAAAAGCAGCTAAGTAAAGAAAAACGAGCGGCCGTCATTACTTTAAGAAATGAAGGTCAGTCAGTCCGACAAATCGGGAAAACTTTGAAAGTGTCCCCGAGTGCAGTCACAAAAACCATCGAGCGCTACAAAGAAACCGGCTGACATGCGGACCGGCCCAGGAAAGGAAGACCGAGAGTCGCCTCTGCCGCGGAGGATAAGTTCATCCGAGTCACCGGCCTCAGAAATCGCAGGTTAACAGCAGCTCAGATCAGAGAGCAGGTCAATGCCACACAGAGTTCTAGCAGCAGACACACATCTCTAGAACAACTGTTAAGAGGAGACTGTGTGAATCAGGCCTTCATGCTAGAATATCTGCTAGGAAACCACTGCTAAGGACAGACAACAAGCAGAAGAGACGCGTTTGGGCTGAAGAACACAAGAAAGAAAACTCGCTGAATGAGAAGGTGTGTCCAAACTCTTGGCTCAAAACATGATCTCAGTGCTGTGTATTAATGTTGCGTCTGTGGTAGAACCAATCTGATGATTGTCTATTGAGGCATTATTTTTATACTTCGTAACAAGGTGGGGTTGACGACCACTGCAGGTAATGAACAGACAATTTAAAGAAAATGACAGAACGTAATGTTGGTTCCTTTGCCACGAGGAACTCTAGAGTCATAACATGGTGCTGTTTGCTGGTGGAACATTTCCTGGAGATGCAAAAATAGAGCAGCGCAAGGGGAGTGCAAAGGAAAGTTACCGGCTGATGAGCTGGAGGAGATGTTGTATGTAAACAGTGGCTGCCAACTGAAATGTTCCCCCATGTAGAAATATTATATCACTACTAATGAAATATGGACATAGAATGGGACACATCTGAAGACATCACAGTGTGGTGGTGTGACAAAGCTGTGGCCCTAAGGAAAAAAAAAATGTAGTGGGCATTTACCTAGTGGCCCCTACTGGCCTACCTACCCTGCCTGTTGACGAGCAGCACATCTGACAATGGCATAGACATGTGAGTTCTATAAGTTCTAAAATTCCCCTCTCGTTCTGTTTGTGCTCAAGCAATAACTGTGAGCAAGTATCTGGGAAGTGTTCGAGACACACGAAGGTTTATGAGCCAAAGGTGAGCTGGAAAAAGTAGCCCGCCTCCAATACGGGTGCCATGCTCTTTGGAGGAGCAGGGTTTTTTTTTTGTTGTTGTTGTTGTTGTTGTTGCAGAAACAGTTCACGTGCTTGTTCATGCTTGTTCATCTTTTCATACCGCTGGAGACGGGCTTCTTTTCCGTGGCCCACCCTGTAATTCCTGCTCAGAAGAAATCCTACCAGCTGTTCCAGAAGATTTGACCAACATTACCCACGGACACCTGCTCATGCAGATTCGACCTCAAAACGTCAGGTCTGGCAGAAATATCAACTGAGATTCAACCAATCCAAATATCTTTCTTTACACTAAATGGCAACTTTTATCCTCTGACAGTACTAGGGCTGCTTAATCATTATTCGAAGCTCAGTAAAAAACAGAACACAAATGATGTCATTGTGTAAAATGGAACAACATCATATATGAAACGGAAGAATATGGCCCATTAATAGAGTGGGGGCACTAAAAAACTAATCTATCTAATGAGCCCCTGTGGTCACTTGAAATGGGTGCAACAATATGCAAATGTATAACTTTATTATGTGATTTTTAATAGTTATTTCACATAAATAATGCAAACATTAGGTCATATACAGACCATTTAACTATATCGTTTACAAATGCAATACGTATATGGTACCATATTAGTTTTATGTGATTATGTAAACACATTATTTGTGAAGTTTTTTCAGAATACCTCCTGACACGCCACTAATCCTGGATCAAGATAAGACCTTATAGTTCCGTTCTAGAGAGAATGTGACAATCCTGCTGTAACAATCCTGATGAAATCAGACTCCATTCGCCTGCCAGTGGATCACATGACCAACATTTGCATTTCTGTTGATGAGCATTCGGTCCTTGCTTCTCTTGAAAGAAAGGACTCAGAAAATGTTTTTCGAGATTCTGGAGGTTGTGCCAGCTTCAGTAGACAGAGGCCGACCCTGCGAGGTTCCTGAGGCATCCAGAGAAGGACCTGCTCCAGCTGGATTCTTCTTCATGTTGGTTTGGATCTACACATGCTGCTCCTGAGCTCCCAGTGATCCAGACCCCCATCTGCCCTCTGCACCTGCTGACTCATCCCTGAGCTGAACTGGACTTCGTGTTAATTTAAATAACTTCTGTTATATCGAACTTTCATCTGCATAACACACATGATGTTCTACAATTTCTGTTATCTGTCATCACCCAGATGAGGATGGGTTCCCTGTTGAGTCTGGTTCCTCTCAAGGTTTCTTCCTATTACCATCTCAGGGAGTTTTTCCTTGCCACTGTCGCCGTCACCCTTGGCTTGCTCATCAGGGACAATCTCATTATCTAGACACATTTTTCTTACACATATATACATTTCCATAAGTCTTCTTTTCATTTTCTTTTCATTTCTGTGAAGCTGCTTTGAGACAATGACCATTGTTAAAAGCGCTATAGAAATAAAATTGAATTGAATTGAATTGAATTTAAAAACAGAACTAGGTTTGGTCGTGTTGCCTTGAAGCACCACTGAGGCCTACAGAGATTCTCAGGGCATGTACAGTACTTTGTTGCATTTCTTAAATAAGGTTATCAGTAGCTGACCAGTATATGGCATTGAACTCATTTGCATAGGAAAAAGAAAGTAAAAAAAAAAACAGAAAGAAAGAAAAGCTCACCTGTCATTTCCTGAGCAGCAGCTACAGATTAAGGTAGGAATCATTTCTGCGTAACGTCTAGTAATCATACAGTAAATTCAGTTTGTGTTTTATTCAAAGCCAACAAATCATAGCATAGCATAGCATAGCATAGCATAGCATAGTTTGTCTCAAACTGCATTTCCAAAACATTTATAGTGTCAGTGATGTAGGAATGTTTGGTTTGAGTATAAGGTATTGGTGTAAAATCAGCATTGTAACTACACACCTGCTACATTCTTAGAAAAAAAAAAAAAATCTTACCTTGTTATGTTTATTCACCGGGCAACATATGTGGAATGACGGTATTCCTTAAAAAATTTTTTTAAAAAAGTTGGCAGTTACTTTAATCACATTAGTGTGGTGTTCTTTTCCAAAAACATTTTGCCTATGATGATGTTTTAGTAGCAGCAAAAGTCAAGTAGAAAAACTCAGATCAGCTGATCGCTAGCATTTTCCTCTACTTGTTTTTTCACTTTTTTCCAGGACATCACAGAACCAGTTTGGTGTTTTATGTTTCTATTCTTCCTGCTCCAGCTTTACCTGCTGATCCATCCAATGTTTATACTAGTGATCATTTAGCTACTGCATTTGATGTATAGATCACGTGATCACGTGATCTATTTAGCTGTACTTACACTTCCAATGTCTGCCCGTGTCCGGCTCTGATATAGACATTTTTCTACCTGTCCTGAGACATTTCGTTTACTTGGGAAGTCAAGTAATACTTCTATTATTGCTGCATACGAAAGTATGGACACTAGGAACTTTAAAACACCTGTCCACATTTACAGTACATACAGTAGGAAGATAGCAGGTAAAGGGGGGGGGGGGGGGAGGTAAATAATTACATGTACTCCATTACTGTATGGGGGCGCTTATGAAATGTTGTTATCGTATGGTAGGTCAGGGGTAGCTCAGTGGTTAAGGCATTGGATACGGTTCGGAAGGTCCCAGGTTCAAGGCCCACTTCCACCAAGTTGTCCCTGTTGGGCCCTTGAGCGAGGCCCTTAACCCCAACTGCTCAGATGTATAATAAGATAAAAAATGTAAGTCGCTCTGGATAAGGGCGTCTGCCAAATGCCTAGATGTAGATGTATAAAAAACTGAAAATATTCACCAAAATGATGTCTCTGGAAATGCGTATTTTGATGAACATTTCATCTTGTTTAAAAAACCTGTGGTATAGGACCACACGATGCTGCTAGAAGGTCAAAACCAAGCTTAGGTGTCGTGGAATGCTCACAAAGGGGGTTCGCCTTCCTCATGACGATGCTCCAGCCCATTCAGTTCCCGAAACCATGAAACTTGAGGCCAACTTGGGGTACGAAATTCCGCCTCATCCCCAAATACACCCCTGGCCTCGCACCCAGAGACGGCTTCCTCTTCCATCACTTGAACAAACCACTTTGTGGCTGGTGTTTCAAAGATGACATGTGGAATTTTTCCTTAAGAGCAAAAGAGAAAGCTTTTTTAAAGAAGGTCTCCACAAATCTCATTAGAAGTGGGAATTTGTTTAACCTTCCGACTGTCATATTGGCTTCCCTTTGAGACAAGCCTAATAAAGCAACAGGAATTTGAAATCAGAAGAAATCAAAATCAATCAAGGAAGAAGATTGAGAAATTGTCAGTTTCGAAGGCTCTCATGCAGTGTGTGAAAACTTTCTCCAGTTTTTTATTGATAAGGTTTCTTCTACAAGGGCTCTTATTCCATCTCCTGCATGTGACCCATCTATATCTACTTCTGGCTGTAGCTCTGCTGTTTGTAACCAGTTTGAGCCCGTCTCTCTTTCCTTTCTGTTAAAGATTATTAATATTATGAAGCCTGCAGGATCTCCTGCTGATCCCATTCCTCCACATCTTTTTAAAGAGTTGGCTCCCATTCCAGCTGCTATAGTTTTAAATATTATAAATAGCAGCTTGGGATCTGGGGTGGTACCCAGAAATTTTAAACATGCACTTGTGTTGCACATACACTAATCTTGATCCGTCTGTGTTTTCTAATTACAGTCCAATCTCCAAGCTACCATTTCTGTCTAAGATTCTGGAGAAAGTAGTTTATATACAACTAATTCGTTTTCTTAGTGAGCATGGAATTCTTGAGGTTTTTCAGTCTGGTTTCAAGGCTCTTCACAGTGCTGAAACAGCTTTGAACTTTGTGAATCCAATTATACAATGATGACTGAGCAAAAAAAAGAAAAGAGAGAGAGAGAGATTAGTCACATACAGAAATTGCACAGATATGAGTGAACATGATTTTATGCACATCTGTGCTACGTCTATGACGTTTGCAACTTTAAGAGTAAATCACATCATCATTTGGTTAAAAAACCCAAATCCACATTTTGATGCCTGAAGTCGCCACATCGACACATACAGTACCTGCAGCACCTGTTGGGTATTTCAAATCGGTGTATGTAATGTTGTGTGTCACAGATCAGTTTTTAACCCACCATCCGTCATTGCTTTTTTAACTGACAGATGTTTAGATGTCTATTAATCATGAAATGTCAGAGTATCAGTATCTTGTTGTTTGACTTTTTACATCAGGTACAGAAACAGCTTCAACCACAATCAACACAGCAGGTAAGTCTGTCTGATCCAGTCTTAATATCACTTCCAGCTTATCCTTAGGAACCAAGACACCTACACATTCATACTGAGTCACATGTATGGCATTTTCTCAACATGTTACAAAGGAACTCATGCGAATATGTTAGCTCTATATGAGTATTTAAATATAATGAAATCAACTATTACTACAAGGGCATTGATGGTTCAGTGGTAGGTTTCTCACGTGCCATGTGAAGGGCCTGGGTTTAATTCCCACCCAATACCCAAATCTCAAGCCTGGATAGAATGGGAGGACGGCAACCCCCTGATGGGAGCAGCTGAAAGATCTAAAATAACAATCATATAGTGCTAAAATGGAACAGATTATTTATTAATTTTATTAATAAGGTTACTGGTGCGAGTCTTACAGGTTCATCTGATTTGTCACATACCCCAGTAAATGTGGGCAGTAAATGGATCCTGATGCATTTGAAAGTGTGAAGTTTACATCAGTAACAGTGAGTGAAATGTTTAAAACATGTTACTTATTTATTTTAGGTATTGACTTTGTGGATACATACAGAGCAGAGCTCATTCAGAGAGTTTCTTCAGTAATGGAGATAGCAGACCGTCTAAAAGCCAGGGCAATGATGACCGATGAACTGTACAGGAACATTCAGGCAGCGACGACACCACAGGGGAAAATGAGAGAACTGTACAACTGTCTCAACTCAGGAGATGTGAAAGCAGAATTCTATAGAATATATATATGAATATATATATATATATATAGTGTAACATCGTATAATATGGTCTAGATGCAAAATTATAACATGGTGCCAAAAAGATTACAAATGCTATACTGTAGAATAACCGTAACTGAATAACCGCAGCATGGCATCTACCTCTGGACTTGGTTCTTGAATTTCTTAAATAAGATGATACTGTAAGTACTGTATGTACAGTAGCAGACCAGTAGATGGCGCTGAACTCATTTGCACATGAAAAAGAAAGTAAAAAAAAAACAGAAAGCATAGCCTTTCATGCTCACCTGTCATTTCCTCAACGCCAGCTAGAGAGTCAGGTAGGAATAATTTGTTTATCATTTCTAGTATTTTTACTGTTCAAGGCCTCTCATTTACACAATCCGTTTTATTGTTTCATACGTATCATAGCAAATGTATCATAGTCTGTCTGAACTGCATTTCCAATGTCATTGGCTATTTTTGTTCATCAAACTTTTTAAATTCGAATGGTGCTTTAAAAATAAAAACAACTTTTTTTAAAAACCATTCTCTATTTTATAAAACATATATTATGACATTTAGTTTTGGTGACTCCAAAACTGACTTATTTTATGTTTACCAAAGGGTGAAAGGTCAAGGAGTTTGTAGTTCCAATTATTATTTTTTAAATAGCACCAGTAGGTGTGGTTAGTGCGAGTATGTAGTTCTGGTGATCACCATTGTACAGTAAATACACCTCCTGCTACAGTACATTTGTCAGAGGTAACTGGTCGTACCTTCAATATGTATTCACCTGGAAACGTACCAGGCACTGGCGTATACCTTTTATAAACAAGTTTAAGGTCCATAGTTGGACTTTACCCTGCTGATAAGGAAGCGGCGGAGAAGGCTCAGAGAATGCTAGCTGGCAAAATCAGGGATAGGAAAGACTACTACAGGAAAAAAACTGGAACAGAGGGTGAAACAGAACCACAGAGGTATGAGGGGCATCACAAGACAGGTGGCAAGGCTATTGAGGGGAATGTGGAACGTGCAAAAGATTTCAACACTTTCTTTAATAGATTTGACGTCCCTCAGTCTCAGCTTCAGCTTCAATTCCTGCTCCCACGTCTTCCCCTACACATAATGCAGCCACTACTCCTGCACTCCTCTCAGTCGCTATCTAAAACTTGGTTTGAGCAAGCTCAGCTCTGCAAAAGCTGCAGGTCCGGATAAAATCAACCCAAGAGTCCTTAAATTGTGTGCGTCCCAACTCTGTGGTGTCCTCCAGCACCTTTTTAGTATGAGTCTGTCTCTAAAGAAAGTCCCTGCATTGTGGAAAACATCATGCATTGTTCTGGTCCCCAAAATGCCACGTCCCTGTGCCCAGAATGACTACAGGCCCGTCGCTGTGACATTGCACATTAAGAGGGTGTTCGAGAAGAGGGTGTTCCTGGAAACACTTCATCCCCTGGTGAAGTCCTCTCTGGACCCTCTTTAGTCTTTCCTGGGAGTCGATGGGCCGTAATACACCTGCTCCATTGAACCTACTTCTGCCTCAACAAGCCTGGAACCACTGTAAGGATTATGTTCTTTGAATTCTCCAATGCCTTCAACACCATCCAACCGGCAGTACTGGGGGAGAAACTAAAGGACATGCACATAGACACACCTTGGCTTCCTAGGACATGGTCTATCTGACCTGCTGTCCCCAGTATGTCCAATTACAGAACTGTGTGTCCGGGATATTGATCTGCAGCACCGGAGCTCCCCACCGGACTGTACTGTCTCCTTTTCAGAAGTCCTCTGATGACTCTGTGGTTGTTGGATGTACAAAGGATGGTGACATCTCTGAGCACCTGTCTGTGGTGGATGACTTCATTTTCTAGTGTGAGCGTAATCACCGGCAACTTAACATCAGGAAAACAAAGGAGATGGTGGTAGACTTCAGGAGAAGTAGGACCGCTGGGATTCCTATATCTGTCCAGGGGAAGATAGTGGACATGGTCTCAAAATACAAATATCTTGGAATTCATCTTGACAACTCGACTGGTCACTCAGCACAATGGGACTCTGCAATAGAGGACAGAGCCGGTTGTATTTCCTGACTCAAGGCTCAGGTCTTTGAACGTCTGCAACTCCATCCTTCGGATGTTTAGTGAAACCGTTGTGGCGAGTGTCATTTTTCATGCTGTGGTCTGTTGCGGCTGTAACACCAAAGTGTCAGACAGAAACAGACTGGACAAGGAAATTAAAAGGGCCGGACCTGTGCTAGGCATGGAGCTCGACTCTGTGGATGTAGTAGAAGAGGAGGATTCTGTACAAAATACAATCCATCTTAAACAATCCTTCTCACCCGCTATTCAGTGTCCTCTCTGCCCAGGAGAGCAAATTCAGATTACCACCAAGTGTTCTACAGAGCGCCACAGGAGACCTTTACTCCCACTGGCCATACGATTATACAGTACAACTCTTCTCTGTAACATGTACACTATGGGGATAGTCACTGTCAGTAGCAATAATATAATATTAAGTATATCATTTGTGCAATATTTACCAATGCTCTTGGGCCATACCACTATTCAAGTGCAGCATAATTTGTGCGATACCTTTCCTTTAACTTCCAAGTGGAATATCTATATACTGT
Source organism: Clarias fuscus (assembly GCA_030347435.1). Lineage (NCBI taxonomy): Eukaryota > Metazoa > Chordata > Actinopteri > Siluriformes > Clariidae > Clarias > Clarias fuscus. Next base: position 3,644,963 of record CM059212.1, read on the forward strand.
ACTGTATAGCTGTAATTGAATTATGTTTACTGTGCAATAAAATTAAAATATATAATAAAAAATATTTAGTCTCGAATATGGTATTTACTGTCTTAGGAGCTTTTATCTTTCCCCCTTTTTTCCTTGTCTAATTTATTACCTTTTTACTTTATTCCCAGAAAACAAAAAGGGCAACTGTAACTTAAGTAAGCAACTGTAACCAAGAATAAGCAATTTCCCTTTGGGATTAATGAAGTTCTATGAATCTTGAATCTGAAAGTCTAGCTGACAAAAAGTCATTACATGTTTGGGATTTTCTAATTGTCTTAGAAAATTAAATAACATTTCCAGAATGTTTTATTAGCAGTAATTCAGAAACAGTCACTACAGACCGGGAACATCCCACAAGAGTTGCAGTTTTGGAGCTGCTCTGACCATGTTGTCTAGTCATTGCAGTTTGGCCCTTGTCAAAATCCCTCAAATCCTTATGTTTGCCCATTTTTTTTTCTGTTTACAACACATCAACTTTAGGGACAAAATGTTCACTTGCTGCCTAATACTGTATATCCCATCCATGTCCAGCTGCAGTTGGCACAAGATATTGTAACTGTACTGCACAGTAGCTACTCTGACAAGGGCATAACTGTGATGTCTAGATGACTGGGTCAGAGCAACTTCAAAACTGCACTATTGTTGTGTTGGCAAAAGGGGGGGGACCTGCTTAATAGTAAGCAGGTGGTCATAATGTTATGGCTTATCTGTGTATCTACTAGAATATTAAAAAACTGTTGTTTTTTTGCATTAACCAGCTGTTTGTCTGTAGTTGCACTGCATACTATATGTTTCACCATACTCTGTTCTGACAGACATATTTTCTATTAAGCCAATAAGTCATGTAATAGTTCTAGATGAACGTTATCTTTTACTGTATAACTGTACACAAAACTATGGGCACTAGGCATTTTAGTGGTGCACATTTACACAGGATGAGGGAAAAGATGTCTGTTTAAACAGTTTAATGGCAAAATGGGATCTCTCTATTTTGGCAACTTTATGAGAATCATTTCTAGTTGTTATAAGAAAAAAAAAAAACCCACCCTGCAGTTGTGTTTGTGGCCACAATTAAACATCAATAAGTTGATTAAGTTTATAGCAAACTTGTGCTATAATTGTGTTTTTGTAATGATTCAAAGCAGCCACGTAGGACATGTGTGGTTTTTTTTTTTTTTTTTTTTTTTTGCACACTAAACATTTTTATTACAAAGGTTGTTGAAGATCATGAAAAATATTAAAAACAATACCAGACTTTTAGTTTACAGCACCATGAGTCTCTTTCCGCTACCAGTTTCACTTTCACTTTGTTTTTGGAACTCAGTGCCTTATCATAGCACAGGGATGTGGCATATAAGGTTCGATCAGGCATCAACCAACTGTATATACTGTATATCTGTGGTCCCATAAGGTTATGATGTTCTATAGTGTAATGAGGTTATACGTTGTTCAGAAATCCCAACTACAACCAGGCTCACCAAGTGCATCTCAAGTCTCTTGTACACTACTTTTACTTCTTTTTCTTTTAGTACTGTACTATATATATATATATATATATATACAATGATTAAACCATGCTAATGTGCCTTATTCAGTGTACAACAGACACAGCAAGTTTAATTTGGTGGATACAATGTGTAGCAACTTAACCTATATTAGCTTGGTGTTACTACTTCCATGCATTATTTGGGCATTTTACTCTCGATACTTTGCTAAGCTGGGTATTTTCTAACAGCAGAATCGGCACTTGATGTTGTCTGCTGTTGCTATAATGTTTCATGCTTGCACAGTATATTTATAACGCTATGAAGCTTTTGTCCTTTCAGCTCACACCTGTCTTTCGCGCTCAAATGCTCCCATATAATCAGGATTATAAAATGTGGTGATAAATATGTTTAATTTTTTTTGCTGCAGATGTTAAAGAGAGGTTGGAGAAATAATGAAATATGTCCTCCAATGACCTCAGTTCAGGATCTGGTGAGTACATTCAGGCATTCAGGCATTTCATATACTGTATGTTGTGAAAAGGGCTAGAAACGTGTGAATATATGTGCTTAAACATTGATTAAATAATATTGCTTATTTTATGTTTTTGCTTGTTATTATTATTTTCATTTTGTATTTTTTTTTATTCAGGTTTCACATACCATGTCTCAGAAGTGAAGGTTGTGTTTTTAGGCAGCAGGAATGCTGGGAAAAGTTCAGCAGTAAACACCATCCTGGGCGGAAGGAAGTTTGATTTAAAGAGAAGTGCACAGTGTGTCGTGAGACAAGGAGAAGTAGCAGGGAGGAAGATCACTGTGGTTGAAGCTCCTGGATGGCAGAGAAATAAAGCTGTAAGGAATTCCACTGAGCTACTTAAACAGGAGATTGTTCTCAGTGTGTCCAGGTGTCCTCCAGGTCCACACGCTGTCTTCCTGGTCCTGAGTTTAAACGTCAAATCATGGAAGAGTGAGAAAAAAGTATTAGAGGGATATCTGGAGCTTCTTACTGAAAGAGTCTGGAGTCACACTATAGTTCTGTTCACCTTCGGGGACGCTCTGGGAGACACGACCATAGAGCAGTACATTAAGAGAGAAGAGTATCTCCAGGGTCTGGTTGAGAAATGTGGAAACAGATATCATGTTTTTACCAATAAGACGAGGCGTGATGACTCTCAGGTCACAGAGCTGCTGGAGAAGATAGAGAAGATGGTGGCAGGAAACGGAGGCTGTCATTTGGAAATGGACGAAAAGATTCTACAAGATGTGGAGGAGAGAAGGAGAGAAGAGGGAAAGAGATCAAAGGAGCGGGTGATGGAGGTGTCAAAGAAGAAAGAATACATTAGATCACATATGAGTAAGGCTGTCCTGTTTATTGAACAAACAACCGGTTTATAGAACGGACAGATGGTTTCTTTATGAATTGACAAATTGGTGACTAATCAAAAAAAAAAAAAATGCATGAAAGAATGCTAGTGCTATCAGGTGGATAATTAGATGGGTTGATGTAATGCCCGTGATTTCCCCCCTAAACATTACTTTAAAAAATGTCGAAAATTTCTTTAATAGCATTTTTTTTCTTCTTCTGCAGGTGAAACAGACCATCTGTTAGAGATGAGGCTTGTACTTCTGGGTTACAAGAACGCTGGGAAGAGTTCATCGGGAAGCACCATTTTAAGGGATGATAAGTTTAGAGATCGAAAAAATAAATGTCAAGATGTTTTAATGGGAGATGGTAAAGTAGCAGGGAGAAGGATCACTGTAGTTGAAGCTCCAGGATGGCAGAGAAACACACCTGTACGCAAGAGCACTGAGCAGTTTAAACAGCAGATGGTGTCTAATATGTCCATGTGTCCTCCAGGACCTCATGCTGTACTGCTGGTCATGTGTTTGGACTACAAATTTAGGAGAAAACAGAGAAATGTGTTAGAGGGATATCTCGGTCTGCTTGGTGACAATGTCTGGAGTCACACCATAGTTCTGTTCACCTTTGGAGACTTTCTGGGAGACACAACAATAGAGCAGTACATTGAGCGTGAAGGAGAGGACCTCCAGTGGCTGGTTGAGAAATGTTCAAACAGATATCATGTTTTCAATAATACAAAGAAGGACGATGATGCTCAGGTCACACAGCTGCTGGAGAAGGTAGAGGAGATGGTGGCTGGAAATGGAGGCCGTCATTTGGAAACTGACTTCAAATCAAAGTCTGAATTAAACATGGAAGATTCGGCAGGTGAGTTCGTCAATTTTGCCATTTGGACCTACTGACCAGAATTCCAAAGTTTTCAACACTGGGCCTTAAGGGAAATAGTTTGAATGATTGAACTAATTTATAAACATATTGAAAATGTTAGTTGTAGTTGACCTACTTTTGCCATTTAGTCTTTAGAGAAGTTAGATACAAGACATGCTTGTAGTTTAGATACCTTTTTAAGTAATTTAAAGGATCACACACAACATTTTTAACACTGATTACAAGCCAAGTCCATGAGAAGCTTCAAATATTAAAAGAGTAAGGCTATTTGATTTATGAATTAATATTTATAAATAATAAAATGTAATTTATTTGCTGATTTCTACTTTAGTTTTTTTTTTTTTTTTTTTTTTTTCAGCAGGTTCAAAAACTCCTCCTGTTCCTCGACCTGCTAGGATGGACCCACATGTCTCTCAAAACAAACCTGGTGATTAAGTCTAATTTATACTGTATGTACTCATTAAAATGTTGAGGGTGGTGGAGACATGGCACTGTCCAATAAGCTTCTTCATAAGAGGTTGCTAAAGGGCCAAGGTTTAATTAACTGAAATTTTGCAAAATGAATAGACAAATAAATAAATAAAACACCGTCGAGTAATTGAAAAAAAAAAAAAAGTTTCTTCAAGATATTGTATTTACGATGAGACCTAGATTTATTGTTGGGGTAGATCTGTGTATTAGTATACTGTAGAGCAAAAAAAAAAAAAGTTGCAGTTTTAAAATATTTTGTAAAAATAAATAAATAAATAAATAAATTCTTGCAGGACCACTGGAGTAAGAGTTGAGTGGTAGTGGCCAGAGAATATGATATAACTATAAACAAGTTTTTTAGTCAAATACTATTGAACTATTTTCTATCAGTGAGGTAGGAGATGAGCCATTACAGATTTAAACCTTCAATAAAACATTGAACAGAAAGACAACAATAGGTAAAATAATAATAATAATAATAATAATAATAATAATAATAATAATAATAATAATAATTAACCTCATTTTTATCCCATGCCACAATAAAGTCTAATCTTGGTTTAGTTACCACCTTTAGTTTTAAACTTTTAAATATTTCTTCCAATAAATAAATAAATAATAATAATTAAATAATAATAATAATAATAATAATAATAATAATAATAATAATAATTAACCTCATTTTTATCCCATGCCACAATAAAGTCTAATCTTGGTTTAGTTACCACCTTTAGTTTTAAACTTTTAAATATTTCTTCCAATAAATAAATAAATAATAATAATTAAATAATAATAATAACAACAACAACAACAACAACAACAATAATAATAATAATAATAATAATAATAATAATAATAATAATTAACCTCATTTTTATCCCATGCCACAATAAAGTCTAATCTTGGTTTAGTTACCACCTTTAGTTTTAAACTTTTAAATATTTCTTCCAATAAATAAATAAATAAATAAATAAATAATAATTAAATAATAATAACAATAACAACAACAACAATAATAATAATAATAATTAACCTCATTTTTATCCCATGCCACAATAAAGTCTAATCTTGGTTTAGTGACCACCTTTAGTTTTAAACTTTTAAATATTTCTTCCAATTTAAAGAAATAATCCCAAATTCTACATGATAATATGGTAATAAATAATCAGTGTTGGACTAAAACCATTTGTATTACACTTTTGTGGACCAAGCTTCACATTATATCTTCACACTTATATTACAATTACATCTAACATTCTAGAAATATTCCCTGGAACTTTAGTGAGTTACTAAAGAAATCGCTGTGATTTATCATATTCAGAAGAATATATTGAAATGTGTTCAAATTCTCTTCACATATCTTTATTATCTTTATATTACATTACAGGGAAGGTTTCTGACTTGGAAGCCCAGGGCATTCTTATCAAGGACTTCCAACGAGGTCCTCGCATCTCCCAAAAACAGGTCAGCAGGTGAACTCATCGTGCCTAATTATCCTTAAATATGAATGTGTGTGTAATCACACGTGGGCGATCCTGATGTGGGTATGATAAGTAGTGCTGGATAAAAGAATATCACCACACAGGAAAGGATATTTGGTTGAACTGGCACAATATTTGATTTATGTAAAAACTATTTATTAAAATGCATCTTGATTCTGAAATAGACACTAACTTGAATATTTATATTTGTCTTAGAAACAGATTTCAACCCGAATTGTTCCTCCTGAATCAGTTGAAAAGTGCACTAAGGATGAGAACATAGAAGAATACAGGTAAGTGCCATGAAAAAAATATTTGTCCCCTTCCTGTTTTTTTTTTTTTTTTTTTGCATATTTGTAAAATTGAAATGATTCAGATCATCAAACAAATTTTAATATTACACAAAGACAACCACAGTAAATATGTTTTATTTATGTTATATTTATATTTAGATGTTTTTTTTTTTGTAAGCAGTTTAATTATTTTATTTATTAAGGAACTGACCCTAATGAAGTTACACTACTTAAAAGCATATCAGTTAACCTGCCCAGCCAAAAGTCACACAGTAATTATTGCATTATCTTTAGTTTTGATTATGGTGTGTATTTGCAATGCCATTTTTTGATAAGCTTATGCAATGGCACAACATTTCTTTCCACCCAGATTTGCATTCTTTCTTGGCCAAGATATTTTATTGTCATGAGACTCATCTAGATACTCCTAGAGTGTCATAAAACCCAACGAAAAACGAAAGTTGTTTCTTGGGGTTAATGGTGTTAAGGTCAGGACTTTTGGGTGTCAAATTTCATATTGAAATTTTTTTTATTTTTTCCAGTGCCACTCTTTCACCATTTGGATTTGATTTATATCAGACTGGTAGTCTTAAAATGTGTATATGAGATCAGGGAAGAAAAAAGCTGATGAAAAATGATCAAAAATCAGCTGACTTCATTTTATTGCCACATAACGTTGCTGAGTCTCGACCTGAGCGACTGAAGCAACACCAGATCATAACACTGTCTCCAGAGGCTTGTACAGTGGACACTATGCATGATGGGAGCATCGATTCATGCGCTTCCCTTCTTACCCTGACACGCCCATCACTCTGGAATAGGATCAGTCTGGACTCATCAGGTCACATGACTTTTTTTCCATTGCTCCAAAGTCCAGTCTTTATTTACCCTAGCAAATAAGCAGTTAGCTCCAAGTGATCTCCAATGACAGTCTTGTTTTGTTTTTTCAAATCACATTTCTTCTGCAAAGTTGACAGATCAGCACGATCCTTCCAGGTGTTAATCACTTGTTGGATGGTCCTTCACCTAATTCTAGTCACAATCTTCTTAGTTGTTTTATTTGTTTCATGCACTCCAGCAATTTGACTCTTGTCACGGACTGGTATTGCAGGCTGTTCGGGCGGATGTAATTGCTGTGGACACATAGGGCAGGCATAAGCGCAGATGGGTAGTTTTAACATAAATAGTCCTTTATTTTAAACCAAAACACAAAACATAGGGCTCTAGACCTACACACACATACCCAGTCTCTTTAAACACATACAGGTTTCTTCAAGCATATTCAGACCCTTCAAGCATTTCGGAGGCTTTAGGACTGACACGGACGCTTTAGGACTGGGCTAGAGACTGGACGGGACAGGGCTAGAGGCGAGAAGGGGAACACTGGAGGCTAAAGGAAACTTAAACACACGACACAGTACACACATAAATACACAAAATAAACCAAGAAGATACACTTACACATTACACAAATCAAAGAACACATCCGAGCCCAGATAAACAAAAACATAAGTAAAATAAAACATAACCCAACCCAAACCAAACCATATGCCCACTGACAGTATTAATGCTTGACACAGTTTCCCAGAACAATCAGCTATTTATAACAATACTAATAATGAGCTACCTCGGTTCAGGTGAGCACCCGCATCACCTGACTGAGGTGCCTTCTGTGAAACTGAGTCGACTAACAAAAAACTACAAAACAAAAACAAACATGTGCACACAGTGACCTCTAGTGGTAGTCCCTTACATCTCTTCAGAAACATAGTAAGATCTTTTCCATGACTACAGGATTCCTTTTCCTGCATGGTCTATCATGTCTATATGCCTAAATGCTCATTTATTCCTTCATCAGTTTGCAAAAGGCTTACAATAAATTTAAATATTTATTAATATTGAAAATATAGCTGTTTACCAACATCAAATATTACCTTTTATGTGAGATGAGAGATATTCCAGCACATAGTTCAAAATTGGCTGTCTACATGATCACGCATGATGAGGTGCTATGACACGTTGTTAGACGAAGATAATGTACTGTATATTTTCTTTTGTTATTATTATATATTATTGCACTTAAGTAACTATTTGCATTATTTTGTAAGCTACCACTTTTTAGCTTATTCATTACAGGTTCCACACAGGAAGCATGTTGAGAAATTGTACTGTACTGTACCATTGTATAGCACATTGTTTTGCTCACTTGTCTGATGGACTGGATCTCTGACCATATTATAGCTAATATGTTTCTCACATGGGTTTTCTTTCTGTTTTTCAGGTTTCCCTGCCTTCATGCTGTTCAGTTTAGGTGCAAGTCGACTGACATTGTGTTTGAAATGAAAGGAAAGGGGGAAGTGCTGTACAGAATAGTGTCCTGGGACAAGCATGTCTTGAATAGATTAGGCCAAAACAAGCCTGCAGGACCTCTGTACAGTATTGACTGCTGTGAAGGTTCGATTCGTTATTTACATCTTCCACACTGTGAGACCGGTGAGTTCAATTTAGAATTACTCATTCAAATTCAACATTATACATAATATAAACACTATACACACAGTATATACTAGTGTATAACTTTATAATGCTGTCCATAAATTTAACATTTATAAACACTTAAACCTTTAAATACTGAGGAGTAATTGAGGAATTTTATTGAAATTACAGTAAGTGGTTATAAAGCATTTGTATGAATGAAACAATTTTACTGTCTATATGTGTGTGCCGTGCGATGGATTGGCACCCTGTCCAGGGTGTACCCCGCCTCGTGCCCAAAGTGTCCTGGGATAGGCTCCAGGCCCCCGCAACCCTGAATACAGGATATCTGGAATCTCCGGTTTCTCACACCACAAAAATTCCTAGTGAGATCCTAGTTCTTATTGCTCCATGTGCTTCCCTTTTTACAATCACTCTGGAATAGGCTCAATCTGGAGTCATCAGACCACATTACCTTTTTCCATTCCATTCCATTCCATTTCCAAGTCCAATGTTTATGCTCTCTAGCAACCTAAAGCCATTTTTTGTCTCACTAGCAAGTGGTTTTCTTATGCTATTTAGTCCCAATCCATCTAGAAATGCTCTTACTTTTCCTATTAAACATAGCGGTGATTTACATAGTGCCAGTTCATTTATCATTGCAGTTAAAATGACCTCCATTCGTGATTTTTTTTTTTTTCAGTTGAAGGTTCACAGCACAATCATTACAGGTATTGATAACATCTTGGACAGTTCTTAACCCAATTCCAGTAATTTCAAATTTATTTATTTATTTATTTATTTATTTATTTTGCTTGATGCAGTGCCATAATTCGACCCCTCTGAAATGGTAAATGTTTTCAGCTGGGTAGTGTATAACACGTAAGAAAAGTGGTGAGTTCTAGCTGGAGAACCTAATCCCTAATTTATCAAATTAATCAGAACAACTGTATCGCTGTAATAATAACAAATCATTCAGAACATGCACATATGAAGATTATAGTAGTATGGTTTGCATTTTGCAATTTATTCCCACTGTGAGGTAAACAATTTTATCCATGTTTGGTACTACATGGATAAAATTCTAAAATATCATGTTTTTATGTTTTGCAGAAGTACATTTGGCTAAATTGTCTGTAGTACATGTGAGTGATGGAACTGTGAAGATCATTCAGGGACAACCAATGACAAAAACACACGTGATCATAGACGTCCATCATCTCTCCTGCTTTGGTCTTGTGAAATCACTGCTATTCAATGCGCGTCCCATCAACGCCCAAGTTCTACTGTTCTATCAACATGTGAAGAGCAAACTTTCCATCCATCTGGTGCCGAAGAATATTGATGTTGAAAATGTAATCTGCTTTAATGTGTATGTTTATGATACTGACAATGTATTGTATTATGGCACATTATGGTCTTAGTGACCAGAATTAGAAAATGTAGAGTAATATTTTTGGCTTTGAAGGTAAAGAAAAGACAGGAGAGCAGCACATACATTAAGACAACCTCCAAATGTCAGCTGATCCCGGGTAAAATATACAGACCCTGCTGTAAAACTTCTGACCGTGATTATGAGTCCCAACCAGAGGTAAAGTAAAGCAGCTCATATTATTACCAACACTTTATCAGGCTAATCAACACCTGAGATGGTTTTTAAAGAATCATGGTTGACTTTAAGCATTCTGGGACATTCTCGCCTTCATCATTTCCTTAGGATGAGATATTTGATTGTGACTATGACCCAAACTACCATCCTACATTTGAGCTGATTTTTAATACAAAAGTTAATAGCATTAAATTAAGTCTTTTGGATGAAAATGGACGGGAAGTGTGGAAGCCTCGTTTACTCCAATTAGAAGGTAAATATTTATTATTACTATTTTAAAAAAAATTTTTTTATATGAGATTTCACATATATGAGTTGGATGGTTTAATGCTCCATTCAACTAGAGGTTTCTTATAGGAACTCTTTCACTTCTTCAAACTAAGTTCCATCAGAAAGTAATGTCAGATCAATGTGGCTGTGTACAGTGTCAGCGGTAAACCAACTCTTTAGTAACTCTAAAGCAGCAACTCTTGCCTTTTAATGAGTTATGTTGTATACAATTATTACATTTATAGTAGGTGAATTCTGTTCTAAAATCTATTACACCAACTATAGAGTCATCTATTTAGATTTTCTGTAAGTATACAGTACGTAGAAGCTGGACCAATATTCAAGACCTTGGAAGCAGATCTAAGAGTCTTTGTAGCCTTTATTCTAAAGTTAAATTCAAATTTATATGGAAAATGGGCAGGTAAACAAAATGTGCAGTCCAGGGTCAAAACCAGCAAGTGATAATCAGAGGTGGGTAGAGTAGCCAAAAAATGTACTCAAGTAAGAGTAGCTGTACTTCAAAATAATATTACTCAAAGATTTGAAGAGTCAAAGTATTTGTAAAGCTTTGAAATCGGCATTTACTACAGCAATAACAGCTGTTGCCTGTTAAGGTCTGAAAACTTGTAAAAAGAATGCCATAACAGTGCCATAATAATGTTTTTTTTTTATTTTTGATCAATTTATGGCATAAGAAGTAACTATGCACCAATGTTTGCTGACAATATTGTGCATTTTTTCTATATCCAAGAGAGACTGTGTTAACATCTTTTCAATTAAAAAAAAAAAAAAATTGTTAAAAAAATCTGTTATTTATCAAGAGGTGCCTAAACTTTTGCATAAGACTATATATATGATGTTTCCTACAGGACTTCCTATTTGGAAACTCAGGAAGTCAGTTAGTCCAAGTCCAAAAAGTGATGTTAAGGCGATACTGTATGGTTGTGTACAGTGTCAGAGATGATCAGAAGGACACAAGTGAATCCCATTATACAGCACAATGATGATTGTGTTTTTAACCCACCATCCGTCATTGCTTTTTTTAACTGACAGATGTTTAGATGTCTATTAATCATGAAATGTCAGAGTATCAGTATCTTGTTGTTTGACTTTTTACATCAGGTACAGAAACAGCTTCAACCACAATCAACACAGCAGGTAAGTCTGTCTGATCCAGTCTTAATATCACTTCCAGCTTATCCTTAGGAACCAAGACACCTACACATTCATACTGAGTCACATGTATGGCATTTTCTCAACATGTTACAAAGGAACTCATGCGAATATGTTAGCTCTATATGAGTATTTAAATATAATGAAATCAACTATTACTACAAGGGCATTGATGGTTCAGTGGTAGGTTTCTCACGTGCCATGTGAAGGGCCTGGGTTTAATTCCCACCCAATACCCAAATCTCAAGCCTGGATAGAATGGGAGGACGGCAACCCCCTGATGGGAGCAGCTGAAAGATCTAAAATAACAATCATATAGTGCTAAAATGGAACAGATTATTTATTAATTTTATTAATAAGGTTACTGGTGCGAGTCTTACAGGTTCATCTGATTTGTCACATACCCCAGTAAATGTGGGCAGTAAATGGATCCTGATGCATTTGAAAGTGTGAAGTTTACATCAGTAACAGTGAGTGTAATGTTTAAAACATGTTACTTATTTATTTTAGGTATTGACTTTGTGGATACATACAGAGCAGAGCTCATTCAGAGAGTTTCTTCAGTAATGGAGATAGCAGACCGTCTAAAAGCCAGGGCAATGATGACCGATGAACTGTACAGGAACATTCAGGCAGCGACGACACCACAGGGGAAAATGAGAGAACTGTACAACTGTCTCAACTCAGGAGATGTGAAAGCAGAATTCTATAGAATACTTCACGAGAAAGAATCCCATTTAGTTCAGGAACTGCAGTCTGGAACGCCCTAAGGAACACCCAATGTGGTGAATCACCCGCACAACAAAAACATCCTTTTGTACACTTCTAATATCACTTTGTGTTGCAGAAATCTACAGATACAAATATTTCATTATAGTCATGCTCTTCCCATTATACAGTATATTTAAATAATATCCCCATCTTGGTACTACAGAAAGACTTACATTTGTAATCATTTTAGATTTGTACATATTAGTATGTATATGTAAATACATGTAATATGTAAATATGAACATTTTCTTTTTCAATCTTAAGAGCATTGTTATAATACATTTGTATTTGATTAATGTTTATTCCTAAAGTTCGATGAGAAAAGAATATTTTCCCCTGATTATTGTAAAACAATGTTGCATATTGTATAACTGAGTGACTTTAAAATATATATTTCTTAATAACAAATGTTTTTAGAGACTGAAAACCATGATCGCAGGGCAGTGTGTTAATAATGACTCTGAAGTAGAAGGAAATAGAATATAATTTTTTTAAATTTTATTTATTTATTTATTTTTTTGCATTATTAGAATGTGCATTAAGGCCGGGTTAAAGTTCTTGGAGGGATTATCTGTCCCTCCACTAATGCATATAGTTTACATTTCTATATTAAAAATGTTTAAAAGTGAGCACTATGCTGAATTTTTCTGATTTTTTTTTAATTTTTTTTATTCTAGCATGGTGTAATATAAAAAACATAAAATTATAACATGGTGACAAGGATAGCTTTAATCAGTCATAAAGTCTATCATCCTGAAATACCATTCTGGTGAAGTTGTGTTGGATGTGATACAAATGTCAGAGCCGGTTTAAAAAAAAAAAAAATTTTTTTATCCAAGTTTGTCATAATACACATCTACATCAGACCAACATAACCACTGTGTGTAGTCACACAATATAAGTGAAACAGCTGCGGTCATTGTTGGATTCTGCCTGTTATTACCAGGTCCCTCCACTAGGGGCGCTCAACAAATCCTCAGAATCCGCCGAGTCCCCGGTTCAGATGAATCAGATGAATCAGACGCCGCTATTTTGAGTCTCACACGTTGCTGACCTGCAGGAAGTTTTCTAAACAACTCAGTCAGCCACTTGTTCCTACAGTTACTAGCTAACAACTACTGAGAACAACTGAACGGTGTAATTATCAGTTTGTATTTATGTATGTTGTTTTTTTTTTTTAGCAACAAGATAACTTGGGACTCAACTGATCCGAGTAACTGAAGAGAATGATATGATTCATGATTCGTGAGTCATATAAAGAGTCGGGTTATTTAACCCGGATGAATCCGGATTCGATCATCACTTAAATCAAGAATACGTCCTGACCACACGTGTTATGCGCTAAAATCCCCCCTGCCACGGATTGCCCCCCCCCTTCATAATCTCTATCAAATATTATATCAGAACATAAATTCGTAGGTTTATTATTATTATCAAATATGATATTACTATTATAATTAACCCTAGGCACTTGACAGCCGTCGAGAAAACGAATACAAATTCTCTTATAATGTTTATTTTGTGGCACATTTACTTTTGCAGGGATTTGTCATGTAAAACAAAAATGTTTAGGCTAAAATATTTATGACGAAAAATTACACGAAATGATTTTTATTATAAAATAAGCAATATAAAAAAAATACACATTTTTAAATACATATTTCTAATACATTATTTTGTGGAAATTATATATATATAATTTCCACAAAATATTTTTTTTTCCCCTATTTAACATGTATTTTTTATATTGCTTATTTTTAAAATAAATTCGTTTGGTGTAATTTGTAAATTATAAACCTATGAATTTGTGTTCTAATATAATATGACAGATTGTGTAAAGGGGGGGGGGGGGGCATTATAGCGCATAACACCCGGTAACCATGGTCCAAGTCAAGGCTTGATCTTATCATTTTGTACTTAATGTACAATTATTGTAAAATGAAATGGTGCTGTAACAATCCTGCTGAATTCAGACTCTGATTGGCTGCCAGTCGATCACATGACCAATATCTGTGAAAATTGGACTTTAAAATGGTTTGGCTTTTACTTTTGATGTTGCAACAGTAATTATTCATGTATCTTGAAGCGTGTATAAACCGTAGATGAATAACCGCAGGATCTACAGTACCTCCGGACTTGATTCAAGTTGCTTCAGTCCTAAATAAGATTATCAGTGCTGTAGGTGACCAGTAGAGGGCACTGGACTCATTTTCATGGGAAAAGGAAAGTAAAAGTAAATAAAAGTCACTAGTTTTTCATGCTCATCTGTCACTTCCACAACGCCAGCTGGAGAGTCGGGTAGGAATCATTTCTTCACAACCTGTAGTACACAATAAAAACTCCAGTGTTGATTTAACACTTTCAGAGTTAATTTAAGTCCATCTGGACACACATACTGTACACACTGTACAGCAGGGGTCTCAAACTCAGTTCCTGGAGGGCCGCAGCCCCACAGAGTTTTGTTCCAACCCTGCTCCAACATACATACTATGTAGTTTTCAAATAAGCCTTAATGACTTGTTTAGTTGGATCAGGTGTTTTTAATTATGGTTGGAACAAAACTCTGTAGGGCTGCGGCCCTCCAGGAACTGAGTTTGAGACCCCTGCTGTACAGTGTGAACTCAACATAATGGGTGATATTTCAACAATAGGGGTTTTGTCTGTGTAACTTTACAGCAAATTTAGTTTGTATTCTATTCAAAACCTTTATTTATTTATTTATTTATTTATTATTATTTTTTTTTACAAAATCTATTTTAAAGATAATATATCATAGTCTGTCTAAACTGAATTTGCAATGTTCTTGACTATTATGGAAATGGTGGCAGCCTGTTACAGTAGTGTGTTTTTCTATGCTTTTTTATTTATTGTTTTATTTATTTTTCTCTCTTTGTTTTTGTATTTTTTGCACTATGGATACTGTGTATCGTAAATATTTTTATTTAGTTCTCATGGTGTTTTTCACATTCTCTATGCTTGGGTGTTATGTCGAAATTGGTTCCCCCATTGATAAGCCTTTTCTTAGCCCCATCCCTGTGATAACAGAGCAGGCTCACCCACCAACAGCAAGTTTCCCCCTTGAGAGGTTATGTGCGTACCGCTGAGCTTATACGGGGCGCGATAAAGGCCGAAATGGACATTGTTATCGTTTTAATCCCTCGTCTTTTAATCGTTTAAACCCTGAAATGGAAGAGACGGATAATTTTACGTGCCTTGAAAACGAAACTCATCATATCATGTGTGATTTTGTAACCCAGTAAGTTACAATAGAAATGAATAACAATAGAAAGTCACACTGTCCATTTTTCACACCCTAACCCCACAATAAACTTCACAGCTCCATCACCACTACCCACATACATGTCTTCCACCTTGTCCAGCAACAATGATGTGTCCTCGTGATGGGTTATTCATGAACGATTAATTATTTTTGAATGAGTCTTTAACGTGACTCAAAAGAATGAGTAGTCTCGGAGAGTGATTCGTTCATTTTCTACTGGCAAAAGGATTGCAAAACCTCCATGGGTTATGTACAGGAAACAGAAATGAGTAGTTGCCTTCGAGTCTTTTGCTCCGAATCATTTGTTCTTTTGTGATGTGAGACCACCCATCTCCCATGCTACAGTTAGCAAACTGCTTGCTAAGTTTCGTGAAACTGGTTCAGTGTTGGGTTTGCCAAAATGTGGACGCATGAAAACTGTCACTAATGAACAAACATCAGTGGCTGTCCGAGCTTCATTCAGCAAGAGCCCACAGCGTAGCACTCGCCGCAAGTCACTGGAGAGTGGCATTAGTCGAACATCCCTTCGGCGGATAATAGCTACTCACAAATGGCACCCTTACAAACTCCAGCTACTGCAGCATCTCAACGAGGATGACCCAGATCGGCGCACACAATTTGCAGAATGGGCAAAACAAAAATTGGAACAGGACCCTCAGTTCACGCAGAAGATTTTGTTCAGCGATGAGGCAAACTTTTATGTGAATGGTGAAGTTAACAAACAAAACCACCGCTATTGGTCTGACACTAACCCACATTGGATAGATCCCTCCAAGACTGTTGGAACAAAAAAAGTGATGGTATGGTGTGGTATATGGGGTACAAAGATAGTGGGGCCATTCTTCATCAATGGAAACCTCAAGGCCACTGGATATTTGAAATTGCTACATAATGATGTGTTTCCCTCTTTATGCACTGAAGCTGGCACGTTCCCTGAGTTTTTCCAGCAAGATGGTGCACCACCACATTATGGGTGTCAGGTCCGAGCATTCCTAGATGAACAGTTTCCTGAAAAGTGGATTGGTCGTCGTGGGCCAGTTGAATGGCCCCCAGGGTCTCCCGATCTGACCCCCTTAGACTTTTATCTTTGGGGTCATCTGAAGCCAATTGTCTATGGTGTGAAGATACGAGATGTGCAGCACCTGAAACTACGGATACTGGAAGCCTGTGCTGGCATTTCTCCTGCGGTGTTGCTATCAGTGTGTGAAGAGTGGGAGAAGAGGGTTGCATTGACAATCCATCACAATGGGCAGCACATTGAACACATTTTATAAGTGGTCAGAAACTTGTAAATAACTCATGAAAGAATAAAGTTACGTTAAAACCAAGCACACCATTGTTTTTCTTGTGAAATTCCCAATAAGTTTGATGACAAAAGACAAAAGTTGGATCCAAGATGGCCGACTTCAAAATGGCCACCATGGTCACCACCCATCTTGAAGAGTTTGCCCCCTCACATATACTAATGTGCCACAAACAGGACGTTAATGGGAATGGTTGGTGATATTGACGTCCTGTTTGTGGCACATTAGTATATGTGAGGGGGCAAACTTTTCAAGATGGGCCATAAATGGCCCACCCTGTATATTTGCTGGTTCATTCTCTCCATTACTACTTGCTGGTGAACCTTATATACATTTTCATTCCCATCTGTATATACAATCATCATGCACATGTACATAAAAGCAGTATTTTCATATTCATATATTATTTGATAGCATTTTCTACCTTTTTAATGCACCTTAAACTTGGCACATTTTTAACAGATTTCATCAATGCACCTTAATTGTGCCCCTCCAATACACATACAGCAATATATAATTATGTATATAAGTATTTGGAGTATCAAACATGGCAATACATTTATTCAACTTTTTAATTGCAGGTGTTAAGGAGAGATAGAGAAATAGATAAAGATGGATTCCATTGACCTCAGTTATAAATCTGGTGAGTTTTGTGATATTTAATTTATGACATTAATGATTTCTACATGTTTTTATAGGTTTTCACTTTTATCAACATACTTGAGATCTGTTTTTATTATTACTGTATGTCTATTAGCTTGTTTTTAGGATGGTTGATTTATTATTATTCCTGTATGTCTAGGTCTTAGGTTTATGTTCTAAAATACGAAGAAAAAAAAATGAATTTTGAGACAGATGCACCTGTAAGAAAAGAAAAAAAAGAAATTAATTATTTTTTAAAATAATATTTTTTATATTATTTTCCAGAGCTGTATAAAGACGAAAAAATAATTCGCTCCACTGGTGAATCATCTGTTATGCAAGAAAACATCTTGTGATGTTGTTCATTCGTGACATTTTTGCACAGCCTATATGTTCAGGAAGTTTTAGTAAACCTGCTAAAAATCATAAAGTTCTGGTCCCACCACTATCCAGTAATGAATCGAAGAGATTGACAGGAACGGTTTGTGTTGTTTTTGTCCTGCAGGTGAGACACACCATCTCTCTGAAGTGAGGATTGTGCTGTTGGGCAGCATGAATGCTGGGAAAAGTTCAGCAGTAAACACCATCCTGGGCGGAAGGAAGTTTGACTTAAAGAGAAGTGTACAGTGTCTTATGAGACAAGGAGAAGTAGCAGGGAGGAAGATCACTGTGGTTGAAGCTCCTGGATGGCAGAGAAATAAAGCTGTAAGGAATTCCACTGAGGAACTTAAACAGGAGATTGTTCTTAGTGTGTCCAGGTGTCCTCCAGGTCCACACGCTGTCCTCCTGGTCCTGCGTTTAGACGTCAAATCATGGAACAGTGAGAAAAAAGTATTAGAGGGATATCTGGAGCTTCTTACTGAAAGAGTCTGGAGTCACACTATAGTTCTGTTCACCTTCGGGGACGCTCTGGGAGACACGACCATAGAGCAGTACATTAAGAGAGAAGAGTATCTCCAGGGTCTGGTTGAGAAATGTGGAAACAGATATCATGTTTTTACCAGTAAGAAGAGGCGTGATGACTCTCAGGTCACAGAGCTGCTGGAGAAGATAAAGAAGATGGTGGCAGGAAACGGAGGCTGTCATTTGGAAATGGACAAAAAGAAACGTGAGACATTTCATAAATGTATTCATATTTTGTGTGTGTGTGTAGTTATATGTAAAAGTATACTATATACTATATGTTAGTATCCCCTCCTTTAATTCCATGTTTTATTTATTTTTTGATATTTTATTGTTTGTAAAAACAAAAGGTTATCTGATCGTTGGGGTTTTCGTACATTATTAGGCAAATGCACCACCAGACAACTGAACATTAACTAAAATGAAAGCAAAAAGCAAGAAAAAAAAACCCTGCAGATAATATTAAGTACCCCCTGATTCAATAGCTTGTAGATTCGCCTTTATCAGCAGTCTTTTATTAAAGTAATAATTTATTGTATGCGATCAGTCTCTCGTATCATTTTGGTCCATTCTTCTTCTTTACAACATTGTTTCAGCTTCTTGAGGAGCTGTTAAAGTCCCGCCTCAGCATTACAATTGGATTGAGATCTGAACTTTTACTAGACCATTCCAATACCTTAATTCCTTTTTTTTAGCCATTCTGATGTAGATTTACTGCTGTGCTTCGGATCATTGTCCTGTTGCATGACCCAAGTTCAGCAAAGATTTGTCCCCAGGACATTGTTCCAAAGCCTTGTGGTTTGTTTAGATGCAGCGTTGCAAAGCTCAGTTCCATGTTTTTTTTAGACAGAAGAGAATTTCTCTTGGCAACCCGTCTAAGCAAATCATACTTTTACAGTCTTCTTCAAATTGTGCTGTCATGGACTTTAATATTTAATGTGCTTAGTGAGGAATGTAAGGTCTGAGATGTACGTAGCTCTTAGGTTTGTATTTCTCTGAGCATTGCATGGCCTGATCTTGGGTTAAATGTGGTGGGATGTTCACTCCTGGGAAGACTGGGAACTGTCTTGAATGCTTTTCACATATGAATAGTCTTTCACATTGCATGCTTATGCGTTCTCTTCAATATTGCGTTGAAGTCCAGGATGGTCCCTAAGGAGGACTGGGGTTCAAAAGGGTCCAAAGACATGCAGATTAGGCTAATTGGCCTGTAAGTGGTGTGTGTATGAGCATGTGAATGTCAATTTTATTTATATAGCGCTTTTAACAATTGACATTGTCGCAAAGCAGCTTTACACAATAAAAGAAGTAAGTTTGTATGCAATGTGTATGAATCAAAATGATAAGATTATCCCTGAGGGCGACGGTGGCAAGGAAAAACTCCCTGAGATGGTAATAGGAAGAAACCTTGAGAGGAACCAGACTCAAAAGGGAACCCATCCTCATCTGGGTGATAACGGATAGCAGGGATTGATCAGCATAATAATGTATACTGGAAGTTCAGTATAACAGGAGATGTGTTTAAAATTAAAATTAAAAGAAGTCCAGTTTGTTCCTGGAGGCTCAGGTAGACTGTAGGAGATTCCAGTCCTGAGTTATCGAACAACTGAAGTCACAGGTCCCCAGAGCATCACTCGATGACAGGACAGTCTTCATGGAAACCATCCCCAGCCACCATACGAATCCAGGCAGACCACACGGGGCATCCATGCGACGAGATCTCCAACCAGAAGCAGGACTCCAGGACGGGTTAGACGGGTACAGAGGGCAGAGGGGTCTGGATCACTGGCAACTCAGGAGTGACATGTATAGCTCGACAGAGAGACAGAGAGAGGGAAAGAAGAGGGGGAGAGAGAGAGAGGAGAGAGCAGAAAAGGAGAGAACAGAAAATAAGGAGAGATGGCAGTTAGGTATGGTCACAGTCAACATGTATAAGGTGAATGTATATTTAGTGCAGAGTGCAAGCAGGGACTCCGGCAGGACTAACTATAACAGCATAACTAAAAAGAAGAGCCAGAAGGAAACACAGACATGAGGGCTCCCTGAGATGTAAAGCAACCAATCACCTCACCGTCAACAAACCTGAGTGATCAATGAGAGTGGGGAGGACAGCATCTAAACATACCAGTTCACCAGAATACTCTACGTCCATGAGTCCCCCAGATCTGCTCCTTTACCTAAGGTTAATCTATTTACAAAAATGCTTGGCTAAATAAATAGGTTTTTAGCCTAGACTTAAACACCGAGACTGTGTCTGAGTCCCGAACATTAATAGGAAGACTATTCCATAACTTTGGGGCTTTGTAAGAAAAAGCTCCGCCCCCTGCTGTAGTTTTAATAATACGTGGTACTGACAGGCAGCCTGCATTCTTTGATCGAAGTAGGCGTGGCGGATCGTAAGACACTAGCAGTTCACTCAAATACTGTGGCGTGAGACCATTTAGTGCTTTAAATGTCAAAAGTAGTATCTTAAAATCGATGCGAAATTTCACAGGGAGCCAATGCAGTGTAGATAAGATAGGGGTGATGTGCTCGTATCTTCTGGTTTTAGTGAGGACTCTCGCTGCTGCATTCTGTACTAACTGAAGCTTGTTTATACACCTAGTTGAACAACCAGACAGTAAGGCGTTACAAATAGTCCAACCTAGAGGTGATAAAGGCATGAACTAGTTTTTCTGCATCATTTAGTGACAATATGTTTCTAATCTTGGCAATATTTCTAAGGTGAAAGAAAGCGATCCTGGTGATATTATCTACATGTGCTTCAAACGAAAGGCTGGAATCTATAATCACACCAAGGTCTTTTACTGTTGCGTTTGATGGAACAGAAAGGCCATCTAAAGTTACAGTGTGATCAGAAAGCTTACTTCTAGCTACTTGTGGTCCTATGACCAGAACTTCTGTCTTATCAGGATTAAGCAGAAGAAAATTAATTAACATCCAATCTCTTATGTCCTGCACACACTGCTCGATTTTAGCAAACTGGTTTTTCTCATCTGGTTTTGCTGAGACATATAATTGTGTGTCATCAGCATAACAATGAAAACTAATACCATGTTTACGAATTATGTTGCCCAGAGGAAGCATGTAAAGGGAAAAAAGCAGTGGGCCTAAAACTGAACCCTGTGGAACACCAAACTCCACTTGAGAACATGAGGAATGGTCACCATCTAAATCTACAAACTGATAACGATCAGTCAAATAGGATCTGAGCCACAAGAGGGCAGTTCCCTTAATTCCTACTACCTTTTCTAATCTGTGAAGGAGAATACTATGATCAATGGTGTCAAAAGCTGCACTGAGGTCCAGTAACACAAGTATAGTGACGCAACCCTGATCAGAGGTCAATAGGAGGTCGTTTACTACTTTAACAAGTGCTGTCTCTGTGCTGTGATGAGGCCTAAATCCTGACTGATACAGTTCATTTATGCTATTTCTGTGTAGATGTGAACATAGCTGCTGTGATACTACCTTTTCCAAAATCTTGGAGATAAAGGGAAGGTTTGATATCGGCCTGTAATTAGAAAGCAGACAGGGGTCAAGGTCAGGTTTCTTGATTAGCGGTTTAATAACGGCTAATTTAAAGGATTTGGGGACATACCCACTACTGAGTGAACAGTTAATTACTTTCAACAGGGGTTCTATTATTGCTGGTACTATCTGTTTGAGAAAATGTGTCGGTATAGGATCTAATATACAGGTTGACGATTTTGAAGAAGAGATGAGTGAAATTAGTTCCCTCGCTTCAAGGGGAGTAAAGTGTTCTAAGTTCTGATGTGATATGGTTAGTTCATCTGAATTATTTAAATTGTCTGGTTTCAAAGCCTGAATTTTTTGCCTAATATTTATGATTTTGTTATTGAAAAAGTTCATGAAATCCTCACTACTGCATGATGTTGTTGTGGAGATTTCTGCAGTGGTCTTGTTTTTAGTTAATTTAGCTACGGTATTAAATAAAAATCTCGGGTTGTTTTTGTTATTTTCTATAAGCGTGGAGAGATACGTTGATCTAGCATCACTGAGAGCTTTTTTATAGTTCAGGATGCTCTCCTTCCAAGCTATTTTGAATACTAACAATTTAGTTTGGCGCCATTTACGTTCAAATTTTCGAGTGGTTTGTTTTAAAGTACGTGTGTGGTCATTATACCAAGGAGCGAGTTTCTTATCTCTAATCATTTTCCTTTTAACTGGAGCTACATTATCTAAGCTATAATGAAGTGCTGACTCTAGATATTCATTCGCCTGTTCATTCGAATGTTGTGTGCCCTGCAAATTTGCCGACCCCTATTCAGGATCTACCCCTCCACTTCACGCACAAGTTTTCAGGACCTTGTACAGGATACAGTGGTATAGATGATGATAAACTTAGCCAGTGGAGTGATTATTCTCCTGTGCACATTTAGATATTAGAGTGTAGCACTTATACTGTACAGTGGTAGAAGTATGTATGTATTCAACATGACAACCATTTTAATTAAAAATTTCCAATTCAACTATTGACATGGAATGTAGATGCAACATTAATATTATAGAGTATTTGTTGACTTGCAGTAAACACCATCCTGGGCGGACGGAAGTTTGATTTAAAGAGAAGTGCACAGTGTGTTATGAGACAAGGAGAAGTAGCAGGGAGGAAGATCACTGTGGTTGAAGCTCCAGGCTGGAGGAGAAATAAAGCTGTAAGGAATTCCACTGAGCTACTTAAACTGGAGATCATTCTCAGTGTGTCCAGGTGTCCTCCTGGTCCACACGCTGTCCTCCTGGTCCTGAGTTTAAACGTCAAATCATGGAAGAGTGAGCAAAATGTATTAGAGGGATATCTGGAGCTTCTTACTGAAAGAATATGGAGTCACACTATAGTTCTGTTCACCTTCGGGGACGCTCTGGGAGACACAACCATAGAGCAGTACATTAAGAGAGAAGAGTATCTCCAGTGTTTGGTTAAGAAATGTGGAAACAGATATCATGTTTTAACCAATAAGACGAGGCGTGATGACTCTCAGGTCACAGAGCTGCTGGAGAAGATAGAGAAGATGGTGGCAGGAAACGGAGGCTGTCCTTTGGAAATGGACACAAAGATAATAAAAGATGTGGAGAATAGAAGGAGAGAAGAGGAAAAGAGATCAAATGAGAAGGTGATGGAGACAAAGAGAGGAAAAGGCCTTAGATTAGATGCACGTAAGTTGGAATGGAGTTTTTTTTTTTCTTTTTTAACCAATTGCTATTTCCACAAATTCAGCTTCCACTGGCTGTGATCATAACCTCTGTTGAGCCACCAACCGATCCAATTGAATCCAGATGCAGTCGATGCTATTTATACTGTATGCTGTTTACATTTTACTTCATGGTTACAGTCATTGGCTTATTGTCTACATTTCAGGTGCTGCCTTTGTGGATAAGCACCGAGCAGAGCTCATTCAGAAATTTTGTTCAGCAATGGAGGTTGCAGACTGTTTAATAAGCGAGAAGATGATTACTAATGAAATGTACAGCAACATTCGAGCGAAGTCAACACATCAAGAGAAAATGAGAGAACTGTACGTCTGCCTCGACTCAGCAGGAAGAGTTGCGAAACAAGAATTCTATAACATCCTTAGAAAGAACCACAGTGGGTTATTTAAGGATTTGGAGTCTGATTAGGAAGTCAGTCACACACACGCACACCTCTAAAAACATTCATGTTTCTTATGCTTCTTTGAATGTGTAACAGAGATATAGAGACATACTCTATATGTTTCATTAGGCATTTGTTTACACACATTAGTTGAATGCACAACACTAATTTTATAATAGAAACAGTATTATAAATTAGAGTGTCGCCCTCTGGTGGTCTAATGACAAGCAAGTACTTGTATACTGTTTGTTCTTTACCTTGGAGCAGTTGTGCACTCATTTATTTTCCTTAATGTGCCACATTACAGTTTGTTCAATGCCAAGTGAGCCTGACCAAAAGCAATCTACTCAGTGACTAAAACCGTCATAACTCCTCATAAGGATGTTTTTAAATATTTATAAAAAATATATATATATGATGATGATGATGATTATTATAATAATAATAATAATAATAATAATAATAACAGATCCTAATTTATCTAAAGACATACAGAGAAGTTTATAGCATTAAATTATTTACTTACTTTTGCATTATTATACAAGTACATCATCAACCTTTGTCAGTGAGAAGGTGATGATTTGTTGCTTTATACAAGCTTAGCTTCCTCAGATTGCAGTTTCTGATTATACATTTATTTGCTAAGGCGAATTAGAACCTTCATAAGACTCCTCAAAACCATACACACTTTCCTTTTTGATGTAGTTTATTGTGTTTTATAGCCAAGTACTTATACTTATTTTCAAATGTATACATTTTGATTTCTTACCTTAAATGTTTAATATTCCTGATAACACATATTGCATACATTGCTTATTATACATTAGGAAAGGTTGTATGTTAGTGTTCTATGCTAATAACAATGTCTCCTATTTAACATCCACATTATGTGTGTTTTATACCTTATACCTTACATTTAACAACTATTTCTACACTGGTAATGAAGGGTGATGTAAATCAGTTCAATTATAAGACAAAGCTGTTATAGTGCTCTTCAGAGTTTACTGTAGAGTTTACTTTATTTTTGCAAGCATGTTAAATTGTTCCTATACAGTATATATTTGGGATTAGTAGGACTGAATAAGTAGAGAATTTAACCATTTTCTTTGAACAGGAAACTGAGCACGCAATAAAATGTCAGCACCTGGAAAAATCTTGGCAATGAATGGGAGTTTGGTGATTAGCCTGTAAATGAGTAATTGGGGTCTGTGCTGGGTTTCTGTAGAAAGGTTGCAGAATTGCATGTTTAAAGGTGGAAATGACTATTGCTGCGACAGGGAGCTATTGGCCAAAATAATAGGGCATACATATGTGAAAAATCTTCCTTAAAAAGCATGATGGGCCATCTAAGGGACAATTTTTGGGAGTCAGATGAACAACCATCCCATATGAAAATTTAATAAATAAATAAATCTATTTGATGTTTGTAAGATATGTAACATTAAGGACATTTTTATAACAAAGCCCTAGTTTGCTCACGTGGATTTTACCCTGAAACCTACAGTATGCCTGAATTCATAGCTGCTTTGTAACAATATTGATTATTAAAGCAATGCTAATTAAAACTAATAGTTGAATGAATGTATCTTTTCTGAGTATGATTTTTTGTTGTTGTTGGCAGGGAACATGGAACATCTTTCAGAAGTAAGTGTAAGGGACTGCCCCTAGAGGGCACTGTGGGCATGTGTGTTTGTTAGTTTCTGTAGTTCTGTTTGTAGACTCAGTTTCCCAGAAGGCACCTCGGTCAGGTGATGACTGAACTCACCTGAACCGAGGTCGCTCATTAGAGTAGTTATAAATAGCTGGTTGTTCTGGGAAACTGAGTCGAGCTTTAATTATGTTAAGAGGGCGTTACTTTGGTCGGTGTTTGTTTTGTGGTTTAGTTTGGGGTTTGTTGAGTTTGGTTTTATGTTTAGAAGGCTCTTTATGGTTTGTGATTTGTTTGTGTTCTAAGCCTCTGTGTGTCTCAGCCTGCGTGTGAGACTCTCTACCTGCGTGTGTGTGTGTGTGTGTGTCTCAGTCTCTAAGCCCGGGTATGCTTTTAGTGTGTGTTGCCGCTCATAGGAGCGCGAGTGTGTGTGTTGCCGCTCATAGGAGCGCGAGTGTGTGTGTTGCCGCTCATAGGCGCGAGTGTGTGTGGTTTCGCTCATAGGAGCAGGAGTGGGTGTGGTTTCGCCGATAGGAGCAGCGAGTGTGTGTGTGCGTGTCGCCCATAGGGGCGCGAGTGTGTGTGTGCGCGTGTCGCCCATAGGGGCGCGAGTGTGTGTGTGTGTGCGCGCATGTCGCCCATAGGGGCGCGAGTGTGTGTGCGCGTGTCGCCCATAGGGGCGCGAGTGTGTGTGTGCGTGTCGCCCATAGGGGCGCGAGTATGGAATAAAATCACTGTCAAAAATAATCATGCGTAAAAAAAAGATTTGTGTAATTCTGCGTTTTGTCCGAGTTGGATTCCAA
Organism: Clarias fuscus; assembly: GCA_030347435.1. Taxonomy (NCBI): domain Eukaryota; kingdom Metazoa; phylum Chordata; class Actinopteri; order Siluriformes; family Clariidae; genus Clarias; species Clarias fuscus. Next base: position 3,671,465 of record CM059212.1, read on the forward strand.
AATCTACGGCCACGACAGTTTACAGATACGATATTTAGTGTGTTTGTTACAGAACCAACTCTGACCGTTTACAGACACAAAACTTGTTTTTACAACTCCTCTGTTACACGGACGAATTGCAAAATTACGCCCATGAATGTAGTGTGTTAAACCGCTGTCAAAAATACGTCATCAAGGCCACATGCACAAGCATTAATATCCGAAGGAGGAGGAATCGATTCGACCACCATTTTAAACCACCGGCGCCAAAATGGCAAATCAGCAGCTGAGCGCTCTCTCATCGTCTCAGGTAAGTTTTCTTTTTTTCACAGATTCTTACATGTTTAAGAGAAGTAAAATTACAGAAATGTAATGCGTGCATGGAGTTTACATGGTAGCGTATGTTGTTTTTCTGCATAAATTGTGCCCTGACAGATATGAAGCTTTCCCATGTGATGGGTAGCCTGTTGAGGTTTCAAGGCATCTTTAACCTGGTCTTCTGACTTTTTTTTTTTAGCAACTAAGAATAATCATGAATGGAATGTGTGTGTACTGTATGATCAATTAGGCTTATCGCTAAGGAACGCTCATTAAAGGATGTGTGTGTTTTATGGTCTATTAGGCTTATTGTTTAGTGTATGTTTGTGTTTTTTGGCCCAGGTGTCTGTTCACATTAAGCTTAATGTTGAGGATTTTTTTTATATATATAAAAAAAATGCATTTTTACACTTACACTCTCTGAAAAAAAGGCACACAGTGGTACGAATAATGTTCCTCGAAGAAGAAAACCTTTTCAATAAATGTACCCTTAATGTACGGAAAAGACCTTTGATGACACAATGTTTTACCTTTTAAGGTGCAACTAAATTGAAGGTACATAATTGTTCTGACATAAAGGGCACAGAATTAGAGATGATCGAATCCGGATTCATCCGGGTTAAATAACCCGACTCTTTATATGACTCACGAATCACGAATCCTTCTCTTCATTTACTCTGATCAGTTGAGTTTTGTTGCTAACAACAACATACATAAATACAAACTGATAATTACACCATTCAGTTGTTCTCAGTAGCTGTTAGCTAGTAGCCGTAGGAACAAGTGGCTGACTGAGTTGTTTAGAAAACCTCCTGCAAGTCAGAAACGTGAGAGACTCAAAATAGCGGCTACTGATTCATCTGATTCATCTGAACCGGGGACTCGGCGGATCCAGGAGACGCGCCCCTAGTGGAGGGACCTGGTAAAAACAGGCAGAATCCATATCACAATGTTATAAAAAATATATATTCACAAAAAAAAAAAAAAACACTCATGCACAAAATAAATATATATTCATAATATACATTTCACAAATGCAAATGTTTCAAATTCACGAGTGCATCATGGACTGTGCATGTGAAAATCGTCTTTCGTGCGTGAATATCTCTGGATTTGTGTGTGTGTGTATTTTTGAGACTTTGCTGGCAGCAACGTGGGTCATCCATTCTCTTTAGCCAATCAGATAGATTAGACCTCACCATTGAACCAATCACAGCCCTCCAGGAGCGCAGCACTCAAGTAGCTCAGCTTTACACACCTTTTGCGCAATCTGAGTTTTAATTACAACGGAAATGAAGCTTTACCTACTCAAACCAACATGGCGACCAAGAACAGGATGCACATCTAAGTTTTTACTTTATTTCATAATGTTTCATTAATCAACTTCGCCGAAAATAAAACAGCTAACCACTTTTTCTTTATAAACACATAAGGTGCACAAAAGGGCGTGTCACTGGGGTGCTACCTTCAAGGACAAGATTTGTACCTTTGATTAAAGTACAATAATGTACCAGAGCCGGAGGTCTAGAGAGAGCTGATTGGCCGAGCTCTCTCAGAGGGGAGGGATGAGAGGTACTTAGTGCTCCCACATTAATCACGGCTCTACAGCCAGTCAGGGGCGTCTGTGAGCTCGTGCAACGGAGGGAGCGGATAGCGCCGTCCTCCGAGTGTGTTACGCCGCCCCCAACGGTGCGCGAGCGAGCAGTTCGAAAAGATGCGGTCGGCTGGCGTCACGTGGTTCGGAGGAAACGCGTGATAGTCTTCGGCCCTCCCGGCTGAGTGGTAGTAGTAGCCTTACTGTGGGCGCCCCCTAGTGACGGGGAGGAATTGGACACGACTGAATTAGGGAGAAAATCGGGGGGAAAAAAAAAATAATAATGTACCAGCAAGTTCATAAAACAAAAGGTACGTTTTGGTTAGCCATGGTACAAATAATGTCCTTGTTGGTACAAGTTTGTTTCTCTATATTAAGGTACAATTCTGTGCCCTTGAATCCTTCCCCAGTGACAAATGTTTGTACCTTCATTAGTACAAAACTGTACCTTTATTTCTGAGAGTGTCTAAGTGGAAAGAAACAATCTTTTATCTTTTATTAAAGTAAGCAGAAAGAAGGAAACGATCACTTATTATCAATAGGTTTTACATTGCTAAAAAAAGAAACATTAAAAAGTAGAAAGAAACAATCATTTATCAATAGTTTTAGCATCGCAAAAAATGAGAAACGGTAATAAGTCCATAGTAAGAAACATTCGTTTTTATCATTGATAAGTATGTAGAAAGAAACAATCATTTATTTATTAACATCTATGTCAAATTTACAACGTCAAGAGTTTGATGAGCCTCGCCTGCTAACGCATTCTGTCTTTCTGAAAGCGTGTTTTCGATGTGAGCGGGGGATCTTAACTCGTGGTGCTCAGAGTGCATTCAGCGTTAAAGCATTCCACGTTCAACAGCCCCTCCGGCTCGTTCTCGCCGGACGATCCCCAGCTCACGCGGTAAAACCGTTTCCTCATAGGCGTTGCTTTTGTCTCCCATATTATGCTCAATAGTCTTTTCTTGGATTCGCTGGTGTGCAACATCATCAAGACCAATTTTTTCTTCTTCAGTCTCGTCCCAAATATTTGTGTTCTCGCTCTCCGGTAAAGCTGGTTTGTTCTTCTTCTTCTTTTTTTTTAGCATGTTCACTTTATGAAACCCAATAATATACAGGGCGAGTAGACGACTGGGACATCTGCTGCTCTGTAGCTCCAACTTCATTCAACAACATTCATGCTTGTTATTTATAATAAGAGTTTGGTCATCAGGTTATACTGTATGCTGCCTAATAAAAGAACTCTGCATGTAATAAAACTGGAAAAAGAGAGAGAGAGATCTTAAATAATCATTGAAAAAAAAAAAACACACCAAGTTCTCTGTTGGCACTGTTGACCCTTTGATGTCATAACCAATTATCTAATTGAAAGAAACAGTGCGAAACAACAAAAAACTTATAAGGAATATCAAAATCCTAAAAAAAAATAATAATAAAGGTAAATAAATAAATGTCAGTGTGTGTGTGTGTGTGTTTATACCAACAATAAAGCAAATGTTAACAGTTGATGTCAGGCCCTAACGCTCAGATCTGATTTTGTATCGCAGCACTAGATAAGTGACCATCCGGAGAACGGCGAAGAAAACCCCCAACGCTATGAAGTCCACGTAAAGCTTCGCGTCCTCGACGTCCATCAGCTGCAACACCTCCTCAGGCTTCTGGAATTTACAGGCAACATCTGGGCAGTCCAGTTCTGTCCGGTTCATTCCATAAATGGACAGGATCACACCCTCAAAGCCATACCTGCGGAAGAGGTCGACTGCATTACATCATAGCGCTGCTGCCGTTCTGGACTCTGATCGGTCAGAAGGTTCTGATTTACTTTTCCATAAGAGCGCGGCTCAAGTTACGGCTAGTAAGTGAATGTGGCGTAAAAAAAATCGATTTTGCATTTAGGCATTAAATAATAAAAATACATATACATTTTATTTGAAAATGGCATTGTGGTTAGCACTGAATCTCTTGGCAGCTCAGATTTCCTCCCTCAGTCCAAAGACATGCAGTGTAGGATAATCGGCATTTACAAATTAGTTACAATTAGTGTGTGACTGTGTGTGTGTGTGTGTGTGTGTGTGTGTGTGAGAATGTTTGTGGTTTAGCCCTGTGCTTGGTGGTTGGTGTTAAGATCCCTGGTATCGGTTCTCCAGGTCCCTTGCAACCCCACACTGGATTATAAGGTAATGGGGTTTATGGATGTAAATATAAAAAGTTTAATGTTTCATTGATATGTTCATTGACTCCGCCCACTCAGAGTGTGTGTAATGGTTAAACAGCACAAGTACTGTAGGGCTGCCACATTCACACCATAAACAAAGCATGGAACACAAGTTATGAAAAGGGAGTCCACTGATTACGTCTTTGGGGTAATGTACAAGCCCTCCGAATCAGTTTTTTTTCTTTTTCAATTATACACCAGTTCATTGGCACCCAAGTCTCTTTTACGCCTTTTTACATCTTATCTGAGCCCACAAAGTTAATGCTTAGCAGACAAAAGAGTCCAAGATTGTTGACCAGGCCCTGTGGTCACAAAGCTCCTTAGAATTCTCTCAGAGAGCTCCTAAAAAGTCCTAGCTGGGAGTCCTAGACTAAAAGTGATTTAGGAAACTTCTCAGACTCAGAGTGAGTAAGGAAAGTACAAAACCCTTTATCTTAGTGAGGGGGTGTGGTCGACCCCGTTGTGAGGGATGATGCAGCAATTTAAAGGACGGTGATTGGTTGATAAAATCTTTAAAGGTCTTAGAATGCACTATATATGATTATAGAATTAAAAGAAGAAATTGTATAATCATGACTACAGGCTACTTTATGCAAAGTTTCTATTATAGGCTAAATAATGTAAAGTTAATAAACCAGCCAAATGCTGAAAATGTGTCAACGTTTGAACTCAATTAATTTCTGACATTTATTTACCGTACTGATTTTATTACTTGTAATCCATTTCAGATTGATGGGAGTAAAATGGCTCAGCTTTTACCAGTTTACATGATCACAGGACAGTCTAAGTTGCACTTTCGGATGGTATGAAGCCAACAATCCAAGAGAGATGGAAGGAAGTAAAACAACAAGAAAACCAAATTGGACAGAAGAGCAGCGTTTACTTTTAGCTTTACGTTCAGTGGTTGGAGAATATTTCTTCTTTCCGCCATTTTGTCCTCTGCTAGAGAAACTCTTAAACCTCTTAAAAGTCCTCCTCTCTACTCTTAAGAGTTTTTACCTTAGGAGCTGTTTTTAGGGCTAAGATGTTAGGTCAATCGTTTTTATATTTACTAAGATTTAATCCTAAATTTAAGTGGAAATTACAAGAAAATGGCATAATTTTCTTAAAATTTCATCACTAGGAGCAACTTTTAGTCAGTCGTAAGTCACCGGCTCAAAAAACTCCTGAATGAAGCTGGGTTGCATTGTTCAGATTAGACCTGCTACACATGAGATCGTGTATTAGGATGATGAAACCTGCCACTGACCTGACATAGGAGATATAGGAGATCCACTGCAGGTATATTGGGATGGTGTCGAAGTTGACAAAGAAGCCAGAGAATAGCATGATCGGAATGGATGTCACGGGTCCTATAAATGTGGCCACCTGCAACGAGACGTACTGTAGTGAGCTCGGGAAATCCTAAAGAAAGACCATGCGTGTACCGTATGCGTAGCGGTGTGTGTGTGTCTGCGATGTATTTACATACCGCCAGGGAAGGAGAGGCAGCTCCAATGAGGAGACCCAGAGACTGAGCGACCAGGGCAGTGCACGTCGACAGAGCCATGAAGAGCACGAATCTCTCTCCTTCAGGAGGCTGCCCGGTCATCCAGTACACTATACTGCAGTACATTATGGGACATATAACCTGTGTGTGTGTGTTTTGGAAAAGAGAAAGAGACAAATCTGGTGAGAAAGTGAACACGCTTTTTTTCCCTTCACCTGTTCCCGTCCCGTCTGTTGAAATTACTTTAGGAAAGCTTGGAAGATTTTTTTTTTTTTCATCTGTAGATGTCTGGACTTGAAAGTAAGGAAACGTAAGGAAACCACAACCTCAAGAGACCTCAAGAGAGTTCTTGACATTTCTAGATGTTGTAAAAGGATTGACTGGTTAAATGATTACTTTATTTTCTCCTTCTTCAGCCAAGCCAACCAGTTAACTGCCTGTTGGGTGTGGTTCGTCTAGTGGAACTGACTTCTAGGACAAGACCCGAACTGACCCAAAACTGACCTCAAGGCCTATAGGTCTACATAAGGTCGCTGAAAATGCCAGCAAGATCCTGACTGACTGACTGGTAGTGAGTGCTCTAGGAAGATCAATATCAGCCCTCCCAGTAGTGTGCGTGTACAAGAAGATACCCAGTTATTTAAATCAACGTTAATCAGTATTAAAATCTTTTTTTGAGGTATCTTGAAATTGATGCCATTAGGGTCTAGAAACCACATTCCATATTTCATATACTGATATCGTATGTAACTTTACTAGACTAAATAATATAATATAACCTGGCATACCTGGAAGGGGACGTCAGCCATGGTCTTTGCCAGGTAGTAGGCTTTTAAACTGTACCAGTAGTTCAGATGCTCCCTGATAAGCACTGGCAACTCCAGAGGAACTGGGAAAGTAAAGAGGCAAAGAAGTACACATGTGGACAAAATTGTTGGTACCCTTCGGTCAATGAAAGAAAAACTCACAATGGTCACAGAAATAACTTTAATCTGAAAAAAGTAATAATAAATAAGAATTCTATGAATGTTAACCAATGAAAGTCAGACATTGCTTTTCAACCATGCTTCAACGGAATTATAAAAAAATAAATGAACTCATGGAACAGGCCTGGACAAAAATGATGGTACCCCTAACTTAATAGTTTGTTGCACAACCTTTTGAGGCAATCACTGCAATCAAACGATTCCTGTAACTGTCAATGAGACTTCTGCACCTCTCTGCAGGTATTTTGGCCCACTCCTCATGAGCAAGCTGCTCCAGTTGTTTCCGGTTTGAAGGGTGCCTTTTCCAGACAGCATGTTTCAGCTCCTTCCAAAGATGCTCAATAGGATTGAGGTCAGGGCTCATAGAAGGCCACTTTAGAATAGTCCAATGTTTTCCCCTTAGCCATTCTTGGGTGTTTTTAGCTGTGTGTTTTGGGTCATTGTCCTGTTGCAAGACCCATGACCTGCGACTGAGACCCAGCTTTCTGACACTGGCCAGCACACTCTCTAGAATCCCTTGATAGTCTTGAGATTTCATTGTACCCTGCACAGATTCAAGGCACCCTGTGCCAGATGCAGCAAAGCAGCCCCAGAACATAACAGAGCCTCCTCCATGTTTCACAGTAGGGACAGTGTTCTTTTCTTGATATGCTTCATTTTTCCGTCTGTGAACATAGAGTTGATGTGCCTTGGCAAAAAGTTCCATTTTTGTCCCATCTGGCCATAGGACATTCTCCCAGAAGCTTTGTGGCTTGTCAACATGTAGTTTGGCATATTCCAGTCTGGCTTTTTTATGATTTGTTTTCAACAATGGTGTCCTCCTTGGTCGTCTCCCATGTAGTCCACTTTGGCTCAAACAACGACGGATGGGGCGATCTGACACTGATGTTCCTTGAGCATGAAGTTCACCTTGGATCTCTTTAGAAGTCTTTCTGGGCTCTTTTGTTACCATTCGGATTATCCGTCTCTTTGATTTGTCATCAATTTTCCTCCTGCGGCCACGTCCAGGGAGGTTGGCTACAGTCCCATGGATCTTAAATTTCTAAATAATATGTGCAACTGTAGTCACAGGAACATCTAGCTGCTTGGAAATGGTCTTATAGCCTTTACCTTTAACATGCTTGTCTATAATTTTCTTTCGAATCTCCTGAGACAACTCTTTCCTTCGCTTCCTCTGGTCCATGTTGAGTGTGGTACATACCATGTCACCAAACAACACAATGACTACCTGGAGCCCTATATATAGGCCCACTGACTGATTACAAGATTGTAGACACCTGTGATGCTAATTAGTGGACACACCTTGAATTAACATGTCCCTTTGGTCACATTATTTTCAGTATTTTCTAGGGGTACCATCATTTTTGTCCAGGCCTGTTCCATGAATTCATTTTTTTTTTAATAATTAGATTGAAGCATGGTTGAAAAGCAATGTCTGACTTTCATTGGTTAATATTCATAGAATTTTTTAAAATTATTACTTTTGTCAGATTAAAGTTATTTATGTGACTATTGTCAGTTTTTCTTTCATTGACCGAAGGGTACCAACAATTTTGTCCACGTGTGCACGCAATTGATCAGGAATTTTCATATTGCCTCATTTGTGGTAATTAGAAACACACACTGTAACAAAAGCCCTTACACGTGAGGACGGTGGGCATTAATGCAGCAAACATGAGAAAAAGCATGGAGAAGAACAGGAAGCCGGTGTTGTTGAACACTTTGTTGGCATCGTTGCCGATGGTCAGGTACAGCAGGCCGATCAGGACTCCGATGAACAGGTGCGACGTCATCCTCAGGTGGGTCAACACCTGGATACACACACACAATTACAAATCCTCAAATACACTTTGAGGGTCCGCCAATACTGTACGGCACAGGAATCTTACCTGGTCTCTGTATATCGTGATGAAGGTTCGTTTGAAGAGAATGTAGAACTGCATGAGCGAGCTGGTGGCAAAGGTGCGTCGCTCGATGTGTCCTGAATCCTGTGCAAACAAACGCAGCAGAGCATGTTTGAGCTGTAACAGAATTACTGTACACGACCGGTGGTGTGTGTTGACGAGTGAATGTATTGTCACGCACGTTGTTATACTGAGATGGTGTGGGGTGACTCTGGTCACTGGAGACGCCCTCTGAAGACTCGCTGGCCTGCTTCACCGCGAAGATCGCCGGACCCAAATCACCATACTCTCCTGACGCCACCTCGATTACTGGTGGGAAAACAAACAAAAAAAAACAGATATGGGGAAAAACAGTTTATGTGGACGATTAAAGGATTTCGAGAATCGCTACAACATCTACAGTCATGGCCAAAAGTTTTGAGAATTACATAAATATTGGAAATTGGAAAAGTTGCTGCTTAGGTTTTTATAATAGCAATTTGCATATACTCCAGAATGTTATGAAGAGTGATCAGATGAATTGCATAGTCCTTCTTTGCCATGAAAATGAACTTAATCCCGAAAAAAACATTCCACTGCATTCCATTGCTGTCATTAAAGGACCTGCTGAGATCATTTCAGTAATCGTCTTGTTAACTCAGGTGAGAATGTTGACGAGCACAAGGCTGGAGATCATTATGTCAGGCTGATTGGGTTAGAATGGCAGACTTGACATGTTAAAAGGAGGGTGATGCTTGAAATCATTGTTCTTACATTGTTAACCATGGTGACCTGCAAAGAAACGCGTGCAGCCATCATTGCGTTGCATAAAAATGGCTTCACAGGCAAGAATATTGTGGCTACTAAGATTGCACCTAAATCAACAATTTATAGGATCATCAAGAACTTCAAGGAAAGAGGTTCAATTCTTGTTAAGAAGGCTTCAGGGCGTTCAAGAAAGTCCAGCAAGCGCCAGGATCGTCTTCTAAAGAGGATTCTTGCTCAGGAATGGCAGCAGGCAGGTGTGAGCGCATCTGCACGCACAGTGAGGCCAAGACTTTTGGAAGATGGCCTGGTGTCAAGAAGGGCAGCAAAGAAGCCACTTCTCTCCAAAAAAAACATCAGGGACAGATTGATCTTCTGCAAAAAGTATGGCGACTGGACTGCTGAGGACTGGGGCAAAGTCATATTCTCGGATGAAGCCTCTTTCCGATTGTTTGGGGCATCTGGAAAAAGGCTTGTCCGGAGAAGAAAAGGTGAGCGCTACCATCAGTCCTGTGTCATGCCAACAGTAAAGCAATCTGAGACCATTCATGTGTGGGGTTGCTTCTCATCCAAGGGGGCGGGCTCACTCACAATTTTCCCCAAAACCACAGCCATGAATAAAAAATGGTACCAAAACACCCTCTAACAGCAACTTCTTCCAACAATCCAACAACAGTTTGGTGAAGAACGATGCATCTTCCAGCACGATGGAGCACCGTGCCATAAGGCAAAAGTGAGAACTAAGTGGCTCGGGGACCAAAACGTCGAAATTTTGGGTCCATGGCCTGGAAACTCCCCAGATCTTAATCCCATTGAGAACTTGTGGTCAATCCTCAAGAGGCGGGTGGACAAACAAAAACCCACTAATTCTGACAAACTCCAAGAAGTGATTATGAAAGAATGGGTTGCTATCAGTCAGGATTTGGCCCAGAAGTTGATTGAGAGCAGCCCAGTCGAATTGCAGAGGTCCTAAAAAAGAAGGGCCAACACTGCAAATACTGACTCTTTACATAAATGTCATGTAATTGTCGATAAAAGACTTTGAAATGTATGAAGTGCTTGTAATTATATTTCAGTACATCACAGAAACAACTGAAACAAAGATCTAAAAGCAGTTTAGCAGCAAACTTTGGCCATGACTATAGAGGTCACTGTATCAGTTACACAAAGGAAAAAGAAAAAAAGGTCTAAACACACACACACGTATTTTCTTAGTAAAAAAAGGAATAAATGAACGACAATCGATTATGAGTCTGACTTAATAAATTTTAAAATACACACACACACACACACACACACATCGTACATACTGAAGTCTGCAGGATTGTGGTAAGTAGGGCAGTGGAGGCCAAGGTTCTTCATATAGGGGATGAGATATGGGACTGACCCCATATATATGCACTGCCCCTGACTCAGAATATACAGCTGTAACACAGAGTGTAGACAACAGAGGAAGTGTGTTGTAGAATAAAGAAATGACATACGGCATACTGTACTTAGATAAAACTAACACATCAGAGTTTGTCTATGTATGGAGTATTATACGGAATATATATGCATTTATAATTAGAACAATAACAAATTACTCTGAGAACAGTAACACAGCTGAGGTCGGGCCAGAGGTTAGTTTACCATGTTAGTTTCTACATTTTAAACACCGTCTCGTACCTTATCAAACATCTTAAAGAGTTTACCACTGGGCTGGTGGATGGTGCAAATGATGGTTCTTCCACCCTGAGCGAGAGACCTCAGTAGAGAAATCACCTGGTAACATGATGCACTGTCTAGACCACTAACACACACACACACACACACACACACACACATGCAAAAAATAGTTTACAGACACATTAATAAAGTGTTTTAAAATATATGACAGGTTTTCATTTGATTCAATTCTTATATATAATATATATATATATATACACACACGTGGACAAAATTGTTGGTACCCTTCGGTCAATGAAAGAAAAACTCACAATGGTCACAGAAATAACTTTAATCTGACAAAAGTAATAATTTAAAAAAATTATATGAATGTTAACCAATGAAATTCAGACATTGCTTTTCAACCATGCTTCAACAGAATTATTAAAAAAAAAAAAAACTTATAGAACAGGACTGGACAAAAATGATGGTACCCCTAGAAAATACTGAAAATAAAGTGACCAAAGGGACATGTTAATTCAAGGTGTGTCCACTAATTAGCATCACAGGTGTCTACAATCTTGTAATCAGTCAGTGGGCCTATATATAGGGCTCCAGGTAGTCACTGTATTGTTTGGTGACATGGTATGTACCACACTCAACATGGACCAGAGAAAGCAAAGGAAAGAGTTGTCTCAGGAGATTCAAAAGAAAATTATAGACAAGCATGTTAAAGGTAAAGGCTATAAGACCATTTCCAAGCAGCTAGATGTTCCTGTGACTACAGTTTCACATATTATTCAGAAATGTAAGATCCATTGGACTGTAGCCAACCTCCCTGGACGTGACCGCAGGAGGAAAATTGATGACAAATCAAAGAGACGGATAATCCGAATGGTAACAAAAGAGCCCAGAAAGACTTCTAAAGAGATTCAAGGTGAACCTCATGCTCAAGGAACATCAGTGTCGGATCGCACCATCCGTTGTTGTTTGAGCCAAAGTGGACTACATGGGAGACGACCAAGGAGGACACCATTGTTGAAAACAAATCATAAAAAAGCCAGACTGGAATATGCCAAACTACGTGTTGACAAGCCACAAAGCTTCTGGGAGAATGTCCTATGGACAGATGAGACAAAAATGGAACTTTTTGCCAAGGCACATCAGCTCTATGTTCACAGATTGAAAAATGAAGCATATGAAGAAAAGAACACTGTCCCTACTGTGAAACCTGGAGGAGGCTCTGTTATGTTCTGGGGCTGCTTTGCTGCATCTGGCACAGGGTGTCTTGAATCTGTGCAGGGTACAATGAAATCTCAAGACTATCAAGGGATTCTAGAGAGAAATGTGCTGGCCAGTGTCAGAAAGCTGGGTCTCAGTCGCAGGTCATGGGTCTTGCAACAGGACAATGACCCAAAACACACAGCTAAAAACACCCAAGAATGGCTAAGAGGAAAACATTGGACTATTCTAAAGTGGCCTTCTATGAGCCCTGACCTCAATCCTATTGAGCATCTTTGGAAGGAGCTGAAACATGCCGTCTGGAAAAGGCACCCTTCAAACCGGAAACAACTGGAGCAGCTTGCTCATGAGGAGTGGGCCAAAATACCTGCAGAGAGGTGCAGAAATCTCATTGACAGTTACAGGAATCGTTTGATTGCAGTGATTGCCTCAAAAGGTTGTGCAAGAAACTATTAAGTTAGGGGTACCATCATTTTTGTCCAGGCCTGTTCCATGAGTTTGAGTTTTCATTTTTTTTATAATTCCGTTGAAGCATGGTTAAAAAGCAGTGTCTGACTTTCATTGGTTAACATTCATAGAATTCTTATTTATTATTACTTTTGTCAGATTAAAGTTATTTCTGTGACCATTGTGAGTTTTTCTTTCATTGACCGAAGGGTGCCAACAATTTTGTCCATGTGTGTATGTATATATATATATATTTTTTATGTTTACTGTCCACTTTATTAGAAACACCTGACCGTAAAACCTGAACGTAAGCTATGTTATCTGCAAGATGGTATGCTTTTCACCCTATAAACAACCTCCGGGTCTGCCCCAAAGTGTGCCGTTTCTCCTTGTCCACTAGGAGGAGCCGGCTCCAAAAGTGAGTCAAACCGCCTTGCCTGGAGAGCTAGTGCCGGTTCAGAGCAAACCTCCTGAGAACTGGCTTTGGGCTAGAGAGTCACATTGTTACCAGCAAAAAAATAAAATAAAATAAATACTGCTAGCAGCAACAACAGTGATGGACTTTGAAATGACTTTATTACTAGAAACCATTTGAGCTGCACACTGCCAATAACCATGGTGGTCAACAACTTTTAGTTGATCATGATAATCCCGCACCCAGGCCCTGATGTAAGCGTTTCTTTGTTCTAGACCCAGCAAAGTGCTGGTTTCGCCTCAATACAGATGTTCCAAAAGAGCAGTCAGTGAATGGACACGGACGTGGACATATTGTATACACATCAAGGTAGTAGTAAGGAACCTGGTTGGCTCGTCCAAGAACATGACGGGCGGGTTGTTGACCAGCTCCAGGGCAATAGCCAGTCGTTTACGCTGACCTCCGGACAGAGCTTCTGTACGAGTGTGTGCACTCTCCTGCAGGCCCAGAGCAGTGAGGATGTCGTTCACCTGCGACCAGACAAATTCAAATGCAATGCGGCACGTGTATACACTCTACATTAATCAAAAGGTTTAATTGGTTCATACTAATAGTTAATGTTATACTTAATGTTATTAAGGTGATTTATTATAAGCAATGTCATTTTTGGCCTCCTTATAGAAATGAGATCAGGTGGTGTAAAAGCTGAAACCATTTTCTGTCTCACTCACCAGTTCCTTCTTCACTTTCATGGTCTCCTTCAGCTTCAGGTTAGCAGAATCCTGCAAGACAGGGGGAGGGGGGGGGGTGGTGTGTGCACATCATCACTGAGAGGAACGTGATCAATGGAGCAGAGGAGACGGAACGTGGATTGTGAAAGTGTTTGAAGAATAAATGTTTAATCGTGCTGGAGCGCTTACCATCATGGCCTCCTTCGTGGTGAGGTGCGGGAGCAGCATGTCGTCCTGCATTATGTAACAGGACATCTTCCTGAAGGTGCGGAGCTCGCGCGCCCGCCCGTTTACCAGGATCTGACCCTCCATGCCAGTCTCTCTAACAGAGGGCGAGATAGAGAGGAAAGGATACAGTATGTACAAACAAACAGACGATTATTAACCATAATAAACTTTAAGAAGGAAAAACCTTTACAGTATGGAATAAAGTTTACAAAATGTAAATAAGAACATATATATATATTTAAAAAAATGAAATAAAAGAAAAATAATATTAAATACAAAATACAGTTAAATGTAATGGATGATGTAATATTTAAACAAACAAAAAGTCAAGACTCTGGTCATCCCAATACACTCTCTCTCTCTCTATCTCACACTCACCTGTACCCAGCAAGAATATTCATGAGGGTGGACTTGCCGCATCCTGAGGGCCCCATAATGGCGACGAGCTCCCGGCTGCAGAACTTCCCGGACATACTCTTCAGGAGCGCCTTGCTTACTGCACACGCACGCACGTTTGAGACACGTTAGATCGTTGTGCTTATCCACTCCTTACTATCCACCACTTACTTACTATAATCTTACAGCATTACATAATATATATATATATATATATATATATATATATATATACACACACACACACACGTGGACAAAATTGTTGGTACCCTTCGGTCAATGAAAGAAAAACTGACAATAGTCACATAAATAACTTTAATCTGACAAAAGTAATAATTTAAAAAAATTCTATGAATACTAACCAATGAAAGTCAGACATTGCTTTTCAACCATGCTTCAATCTAATTATTAAAAAAAAAATGAATTCATGGAACAGGCCTGGACAAAAATGATGGTACCCCTAGAAAATACTGAAAATAATGTGACCAAAGGGACATGTTAATTCAAGGTGTGTCCACTAATTAGCATCACAGGTGTCTACAATCTTGTAATCAGTCAGTGGGCCTATATATAGGGCTCCAGGTAGTCACTGTGTGGTTTGGTGACATGGTATGTACCACACTCAACATGGACCAGAGGAAGCGAAGGAAAGAGTTGTCTCAGGAGATTCGAAAGAAAATTATAGACAAGCATGTTAAAGGTAAAGGCTATAAGACCATTTCCAAGCAGCTAGATGTTCCTGTGACTACAGTTGCACATATTATTCAGAAATTTAAGATCCATGGGACTGTAGCCAACCTCCCTGGACGTGGCCGCAGGAGGAAAATTGATGACAAATCAAAGAGACGGATAATCCGAATGGTAACAAAAGAGCACAGAAAGACTTCTAAAGAGATCCAAGGTGAACTTCATGCTCAAGGAACATCAGTGTCAGATCGCACCATCCGTCGTTGTTTGAGCCAAAGTGGACTACATGGGAGACGACCAAGGAGGACACCATTGTTGAAAACAAATCATAAAAAAGCCAGACTGGAATATGCCAAACTACATGTTGACAAGCCACAAAGCTTCTGGGAGAATGTCCTATGGACAGATGAGACAAAAATGGAACTTTTTGCCAAGGCACATCAACTCTATGTTCACAGATGGAAAAATGAAGCATATTAAGAAAAGAACACTGTCCCTTACTGTGAAACATGGAGGAGGCTCTGTTATGTTCTGGGGCTGCTTTGCTGCATCTGGCACAGGGTGTCTTGAATCTGTGCAGGGTACAATGAAATCTCAAGACTATCAAGGGATTCTAGAGAGAAATGTGCTGGCCAGTGTCAGAAAGCTGGGTCTCAGTCGCAGGTCATGGGTCTTGCAACAGGACAATGACCCAAAACACACAGCTAAAAACACCCAAGAATGGCTAAGAGGAAAACATTGGACTATTCTAAAGTGGCCTTCTATGAGCCCTGACCTCAATCCTATTGAGCATCTTTGGAAGGAGCTGAAACATGCTGTCTGGAAAAGGCACCCTTCAAACCGGAAACAACTGGAGCAGCTTGCTCATGAGGAGTGGGCCAAAATACCTGCAGAGAGGTGCAGAAGTCTCATTGACAGTTACAGGAATCGTTTGATTGCAGTGATTGCCTCAAAAGGTTGTGCAACAAACTATTAATTTAGGGGTACCATTATTTTTGTCCAGGCCTGTTCCATGAGTTCATTTTTTTAATAATTCCATTGAAGCATGGTTGAAAAGCAATGTCTGACTTTCATTGGTTAACATTCATAGAATTCTTATTTATTATTACTTTTGTCAGATTAAAGTTATTTCTGTGACCATTGTGAGCTTTTCTATCATTGACCGAAGGATACCAACAATTTTGTCCACGTGTGTGTGTGTGTGTGTGTGTGTGTGTGTGTGTTTGTGTGTGTGTGTGTGAATATATTTATATTCTGCTAGAATAAACAGTATTTACATTTGAAAAAATTCTGATTATGAATGTGTGGCCTGTGAGGAAATCACACGTCGCCAGCAAGGTTTCAGGCATCTTTACACCACTGAATAGACTGAACATAGAGAAACATGTCTGTCAAACAAGTTAAGTGTTTTCACTGTTCTCACTCACATGTTAACAGTTACAGTCCTAATCATTAATAAGTTAATAAGGCATAAAAAGGCAGCTTGTTCAGTGGTTGCCAGGAAGCCATAAAGTCAACCTCTGTTCTGTATGTTCCTGAAGGGTTGAAATCCTAAAGGATAAAGTGCTGACATTCTATACAAACTTTATACAAAAAGTGCCATTGATATCAGGCTTAACTAGCATGAAAGTACAGGGTGGGCCATTTATATGGATACACCTTAATAAAATGGGAATGGTTGGTGATATTAACGTCCTGTTTGTGGCTTTTCAAGATGGGTGGTGACCATGGTGGCCATTTTGAAGTCGGCCATCTTGGATCCAACTTTTGTTTTTTCAATAGGAAGAGGGTCATGTGACACATCAAACTTATTGGGAATTTCACAAGAAAAACAATAGTGTGCTTGGTTTTAACGTAACTTTATTCTTTCATGAGTTATTTACAAGTTTCTGACCACTTATAAAATGTGTTCAATGTGCTGCCCATTGTGATGGATTATCAATGCAACCCTCTTCTCCCACTCTTCACACACTGATAGCAACACTGCAGGAGAAATGCCAGCACAGGTTTCCAGTATCCATAGTTTCAGGTGCTGCACATCTCGTATCTTCACACCATAGACAATTGCCTTCAGATGACCCCAAAGATAAAAGTCTTGTCATGCACACTGGAAGTACCCGGAAGTAATATGGTCGTGTTTCAGGAAGCATAAAAGGAAACAAGATGGCGCTTCACATTGCTCAGTCATTGAGTTTTGCCCATGCTATCGCCGACGCTTCGCTCGTCTAAACGTGAGTACTCACTTTCTTGGGTTTCGCTTTCGATTGGGTGTGTGTATTTAGAACGCGGGTTTATTTGTGTAAACTCTTGCTCTCACTTCGGGAGACTTCTAATAATAACCAGCGTGGTTATCCTGCCTGCTCACGCTACTTTCACGTTTGGGTTTACCATCCACGCTACAGGGCTAACTACTAGTCTTCTGATTCATCTCCGGTTAGTTCGTGACAGAATGACTGAGCCCGAGTGGAAGACGGCCTTCATCACCCCTACCGGACACTATGAAAGCCTGGTCATCCCCTTTGGTCTCTGCAATGCACCCGCGGTATTCCAACAATTTATCAACAATGTTCTCAGAGACATGTTAGGCCGCTGGGTGTTCGTCTACCTGGACGACATCCTCATTTACTCCCGAACCATCAACGAACACGTCCAGCACGTCAGGGCGGTCCTAAAGAGACTCCTCGCCCACCAACTGTACTGTAAGTTGGAAAAGTGCGCTTTTCACGAGCGCTCCACCACGTTCCTGGGTTTTGTCATCTCGTCCCAGGGTGTGGCCATGGACCCACAGAAACTGGAAGCTGTGAGTCATTGGCCCCTACCCAAGACTCTCAAACAACACCAGCGATTTCTCGGGTTTGCTAACTTCTACCGTCGCTTTATCCGGGATTACAGTACAGTTGCAGCCCTATTAACCGCTCTGACTCGCCCCTCATCTCACCCCTTACATCTCACCTCCACCTCCGCCTTCTACGAACTCTGTCGCCGCTTCACCACTGCCCCCATCCTTCTTCACCCGGATGCTGACAAACCATTCGTTGTGGAGGTGGACGCTTCGGATGTGGGCGCCGGAGCCGTTCTCTCCCAGCGAGGTCCAGACCAAAAACTGCAACCTTGCAGTTTTTTCTCCAAGAAATTTGACTCCACTCAGCAGCGATACGGAGTAGCTGCTGGCCATAAAGTGGGCCTTGGAGGAATGGCGACACTGGCTCCAGGACGCCAGAGAGCCGTTCATCGTCTGGACCGACCATCAGAACCTCATTACTATCCGCACATTGAAACAACTCAACCCCAGACAGGCGCGGTGGGCATTGTTTTTCGAAAATTATAACTTCCACCTGTCATACCGCCCGGGGTCCAAGAACACCAAGACCGACGCTCTATCACGACAGCACGAAGAAGACGTCCCCTGGGCGGACCTCGCGCCTGTCCTACCACCCACCAAGATCCTTGCACCAATTAACTGGGATTTGGAAACGAGGGTTTGCCAGGCACAGACCGCGGAGATCGAACCAGAAGGTGTGCCGCCTGGTCGTCTCTATGTCCCAGACTCCGTCAAGACCGAATCCTCCGATGGGGACACTCCTCCCCAATTTCTGGACACCCTGGAAGGCGACATCCAGGCGTGCCCAGTGTGTGCCAGGTCCAAGGACAGCAACCAGCCATCACCAGGGGAACTTCAGCCACTCCCAGTTCCCCGCCGGCTGGACACACATTGCCGTTGATTTCATCACGGGCCTGCCAGTTTCCGAAGGAAAGGACACCATCCTCACCATCGTCGACCGGTTCTCCAAAGCTGTACACCTGGTGGCCCTCCCCGGTCTCCCGTCAGCCAAAAGGACAGCTGAGCTAATATTAGAGCACGTAGTCCGCCTGCATGGGTTCCCAAAGGACATCGTCTCGGACAGGGGGCCCCAGTTCACCTCCTGAACCAGTTTCACGAAACTTAGCAAGCAGTTTGCTAACTGTAGCATGGGAGATGGGTGTTCTCGTAGGGTGTCTTGCATTGAAATCTGCTGCAATGACCCGGTTACTGCGTTCACTAGATATCAACACAATTTCGATCCGCTCATCACGTGTTAACCTCTTCGACATGTCAATGGCTGTGAACAAAGAGAAACTTGTAAATAACTCATGAAAGAATAAAGTTACGTTAAAACCAAGCACACCATACCCACCGAATAGCGTCTATGGGAGTCACGTCACAAAAGAACAAATGATTCGGAGCAAAAGACTCAAAGGCAACTACTCATTTCTGTTTCCTGTACATAACCCATGGTGGTTTTGCGATGCTTTTGCCAGTAGAAAATGAACGAATCACTCTCCGAGACTACTCATTCTTTTGAGTCACGTTAAAGACTAATCAATCGTTCATGAATAACCCATCACGAGGACACATCATTGTTGCTGGACAAGGTGGAAAACATGTATGTGGGTAGTGGTGATGGAGCTGTGAAGTTTATTGTGGGGTTAGGGTGTGAAAAATGGACAGTGTGACTTTCTATTGTTATTCATTTCTATTGTAACCTACTGGGTTACAAAATCACACATGATATGATGAGTTTCGTTTTCAAGGCACGTAAAATTATCCGTCTCTTCCATTTCAGGGTTTAAACGATTAAAAGATGAGGGATTAAAACGATAATGTCCATTTTGGCCTTTATCGCACCCCGTATAAGCTCAGCGGTACGCACATAACCTCTCAAGGGGGAAACTTGCTGTTGGTGGGTGAGCCTGCTCTGTTATCACAGGGATGGGGCTAAGAAAAGGCTTATCAATGGGGGAACCAATGGGGGAGCCATTGTTTTTCTTGTGAAATTCCCAATAAGTTTGATGTGTCACATGACCCTCTTCCTATTGAAAAAACAAAAGTTGGATCCAAGATGGCCGACTTCAAAATGGCCACCATGGTCACCACCCATCTTGAAAAGTTTGCCCCCTCACATATACTAATGTGCCACAAACAGGACGTTAATATCACCAACCATTCCCATTTTATTAAGGTGTATCCATATAAATGGCCCACCCTGTAGTTTTAATGTCATTATTAAATGGTACAATGAAGCCAAAATGTGAGAAGAATAAACCATAGCGGTAAAAACTGGTTATTTGAGCGGTTATGGTCAAGGTTTTATTATACAGGGTAATTTAGAAACGAATGAAATATTTCATTAAGGAAAAGTAATACAAAACTCCAGCCAAGTCACAAGTATTCTACTCACAATCCACTTTTATTTTCTGTCTTATACAGTAAGTGACACTGTCTCATTCCATAACGATGCTTGAGAACTGAAGCAATTGGTCATGAAATCAGTTCATTCTTTTTGAATGGTGAATGAGCCTGTATGTTTCATCTGCACCCTTGATCTACGTGCCTTTGACTATGGAATAGTTTTGTTGGTGCCGACAACCATGATTGCTCAGAGAACAGCAGTCAAATTTTCAGGTACCAGGGAGCCAAAGTTATCTAAAAAATTAACCACTATTTACATCCGTGGTGGACCAAAAAAATTTTTTTTGTATTATAATTCTGATAGTCTTGTATATGTGCATAATTATATACAGTGCCCAGCAGCCACATGATTGGCTCACAAGATCTTTGCATGAATTATCTAGTGTTCTTATTAAAGTGGGCAGTTAGTGTCTATTGTTAAGAAAATAAATGCTATAATATACATATAAACTTTTGTGTACGGTCTAACTTTGGCTCTGTGTTAGGAATGAGGGTAGAGACGGATGCAAATGCGTGTAACAGCAGAGGTTTATTGCTATACCAACAAACAATTCCAAAACGGTAATCCAAAAGGGAAGGTCAAAAACAGGCAAGATCAGGCGAGGTACAAACAACAATGGTAGGGTCAGGGCAAAACTCAAAATCCTTATTCAAAACCGTGGTCAAAAGCTGAATATCCAAAATGCAACTCCAAGGCTTGGTAAGTTTAGACGGGAAGGTACTAAACAATACTTTGCACTGTTGCAATGTTTTCGAGTGGCCTTTGTAATTGTGGGAAGTGAGGAACAGGTGAGTTCAATCAGAACTCCGGTGAACGAGACCGTGTGCATGCATGTTGGGTGTTGTAGTTTCCGGCGGCCATATTTGTAGTCCATGATGCCTGCTGGGAAATGGAGTTTGAGACCTGTTCCTCTGGTTCTCTCACAGAAATCCCCCCCCCCCCCCCCCCCCAAAGGGCTCACTCCGGGAGCATTGTTTTTTCTTGGTCTACCTCTTGGTCGGGGACCTGGGAGTTCTGGGTGACGAGCATGAAATTCATGGCAGAGATTGGGATCCAGGATGTCTTGTGCTGAAACCCAACTTTGTTCCTCTGGGCCATAATCCTCCCAGTCAATTAGATACTGTAATATTCCATTTCTGCGCCGGGACCTAAGGATTTCTTTAACTATGTAGGCTGGTTGACCTTCCACTTCTAAGGGGTCAGGTGGTATTTGAGGAGGTATATTGTTGGCAAGGGGTCCAGATATGACTGGCTTGAGACGGGAAACGTGAAAGGATGGTGAAATTCCGCAGTGGCGTGGCAGCTCAAGACGGTAAGTGACATTATTTATTTTCTTCAATATCTTAAATGGTCCGATGTACCTGTGGTTAAGTTTCTTATTGCCCTGGGGATTACGAATGTCTTTCATGGCTAGCCAGACTCGATCTCCTATTTGGTAATGTGGGGTTTCACTGCGGTGTTTATCAGCCTGTTTTTTATTTATCTGAGCCACTTGTTCTAGATGTTGATGAGTGGTTTCCCAAACTTGTTCGCTGCACTTGAACCACTCATCTACTGCTGGTGAGTCAGTGGCTTGTGGGTGATAGCCAGATGTGAGACTGACATTCACACCCATTTTCTCCATGAAGCTGGACCAGACTCTGGAGGTGAATTGTGTGCCCCTGTCACTCACTATATCCTCTGGGATTCCAAAATATCGAAAAACATGAGTACCGTAAATATTAGTTCGGCTGTTTCAAATGCCGTGGGTAATCCAGGTAAAGCAATTAGACGTAGTGATCTGGAAAAGCGGTCGATAATGACCATGATCACTGTGTTCAGGTTTGATTCGGGGAGGTCCGTTACAAAATCTACTGCTAAATGGGACCAGGGACGTTGGGGTGTGGGCAATGGCATAAGTTTGCCTGCTGGTAAGGTACGGGGCGTCTTGGCTTGGGCACAGGCGGTACATGAGGAGACAAAATGTCTCTCATCATGTTGGGCCACCAATACTTATTTCTGAGGAGGTGGTATGTTCGATAGGAGCCAGGATGTCCAGAAGCTGGTGCTGTATGGGCCCATGTGATGAGCTTAGCTCGCAGTGCACTGGGTACAAATCTCCGGTTAGGAGGGCATGCTTTGGGCAATTGTCTTGGTTGGGCTCGGGTTATTTTTCTGTCTATATCCCATGATATTGCCCCTATGAAACAAGACTGGGGTAGGATGGGTTCTTGGCTAGGTTCTTGGGGGGAACCATAGAGGCGGGAGAGTGAATCTGCTTTCACATTTTTCGAACCTGGACGAAACGAGACCGTAAACTGAAATCTGGAAAAGAATAGAGCCCAACGGGCCTGACGAGGATTAAGTCTCTTGGCAGCCTTGAGATACTCCAGGTTCTTATGATCTGTGAATATGGTAAATGGGTATTTTGCTCCCTCCAACCAATGTCTCCATTCTTCTAAAGCCAGCTTGATTGCTAATAACTCCCGGTTACCTACATCATAGTTTCTCTCAGCAGAGGACAACTTGTGTGAAAAAAATGCGACAGGGTGGAGTTTAGGTTTATCACCAAACCTTTGTGATAGGATTGCTCCCACACCAGCATCAGATGCATCTACTTCAACAATAAATGGCTTATCGCGGTCTGGGTGTTTCAGTATGGGAGCTGAGGTGAATGCATTCTTTAGTTGGAGGAATGCTTCTGCTGCAGCGGGGTTCCAGTTGAGGGTCTTTTTCCCCCCTTTCAAGAGTGATGTGAGAGGGTGTGCGATGGAGCTGAAGCCTCTTATGAAACGACGATAAAAATTGGCAAAGCCTAGAAATCTTTGCAAATCTTTGACTGTTTTTGGGGAGGGCCAGGTTGTGACAGCAGAGACCTTACTCTGATCCATAAAAATCCCTTCTGAACTGATGATGTATCCCAGAAAAGAGATTTGGCACACGTGAAATTCACATTTTTCGAGTTTCACATATAGCTGATTGTCCATTAGCCTTCGGAGTACTTTCCACACTTGAAGTACATGAGTTTCAAAAGAAGGAGAGTAAATGAGAATGTCATCAATATAAGCGATGACGAACTTGCCCAGCATATCACTTAGAACATCATTAATTAGACACTGAAAGACAGAGGGTGCACCGGACAATCCATAAGGCATGACACGATACTCATAGTGGCCTGATGTGGTGCTGAATGCAGTCTTCCATTCATCACCTTCTCGAATTCTGATAAGATTATAGGCACTCCTTAGGGCTAACTTAGTGAAGATTTTGGCAGAGCGTAACTGCTCCAATGCAGCAGGAACTAATGGTAGTGGATAACGATACTTGACTGTTACTTGGTTCAATCCCCGATAGTCGATACATGGCCGTAATCCACCTCCTTTCTTCTCCACAAAAAAGAATCCTGCTGAGGCTGGTGATGTTGATGGTTGTATATAACCTTGCTGTAATGCTTCTTGGATATATTCATTCATTGCCCTTTGTTCAGTGATGGAGAGTGGGTAAATGCGATTGCGGGGTGGCATTGTGCCAGGTAATAACTCTATGGCACAGTCATACGGACGATGTGGAGGTAGTAACCCACTAGCTTTGACTTTGCTAAATACCTCGCAAAGATCACCATACTCGGGAGGTACATTAATTGTGGTGGATAACTCTGGGCTTTCAATCCTGGTAGAGGCCACTAGGATTTGGGGTTTAATGAGACAATGTCGTTGGCAGTGTGTAGACCAGCGTACAATCTCTCGCTCGGTCCAAGATATTTGTGGGTTATGTTGATACATCAAAGGAAACCCCAAGATTATGGGGTGCTTGTTGCAAACTGTGACCAGTAATGATATCTGTTCCTGATGAAGTGCACCTACTTAAAGGAGAATGGGTTTGGTACTGTGTGTGACTAATCCTTTTCCAATGGGACCCCCATCAATGGCATGCAATTTTAGCGGATATGCTAGTGGCTGAAGTGGGAGGTTTAACTCCTTAACAGTGCCTTCATCAATAAAATTGCCTGCTGCTCCCGAATCGACGAGTGCTGTCAATACAGAAACAACTCCTGAATGTTGGATGTTTGCAGATAAGGTGAATGACCGGTAAGTGAGAGAGAGAAGTGGACTCACCACGGGGGGGCATTGAGTAGATCCTGTCTGCCCACGATGGTTAGGTGTGTTCTGAGACAGGGTTCGTGCCGGACAGCAACGGACAATGTGATCGGTGCAACCGCAGTAAAAACACAATCCTCTCTGTCGTCTCCTCTCCTGTTCCTCAAAACTCAGATGGGTATGAGATGACCATGACGCAGCCCCTGGTCTTGGGGAGATTGGTCGATTCTGCAGCAAAAGATCAATACGAATTGCAAGGTCAATGAGTGAATCCAAAGTTAACTGCTCCTCTCTGCCTGCTAGTTTCCTGAGGATATTCATGTTCAAACCTTGGCGAAAAGTTGCCTTGAGAGCCGGTTCGTTCCAACCACTTCCTGCTGCAATGATCCGAAACTCCAGTGCATATTCGGAAACTCTACGTGTACCTTGGGATAAGGAGAATAATCTTTCTCCTGTCTCATTTCCATCTGGAGCATGATCAAAAATCCTCCTGAATCGTGCTAGGAAATGTTCATAGGAGGTGAGTTGATCCTTTTCCTTGAACCAGACTGCTGTGGCCCAGACGAGTGCTTTGCCAGTGAGGAGACTCAGAATTTGTGATATTTTTTGTTTGTCGGTCAACTCTTCAAACAGGAAAGATATAATGAACACTGTAGTAGAAAACCACTGCAAAGGTTCGGCTCTCCTGCATACTTCTCTGGGAGAAGGGTCGGGGGTGATTTGTGTAGGTTATCAGTTATGATTTGTGAGAGCTGCTGTATTTTGGTTAGTCTCTGTTCGTGATCCTCCAGTAGTTGTTCTCGAATTCTATCTGCTTGAAACCCCTTGGGACACGCTGCATCCATGATAATGGCAAAGTATTCTGTTAGGAATGAGGGTAGAGACGGATGCAAATGCGTGTAACAGCAGAGGTTTATTGCTATACCAACAAACAATTCCAAAACGGTAATCCAAAAGGGAAGGTCAAAAACAGGCGAGGTACAAACAACAGTGGTAGGGTCAGGGCAAAACTCAAAATCCTTATTCAAAACCGTGGTCAAAAGCTGAATATCTAAAATGCAACTCCAAGGCTTGGTAAGTTTAGACGGGAAGGTACTAAACAATACTTTGCACTGTTGCAATGTTTTCGAGTGGCCTTTGTAATTGTGGGAAGTGAGGAACAGGTGAGTTCAATCAGCACTCCGGTGAACGAGACCGTGTGCATGCATGTTGGGTGTTGTAGTTTCCGGCGGCCATATTTGTAGTCCATGATGCCTGCTGGGAAATGGAGTTTGAGACCTGTTCCTCTGGTTCGCTCACACTCTGCCTCATGCCGATGTCACTATGCACCGTCCGTCTCATATCCGGATGACATCATTAACAAAAACACTTAAAACGTGTTCCTAAGACGCCTGTCTATAAGGATTAACGCGACCGTATCTTTAATATGGGTAAAAGGACAAAATAATAAATTAATAAAGTCACTGTCCCATCCTTCAACATCTGATTAAAAACCAGTTCAAAAAATAAAAGAGATAATTACAGATAGCTCAGGAAAGAAATCTGGTAAAACATAAAAATGAATTTTATCTTTGTTATAAATTATAATTGTTTTTTTTTTTTTTACTGACAATGTTTGTACTTAAGACTCAACTCTTATTGCTGGAATATTTTTATTCTAATGAAATAATCAAAGTGTTATCTTCCATGTTGTCTCCATGTTCCACCCAGACTAGTTGACACATGACTAGACACATGACACACTGTGCGGAAAGTATTAACAGAATGAAAGAAAAAAGGTATTAATAGAATTAAATATTAATTAAACCTCTCTCAATGTTGGTTTTGAGCAATTCTTTATTTGATTAATTGACAAGCCCTTGATGGATGGATTCTTAATAAGAGGAAATAAAGCCTGAGGAGTGCTGAATTAAAATTGGATAGAAATTTAAGAGAGAGGTGAATGATTTTAATAACTTTTTTTATGAAGCTAGCTTACTTACTATGATTTGATTTGAATTCACTTTATCAATATATCCTGTTTTAGATTGACAGCTTTCAGATGTTTAATATACGATTGA
Organism: Clarias fuscus; assembly: GCA_030347435.1. Classification (NCBI taxonomy): domain Eukaryota; kingdom Metazoa; phylum Chordata; class Actinopteri; order Siluriformes; family Clariidae; genus Clarias; species Clarias fuscus. Next base: position 3,697,851 of record CM059212.1, read on the forward strand.
GGAATGTTGCCTCAAGAACAAAAACAAGACCACATAAAACATCACTTAGCAATCCTTAACTTTAAGTATATACTTGGTAAATGTCCTAACTGTACTGCACTACAGCCTCGTTACCTCTCCTCTTCCAGCAGGGGCCCTCACGGACGGTGTAGGAAAGCTCGTTGAACTCCAGGTCTACAGCCGAGCGCTGGGGCAGATGCGAGAAGCACTGGACCTCTGTGATAAGGTTCTCCGGGGGTGTCGGGATGGCGGCATCCGGAGGGGCGTCTCCTGACCTCTTGGTCTCCTCCATGGGGATGGAGACTGACTCTTGCTCCGAGGTGTTTTCATCCATAACAGTAATCTGTACAGTAGAGAGACACTGTGAGAATGTGTTAAGAAGATTACATCATCACATGGTACTCCTGCATTTACACTTATTGATCTTTTTCTTGATTTATTTTTTTTTTGTTTACATTTTTTGTTTGGTTGGTTTCACTCATTGCCATTTCCCCGATGTAAATATGCTATAATATGTTCACAATGGCTTTATAGGTATTTAGCCCCACCCACCTGACCTGACTTTTTAAAGTTTTTTTTAGCTGAACTGAATTACCTGGGGTTTTATGTCTTTACTTGTCACGACACGTACTATAATACTGAAGAAGGTGAAGTCAATATAGTTTGCACAATTTGAACAATTAATTATGTAACTAAAGAAACTACTGCTTGTACCAATAATAATTTAGTTGGGTTCACAAGGGGGGGGGATGCGCTAGAATCCATCAAAGATGGTCTCAATGTTAAGTCTATGGGACTTTTGGCTTTTGACTTTGACTATGGGACCTCTTATAGAAATCGTGTTAAGCACCTGTTCCCAAATAAACATCACAGTTTTACACCTCTTTCATGGGTCTAACATGATTAGCATGTCGCTAGCATGCTAACATGATGCTAACAATATTGGCATGATGTTAAATGGATTTAAATTTTGCTAGCATGATGCTAACATGATTAGCATGACGTCAAGACGATTGGCATGAAGCTACTAGTATGATTAGCATGATGCTAACATGATGCTAGCATGACAAGCATGTTGCTAGCATGACTCTAGTGTGATTAGCTGCTAAGTGATTAGTGATAAGTTGCTAGCAAAATTTGAACATGTTGTAGCTCTTAGCTACCAGATAGTAGCATGTAGTTATTAACTGCTAGCACGTGTAACATGTGTCATGCCGTTTATTGTGCAACTGGCAACCCAGCCCGTTAGTTAAGAGTGCTGCGTTCCGATCGGTAAGTAGTTTGTGAGAAGTACACTGCACATAAAGTACACTGCGGCATGGACACAGCAATCAGCACGCCACTGCTCTTTCTGTGATATCCCGGATGTCAAGACCTGAATTTTGTCGACCTGAATTTGTAAGTTTGAAAAATAATGAAGATTGTATTTTTAACACTTGAGAATATTTTTTAACCGCAATTTAGTAACTTGAATATTTTTGCTTTGAATTTTAAATGCTTGAATTACATTTTCATTTGAAATGTACAACCACAATAAATTGTAGTGGCCAAAATTCAAACATTGTAAATGCTCCGAGGATATATATGTTTTTCAATTCAGATCAAATTGCAATGCAGAAAAAAAATCAAACATTTTTGTTGCAACAAGTTTTTTTTTTTTTTTTTTTTTCAGTTTATGTAATTCAACCCGCTATTTTGCTTTGAGGAATTTTGGCACTGTTATACGTCCATACACACCATCATGTTACATTTGTTGTGAATGGAAACTTCACGTAAACAACAATTATAGCATAACATAAGTTACTGTTTCTGAGCACTATAGTAATTAAATCAAATATCAAATAACTCAGATCCAAGTGTTAATCAGTCCTTCATATACAGTAATTAAAGAGCATTATCATCATACCGTCAGCTTTCCTGAGATGACCAGCAGACGATGCTCCTCCCTGACTCACGTGTTACTGACTGCAGCCGGTTGATACACTGATCAGTTACCTCTGGGTGGAGACAGTGAGGTGGCGACTCTATGTCACAGACGGTGCTTGTACGTTGAGTTTGTACTTTTGCCTCACGCACACTGTGATGTCATACTCTGATCGTCTCACAGTACAACTGTGACTAATTTGACATTTTCCTCAACACTGCTCAGTTGTATTTTCAATTCAAGCTTAAGGAGCTGGAGACGCAAAATGATTACGAACTAGGAAAGAAAATGCAGATAGTCGGAAGTGGAGGTTAAAGATCTTTTGTACGAGTGATGTGCACTATACTGTATCTTCCCTCAGCTGAGGCATTTGTTTACAGATAGACCGGCCTATCCTCCCTATACACCGCACTTCATTACTCTTGTCAAAATAAAATTACTGTAAATGCCAGGTTTTTTTGTCCTTCACGTATTTGTGTTGGCTCACTATGTTTTTTCGTGTTCTTGAATTAACTTCAATACTTTCTTATTGTGGTTAAACCGTACACAACCGTGTTAATCCGTGCACATTTTATGACTTGAAGTCGATCATTCGAAATTTACATTAGTTAGACTTCTCATGCATAACTTTACATGCACTGAGGAACATGATTTTTTTTTTTTCATTACAGGAACTTAATCAATACCAAGTTTCAGCAAAATTGCATAATTGCTTTATAACGAATTGTCTTCAGTTCATGACAGTTTTATATAGGAAACTAAAACTGTCATGAACTGAAGACAATTCGTTATAAAGCAATTATGCAATTTTGCCTTAAACATAATTAAATTTGCTGGCTATATATGAATTATTAATAATAAATAACAAATAATTGTAAATACCCAAAATTGACCATTACCTAAAATATGACTTTCTGTCTAGGCGACCTGGAATCTATTTGACTACTACTTCCAATCCTCTTAACCTGGCATTACAAAAACAGGCCATCTTAGTTAAACATATCCAATTAATCAAAATTGGCAAAATAGCGAAAAACATTCCCATTTTTTTTTTCCAGAGTTCATGGCTTTTCGGGCGTCGTAACATGCTCAAAAACTGCATAATTCATACACAATTTCACATATGCATGTGAAACCCAGTACGTACAAATTTAGAGCTCATTAAGCTGAACAACTGTCGCGCTGCATGTCCTGGGCTCAACTCAACAGGACATCAGTTACTTTGGGTCGTTTGCAAAACGCACTCATTGGATTTTGATAAACTCCCCTTGAGGGATTAAACCTTTTTTTTACACTAATAAATTTTACCTTATAAAACAAAGAAGTAAAATCTTATCCAAACACCTTTTGTTGCAAAATTCTAAATTCCAAAATGGCACAAGTATGCGCACACACACACACACACACACACACACACACACACACACACACACACACGAATGTTTATACATGTTTAACCGTATTTACCTTAGTAAACCTTACCTTATAACAAAAACACCAGTAAATTGTAATCCAAGCGAGTTTTTTGCCGGCGTCTCCACACTTTATAGATACGCAAAGTTACACGCGTTGGGAACAAACCATGGTGTTTATGGTTGCTTCTGTTACCAGATAACACAAGTCATATAATATATATCTTTCATACACAAATATGTAAGAAATAATCAAAACAAGTGGTGTTTCCATGGTATTCGTGATGCGCATTACTGTGTAACAGTCCGTTGTTGCGCAATAGACTCGCTTCAGCACGCGCACACACACACACACACACACACATACAGATAACTTCCTGCGTTACTGTACATAGTGGAAGAGATTCAATAGGCACATCATACGATCACGTGGTTTTATGGTCGTCTATCATTGTGTGTCTGGCACGGATCCGTGCCACTCGAGTCCTAAAGGTTAAAACCCTTAGACGTCTGCAGGTGTTTTGGGGCCCTAAAGAATTTCTGACATCCTGGCATTTATGTATTTTTCACTTATTTATGCACATATAAAGGACTAATGTCTGAATACACTGTATTCAGCACAAACTGGAGTACAGTAATATGATACAACAAACCACAGTCATAACATTTGTGTACAAGACTTTTGTGACCTGGATCTTGTAGTCTAGAGGTTTTACTTAACAGAAAAGGATATATTAATTTACATTGTCTAAGACACTTTTTGTTTAGTAGTGTCGTATGCGAGGAGGCATGAATGATCATGAATAAGGCTGTAATTCACACATGGGCGTTTTCTCACTGGGGTCCCAGAACCATTTCCGAGCACACTTGTCCCTGGGACCAGTTGATTTTTTTTTCTGTTTGCATACAATCATTCCGCGCTCGGGAACGAATCCCTGGACCGATTGATTGCAGAGGTGGTCTTGGGAACGAGAGGAAAAAATAAACAATAGGATAAAAAACCATCCAGTGTGATCGAGTCGGAACCCCTCAGACCCACGACAACGTCTACCTTCATCATCCGAACCGGACAGCGTGGAGCCTGGTCCAGCAGAGAGCCTGCGAGTGAGCGGTGAGTTCATATTAAATACTATTAACTCCTGTTATTAATGCTGTTAAAGAGAGTCTCATATTATCACCACATCTCCAGGTAATTGTCTGTGGATCTCTTGGTGACATTTAAATGCATATAATAAGATCTACAGGATGATCCATTCACATTAGCTCACAGTAAAGTTAACTCTGAATGTTCCTCATGTCTGCTCACTTTAAGACCTCAGATCATTTCACTGTTCAGAAGAGCAGAATGTGATGAACTCAAGTGTTGTGCTTATGTAGCTATTAGAGTTACAGCTACTTTACTCTTTACTCATACTGTATGTAGAACCTTCATGTATATTCTCCAACACATCTCAGAGACACACACACAATTTCAGGTTATCTGTGATTTTGCTGTGACAAAATTTGGATGTTGGAAGAATTTAATTTGTACAAGCTGTTATGGTTGCAACCTTCAGCTATTTTCTTGCAGACAGGCACTGGAGGAAACACAGACTGAGACCTCTGACAGCAGCACAACAGAAGAAAAAGACAAAACCTGACGTGCAAGAGCAGGAGCCTCATAATGCCTGCATGAAATCTCAAATTTTAATGTTTACATTTTTCACATTTTTGACAGCGGCTTTTCTGTTACAACACTTGCTTCAATTATATTTTACTTGAATAATTTTTAATAAAGCATTTTGCACTCTATCCAGTACTTTGTCTCTATTCCAAATCACTCACACATCTTGGATTTTACAGTATACATTTATTTTCAAAAATACACATCGCACACAAAACATGTTAAACACTAAACACTGATGCATGGTGAGGTTTCAGGTTCAATAGTTTCAGCACATCAGCTAAGTTTGAAAAGCTCCACTTAACAAGGTAAGGCGAAAAAGAGCACAAGCATCTCTCTTATAGGAAGGTTGTCTTCTTGATAGGAGAATTTGGCGGCCATTCCTGGTCTCTCCAGGTCACAAGCACATGCTGCCATCACACACCACCCCTCTCCTGAACCCAGATGATCCTGAGGAGAACAGAAGTACATGATTAGATATTTATTATATGTATCTATGCTATTCGATGAACTTTACAGCATGCGTATTTATTTGACTGTATCTCTTGCATTTCTTTATTTATTCTTTACATTTGTATGATTATTTCACGGTGTATATAATTTCACTGTGGAAATCAGAAGGGAACGTAGACAGCACCTGATTCCTCACCGTACAGAATAGAGTTGTAAAGTCATTCCTCAGTGCCTCGTGCCGTATCCGCGCAGCGCGCGCTCATTTCACCCTCTGAGCCGCGCGATAGATGAGTCAGTAGATTTTCCGTTAATTTTCTCACCAAAAAATATATATTTTTTTAATCCACACGGAGCATTAAAAGGTGTAACAGTTTATGATAGTGGTGGGTCGTTCATGAACTCTTGGTTCTTTTTGAACGAGTCTTTAACGTGACTCAGAAGAACGAGTGGTCTCGGTGAGTGATTCGTTCATTCTCTACTGGGCGCGCATGCGCAAAGCATCGCAAAACCTTCGTAGGAAACAGAATTGAACGGTTCTCAACGACTCTTCCCAGTCCGAGTCGTTCGTTATTTTGTCACGTGACTCCCATAGAACGCTATGAAGTGCAATAGATTCAAAAGAACGAACGACTCGGACTAGATATGATGGTGAGCTGCTCATTCTGTTTATAATATGTCATTAGCTGTATTGTAATATTTTCAGTACTGGAACTATAGCTAAAATTTGAATTTAGATGTGTTGGGGATATGTTTATTGAAAATGTAACGTTAAAAATGACTCAAAAAACAAAAAAAGATTCGTTCATTTTGATGAACGAGATTCAAAGAACCGAGTCACTAAAATGATTTTTTATTTATTTATTGTAAATGTAAGCAACTTCAATATTACAGGTTAATAATGGATGACATTGTATTATCAAACAGTAAAGAGATAAACAATAATAAATAAATACATTAAGTAAAAGTAAAATAAACAATAATACAAACGGATTGTATAAACTAAAAGGGTACAAATGTAAAAAGAAAATGTATGTAACATTGATCATATCATTGTATAAATTCACAAGTTTGGCACTTTTTTTTGGTGTTAACATTTTTTATTGTTGTAATTAGGTATTTGAAATCACAAAGAAACTCGTATAATTTTGGGAGTGATGATGAAAATTTAATGTTGTAATTATATTACATTAGACTTCGAAGAAAAGAATTTGGATAAATCGATCCAGAAAGTTTTAACCAGGGGGCAGTTAAAGAACAAATGATCAATGGATTCAACACTGACATTACAGAAATTACAATTTAAATGAGTGTTACCAAATTTCGATGTAATCTCGTTTGCGGGGTATATATTATGCAAAATTTTTAAATGCACTTCTTTTACTTTATTAGGGACACAAAATTTATAAGGTATTAGCCATGCTTTTTTTACAATTAATCTTGTCTATTAAAGAATTCCAAACAAATTTTCCCCTCGGAGTAATTCTTTTCCTTGACTGAAACACTTTTCTTATAATTTTATTGCTACACTTTGGGTCATAAATATATTTGTCATCCACCAAAAAACTTGGCTCCCTTTTTACTATCACTTGAAATGATAAATGACATTTCATTAAGTGAACAAGACTATTAGGTATAGCTTTAACAATTGTAAGAAATTCCTTATGAACAACAGGGAAATTGTACTTAAGCATGAATTAAGAGTAGGAATAAAATTTCCCTTGAGGATCAAGTATAATAAGATAATCAATACCTTTTTCATGCCAATTCTTAAGAAAGATCGACTTGTTCTTTAATAAAATATATTCATTGTTCCATAGCTTCTCTTTATGCGGGGAGAAATTGTGAACAAAACAAAGTTTCCATGCCAAAAGAGCCTGTTCATGAAATTTGGAGAGTTTTATGGGGAGTTTAGAAGGAGAGAATTTACATGTTAACAAAAACTTAAGACCTCCCACGTTTTTATAGATATTGTGTGGAATAGATAGAGTCAGGTGCATTGACACACTTCTTAACCCAGTTTACCTTGAAAGTGTAATTTATGTCAAAGAAATCAGGCATATCAAAACCTCTATCAGCTTTCCTACCACAAAGAACATGTTTTTTCAAATGTTGATGTTTTTGTTTCCAAAAAAAGTTAAACAATAGACTATTAATTTGTTTACATATATTATCCTGTACAAATAATGAAAAAGATGGGTATATAAAATGAGACAGACCATCTGCTTTTATTAAAAGAACTCTACCGAGGAAAGATAAATCTCTTTGCCAATTGTTAAATATTAGTTTAGCTTTTTTAATTTTAGGGAAAAATTTCATTTCTTGCCTAAGAGAGGTTTTCTTGGAAATATATATGCCGAGATATTTCACATTATCTTTAATAGGTATATTATTCACAAAGGTTTCAATGTTATCAAATAAACAAAGAATTTCACATTTAGGTATATTTAATTTTAAACCAGAAGTCTCTGAGAAGGTGTTGATAATTTCAAGAACTTTTGCAATCTGATTTGTGTTTTCTAAAAACAGGGTCGTGTCGTCTGCAAGTTGTGAAATTTTAATCTCACGATCAAAAATGGTCAACCCTTTAATATCAGGACTATTTCTAATATTTAAAGAAAGTAATTCCACTACTAATAAAAACAGAAAGGGGGAAATTCCACAATGTTGCCTAACTCATCTGTTAATAGGAAATCTATTAGAAGTATCAAATTGTAAGAGAACTGAACTATTAATGTCCTTATATATAATTTTAACCATTTTTATAAATTTCTCACCAAATCCAAATAACTCTAGAGTAGAAAATAAAAATGTGTGTTCTATGGTATCAAACGCTTTGTAAAAATCTAGGAACAGAATGATTGCATCAGAGGTAATATAATTTGAGTAATCTATGAGATCCAACATTAGCCTGATATTACAGCTTATATGTCGTTTAGGCATGAAACCAGTTTGAGTTTCATCAATTATGTCAGATAAGCCTGTTTTTAATCTTTTTGCAAGCGCTAGTGGTAAAATTTTATAATCTAAATTTAGTAAAGTGATTGGCCTCCAGTTGTCAAGAGAGAGAAGGTCTTTCTGCCTGGTTTTGGTATCAAAGTAATAAGGCCTTGTTTTATGGTAGTATATGTCCTCATTAATAATACATTCATTGTGCATTCTAAGTAATGGTCTCTTAATTGATTCCCAAAAGTATGCATAGAACTCGATAGTTAGGCCATCTGTGCCCAGGGAATTTACCCTTCTTCATAGACTACATTGCACTGGTCAGTTCGTCCAACGAAAGGTCATTTTCACAAACCATTTTAAACTCATTTGAAATTACTGGAGTGAAGGGTTTAATTTTTTTGTATAAAGGATCTTGCATAATTTTCATTATAATTTGAGCAATATAATTTGTTAAAAAAAGAATACACATATTTATTAATTTCACAGGGGTTTTTGTTTATGTTGTCATCAACTGTTAATGCTGCTATACAATTTCTTTTTATATTTCTTTTTTCCAAAGCAAAAAAATAACTAGTGTTTTTCTCTCCCATTTCCATCCATTTGGCCCTAGATCTTATAAATGCACCCTTAGCTAAATCTACATAGTGATCAACTATTTTGTTCCTCAAATTAATTAAATAGGATTCCTCCTCTGTATTAAGAGTTTCTTTAGAAAGCAACTTGTCAAGCTCATTGAGAGTATCTTGACATCTTTTAGAATTAGCCACTTTAAGTTTTTTGCCTCGACACATAGCTAATTGTCTAACCTTGAATTTAAAGAATTCCCATCTTTGGATATAGCTCATAGATTCATCTCCCAAAATAGAAACAGTATTTGTAACAGACTCTACAAAATTTTTATCCAAAAGCAGCTTATTATTAAATTTCCAATAACCGCAAATTTTTTTACAACTGTCAGTATTTCCAATTAAAGAGATTGAGATGAGTCTATGATCTGATAAAGGTGAATAACTGATTGACGTGTCTGAGACAAACTGAACTGCATTATTAGATAAGAGCCAAAAGTCAATTCGTGATTTCAGTGTAAGAGAATAGTTTGTCCATGTATATTCCTTATTGTGAGGATGTAAAAAACGCCAAACATCAGTAACCTGAAACTTATCAACGAGCAACTGTAAGGGATAACCCCTAGAGGGTGCCAAAGCGCCCTGAGTCTTTAGTTTGTAGTTTATTTTGGTACTTCATTTCCCATTATACATCTCGGTCAGGTGACGTGGGCGCTCACCTGAACCGAGTTGGTCATTAGTTTCTTTATAAATAGCTTGTTTGAGTTCTTTTGTGTTGTCTTGCATCTGTTGATTTACACCCGTTAATGTCTGCATGTTTAGTTCGTGTCTTTCAGTGTCTTTATACGTGTTTTAGTTTCGTTTTATTATTAAAGTCCATTTGTTTTGTTTGATTTCCCTGTTTTCTTTAAAATAAATACATCGTTTCCTTTAACACCTGGACCTCTGCATTTATGCCTCGCACCCAGAAACATGGCAGAATGCAAGACCGTAAAAGAGGCATAGCAGAGGAGCCCTTCCCCCGGGAGATTCTTTTGGGGGGGGCAACGATGTTTGCGTTGTGGGGAGCCGGCACGGAAGGTAGCCGGATGACCCAGCAGGACTGGAGCAGTTTTGAGCGGTGCGCTAGGAGGAATGAGGGGCGCATTCGTGACCTGCGGGAGCAGGTGGCCACGCTCCAGGTGCTGCTAACGCAGCTATACCTCAGAGAAGGCCTAGACCTGCCCGCTCCTCTGACGGGTGACAGCGAGCTGCCGCCGCTGCACCGCGTCGCTGAGAGCAGCAAGTTTCCTCCGCCTTCATGCGCCGCCGAGCACAGCTAGCTGCCGCTGCTGCACCGCGCCGCCGAGCACAGCAAGCTGCCGCCGCTGCACCGCGCCGCCGAGCACAGTGAGCTACCGCCGCTGCACAGTGCCTTTGAGGACGGCGAGTTTCCGCCGCTGCACAGTGCCTTCGAGGACGGCGAGCTTCCTCTTCCTCCGCCACCACCTTCATGCGCCGCCGAGGTCAGCGAGCTTCCTCTTCCTCCGCCGCCACCTTCATGTGCCGCCGAGGACAGCGAGCTTCCTCTTCCCCCGCCGCCGCCTTCATGCGCCGCCGAGGATAGCGAGCTGCTTCCTCTTCCCCCGCCGCCGCCTTCATGCGCCGCTGAGGATAGCGAGCTGCTTCCTCTTCCTCCGCCGCCGCCTTCATGCGCCGCCGAGGACAGCGAGCCTCATCTTCCTCCGCCGCCGCCTTCATGTGCCGCCGAGGACAGCGAGCCTCATCTTCCTCCGCCGCCGCCTTCATGCGCCGCCGAGGACAGCGAGCCTCATCTTCCTCCGCCGCCGCCTTCATGCGCCGCCGAGGACAGTGAGCTTCCTCTTCCTCCGCCGCCGCCTTCATGCGCCGCCGAGGACAGCGAGCTTCCTCTTCCTCCGCCACCGCCTTCATGCGCCTCCGAGGACAGCGAGCTTCCTCTTCCTCCTCCGCCGCCGTCATGCGCCGCCGAGGTCAGCGAGCTTCCTCTTCCTCCGCCGCCGTCATGCGCCGCCGAGGTCAGCAAGCTTCCTCTTCCTCCGCCACCGCCGTCAGGCGCCGCCGAGGTCAGCGAGCTTCCTCTTCCTCCGCCGCCGCCGTCCTACGTCGCTGAGGACAGCGAGCTTCCTCTTCCTCCACCGCTGCCGTCCTACATCGCTGAGGACAGCGAGCTTCCACCGCCGTTCTACGTCGCTGAGGACAGCGAGCTTCTTCCGCCGCCGCCCTGCATCAACGAGGACGGCGAGTTTCCTCCGCCGCCCTGCACCGGAAAGGACGGCGCTCATTCTCTGCCTCCACCGCCCTACTGCAAAGGGGGCATCAGGCCATCGGGCCCGCCGGACATAGGTGCCAGCCTCGAGGTGAGGAGGGCAGACAGTGGACCCTGGGGGGGATGCCCGGGACCTCCTGCGGCGCCCCGGAGTTGCGCCCTTTGAGGGGGGGTACTGTAAGGGATAACCCCTAGAGGACGCCAAAGCGCCCTGAGTCTTTTGTTTGTAGTTTATTTTGGTACTTCATTTCCCGTTATACATCTCGGTCAGGTGACGTGGGCGCTCACCTGAACCGAGTTGGTCATTAGTTTCTTTATAAATAGCTTGTTTGAGTTCTTTTGTGTTGTCTTGCATCTGTTGATTTACACCCGTTAATGTCTGCATGTTTAGTTCGTGTCTTTCAGTGTCTTTATACGTGTTTTAGTTTCGTTTTATTATTAAAGTCCATTTGTTTTGTTTGATTTCCCTGTTTTCTTTAAAATAAATACATCGTTTCCTTTAAGACCTGGACCTCTGCATTTATGCCTCGCACCCAGAAACATGACAGCAACTCAAAAACTTTAGATATACAGTACTACTCTTTCGAGGGACTCTATCTAAGGAGTCATTAGGGGCTTCATTGAAGTCACCTCCAATCAATAAATAAGCACCTGTGTACTTTCCTTTTAGATCTAGTAATATCTAAAGTTTTTCAAACATATATAAATTTAAAGAGTTATTATTATGTCCATAAACATTGCAGATTATAAATTTCGCATTGTGTATATTTAGGATTATTATAATCCACCTCTCTTCACCAGAATATAAACTTTCCACTACATCTCCTTTCAATTTATTAAAAAAAACAGCGACCCCTGCAGAGTGGTTTGTCCCATGATAAAAATATGCAGAATCTCCCCACTGCGATTTCCAAAACTTTATGTCATTAACACAAGAATGTGTTTCCTGAAGTAAAATTATTTGAGCCCCCCTGTGTTTAATGAAAAGAAAAAGTGCCTTCCTTTTATCCAAATCTCTTAAACCTCTCACATTAAGAGAGATAATGTCTAGTTTGCCAAAATGGAAAACTGTCATCCAATAAATAAAAAAAAAAAGAAGAAACAGAAAAGGATAGAACAATGAACAAGACCTCCTAAATTAGACTAAGTTACCTGTTACAATGAGAACAGTTAGACCCGCCGGGTCTTACACATGTAACAAATTACATGAGATTCAACAAAACAGTAGGGACAAAAAATCGTCCAGGGAAAGCATCAGATATAAAATGTCTGCATGTGTACTTTTTCACTCACATTGTTTACTAAACATCGATATTAACTTTTTTACCTTCAATATAAGCAAAGGCACCGATGAATGAGGCTCTCTTGCCTTCTTCTCTGGCTTTTTTAACCAAAGGCCATACTTTGGCCCGCATTGCTCTTTCGTCAGGTGACAGGTCTTCTTTTAAACGGAGATGGGCTTTCTCCAGGAATTTTGAGCCTCTTGCATCCCTCCAAACGATATCACGAAAGTGGCGCATGCTGAATTGAATGAATATGCCTCTTGCTGAAATACCGTCCTTCTTCTTTCCAATTCTATGCACCGAATCCACCACCTGCGGTAATTTCTCTGCAATTTGGCGGGAGATCTTGCTAAAGACTTTGATCACCAGATCCCGAGTATTTTCTTGTTGATCTTCCTCCTTCATCCCTTGCAGTCTCAAACTCCATTTTTGTCTATAGCTATTCGCCTCCAGCAGCTGAAGTTTGAGTTGTTTGTTTTCTTCTCTCACGTTTAATGTATTTTTTTCCAGTGCTGAAATTCTCTCTTTATGGTTAGTGGTGTCATGAAATGAAAAGAAAAATTAACTTTCTTTAACTTGTTACATGGAAATCTTGGTGATGCCTGAGGATTAAGCGTGCAGCACGTCTGCTCGGAACAGTGCCATCTTGGCCCCCGAGTCACTAAAATGATTCAAACTTCCCATCACTAGTTTATGACGCACGGTTTCTTCTTCTTTTTCATTTTGGACAGCAGAGATACAAACTACCTCTCTACCGCCACCTACTGTTTCCGGTTGTGTAAACATGCATGTGTGCCCGAGATCGGAACCGGTTTAGAATTTAGTTAACTGACAGGCAAAACAATGCACTCTTACATCCTATACATAACCAACTCGCTTCAGGACATTCGCATACTTACTGTATATGTGCGCGCGTCTAGGTGTGTGTGCACGAAGAGTTTGTGTATATGTGCGCGCGTCTTATAGACGTGTGTGCGCGCATTTCATATGTAGTTGTGTGAGCAGTTAGTAGTATATTTAGATGTGTGACTGTTTCATATATGTGTATGCAAGTGTTTCACGTGTGTGTGCATGAGTGAAGTTTGATTTAAGCCCTATACGGCGCGTCATAATTTGGACCATCTCTTTTCATCATTATGAACATAATATGAAGCACATATACGCAGATTCATCATAAAATATTATTATTGTAAAACAAAATAAAATTCATGTTTGCCTCAGCATTTGAAACAATATTGTTTTAGGATAATTAATTATACACAATTCTTCGTTGTACTTGTCTGGCTTTTAGATAAAGTCCCCCCATGCGCCACCTGGCGGATATTCAGTGAAGCACAGCACATTTATTTAAATACCCGAATGTTGCTTAAGGGATCTCGCGGCATGTCGCGGGCCAAATTGCGGGATCTCGCGGGAAAAAGCGCGCATTCTTAATGGCCAAATACTGTATTTTATAGATTCACAACCACATTCCAGCCATTCGTGGTCAAATAATTATTTAATGCTGGACACAAACAGCAAAAAGAGCATAATGATTATTATTATTATTTAAGTAATAAACAAACCCTGAAGAGTCTTGCGTGGGGCGGAGAGGTCTACAACGGGTGTGGAGATGAGAATCGTTCATATTCACATGTTTTCTGGTGTGCTACAATATTATTTCATTTACAAAAGAAGAGAAAAAGTGATTGACAAAGCCCGGCTGCACGTTGTTCTCACCAAGCAAATAATGTTTTAAATGATGTTTTCACACACATTTACAGCTGTGTGCAGACATCAATCACACACAGTTACACCTGATTTAAAACAATGTGAGGAGTATTATTAAAAGAGGGAAATACATGTCAGTATTTACAGTAAATGTAATATGTACAGTTAATATATTTGCATTGAGTTTAATCATGTAGCAGTTTTAATATTCATAAGACACTTAAAAGTTAATAAACATGATTAAAAGAAAATCACACACGTAAACTTTGCTTTCCTTCTATATTACTTTTCATCTCTAGTATGACTTTATGTTTGACTGCACAGTTAAATGTGTGTTTAAATGTTTTTTATTTATTTCTGTTACAGCAGTTGGAGTGTATTCAGGAGTCGTCATACTGTATATTACACATAATATTGCGTGTGTTTTGTAGGATTCTCTCTTAATCACGTGTTTTCTCCCCTGAATGTTGCTGTGAATATAAATATTGATGCATAGTTTTATGTTTGATTAAACTCAACGCAGATATTGTAATTTTCAGGGGCAGACAAAATGTTTGAACATGCACCAGTTTTCCTTCCGACACTAACGGCACTGATGAACGTCAGAGACCAAAAAATGCTGTAAGGAGCCGTCCTACAGAGCTCTCGAGACGTCAGAACAAATTTGAATTGGTCTACATTCAGGAGCACATTCGGCTCAGTGGAACGGGGATCTAACATACAGTAGATGACCATTAGCATCTTATATACATACTGTATAGCCCCGGTCATGTTGGCAGGAGTTGAGATGTGCCTCTTTTTCTGGTGTTACAAAGATAATATCAGGGAGTAGAAACTCAATCACAGATACTGTATGCACTACAGATTATTCTAGGAATTCTTTTCAGTTTCAGGCAGAAAAAGAACAATTTAAACAAATATTTTTGTGCATCAAAAAAGAAAACAGTTAATCATATGATTGAAAAAGTATAATGAGGATGAGGACCTACTTAGTACAAAGGGAGGAGAATGGCAGCTCACAGCCTACAATGAATTGAGATGTTTTCTGTGGACGAGCGTCTGCCCTGAAAATCTAAATAAATTAGAGGCATTGAACTACTTGAATACAAATTCAATAATCTAAAGTCCATCCTCATGTTTACGCCAGTGATCCGGATGGGCAAATGTGATTTTAGTGGTTGTGACTATGTGATGTGATTGTTGGTGCCAGATGAGCTGCTCTGAGTACTCCTGTAACTGCTGATTTTCTGGGATTTTCACACACAGGCTACATACACTAATCCGCTGTAGTAATTTAAAGTTCATATCATGTTTCTGTAGTTTTCCTTGGGATACAGATATTCTAAATATATTATTCTGTTCAGTTAGAAGAGGTCGATCATGACAGACAAAATGGTTTCAGGAAGCAAAATCTTTGGAAAAGTTTGTTGTCCAGTGTAATCACTTTGTACAGTTGTGGTGAGGAGAAAAACATCTCAGAGTTCACAACATGTCACACTTTGAGACAGAGAGGTTAAAAATTATGCTATTGGATGATTTTGAAGATTCCAAACCAGTGCAAGATCCTGTGCCATCCGCATTTTTATATAATGTTACTCTGGTATCTGAATATTAATAAATTTTGATAAGCATTTTATAAGCGTCAATTACATTAAGTTTAGGCAAAGAGTCAGGTTTTATTTATTATTTATTATTATTTTTTAAGACCTCTACCATTTGCCCTGACATGCTGTCAATCAACTTCTGGGCCAAACCCTGACTGATGGCGCTGCCCATTCTCATATAATCCCTCATTGGAGTTTCAAGCCAAGTCAAGTCAAGTCGGCTTTATTGTCATTCCAACCATATACAGTTCAGTACACAGTGAAACGAAACAACGTTCCTCCAGGACCAGGGTGCTACATACATGCAAACGACATAAATTTACAACACAACATAAGTTAGCAACGCAGATTTCACATTTTTAACTTAACCTAAGCTATCAATTTTTATACTAGAAGAGACAACAGACAACAAAGTGCATGTGCAATTGTGCAAACAAGAGCTACATGATAACACAACAACGCAACACAAACAATGCAAACATGTTTCAGTACCGAAATGCCTTTTCTTTAGTGAAGAGGTATGTGTTGAGGTAGTGAGAAAAACAGCTGGACATGGACACAAAATATCAATGTTTTTTTTCCCCGAGCCACTTTTGCTTCCGAACACTGCCATGAACAAAGAGCAATACAAAAACATCCTTCAAAAGCAATTTCTCCCAGCGATCCAAGAACAGTTTGGTGATGAACAATGCCTTTACCAGCATGATGGAGCTGCTCACCATAAGGCAAAACTCATAACTAAGTGTCTCACGGAGATGGAGATTTTCAGTCCCTGTCCAGGAAACTCCCCAGCTGTTAATCCCATAGAGGGTTTAAGATTTGGGTGGACAAACACAAATGTAAGTTGAATGAGTTGCACCATTCATATTCACGAATCAGGACATTCGCTTAGTTAACACTAACTGAACAACAGGTCTTCACTTCGTAATACACCTGTCCTTAAAAAGGAATATTTAGGCAAATACGCCAAATATATTTCACTTAAATATTACAGACTAAAACTAGAAAAGAAGACGTGCTGAGCTTCAGCTCATACAAAATGTCTAGAAAGGAAACTGTTGTCGTTATTTTACAAAATCTGTTTCTGCAAATGTTATCTATTACGATGTTAAATTTTGACTTCATGTTAACTCAGGCAAATAAACCAAACCCATGCTTGAGAAACATGATCTTTAACAATTCCCACCGCGGAAATTCAGTTAACGAAACCGAAAGTACTGTGCACTTCCTCTTATTGTACAGCACACGCTTTCCTGCGGGACGTGGCAGTAGGAGGAGCACGAGAAGGAATTTCGAGCATGCGCCATGAAGCGGAAGCCGACAACTAAAGAAGCGCGCGAACAGGAATCGTTCGCTCTCTTCCTCAACGAAGGCAGAGTCACGTACAGATAAAGTTCTCGTTGTCTCTCTTGCTTTTTTTTTATTTTTATAACTAATTCAGATCGTGTTTAAATCAAAAGCTTTATTTTTTTCAGATGTTAAAGAGACATTGGAGTAGTCAAAGATGGCTTGTAGTAAGATTTCTGATAAAATTTCTGGTAATCAGAAAGACGACACAAAAATCGAAGAAGAAAAGAGGATGAGATTATTCGAACGTGTAAATACAAAAATCAGAAGCGTAAGTCATTTTGTTAAAGTACTTTTGTTTTTAATATAGTACAAAAAAATATATATCATTGTTTATTTTTTTCTTCTTGTTAGCATATTGATTTGGCGTAAGAAGAATAAATTCCTTCTGAACGTGCTGTTGGCTGCCATCGGCTCCACTAAGCAGTAGCAATAGAATTCTGAAAATTAAAATAATTCATCCTCAAAGAGATTAAGGCTAGAGGAAGAAAAGAAAAGCATTTTCAGATGTCTGTTTCCTCATCTGATTAATAGCTTAGTGGTTTACACTGTCGTCTTGCACCTCCAGGGTCTGGGTTCGATTCCCGTCTCCGTGTGCATGGAGTTTGCGTGTTCTCCCTGTGCTTGGTGCGTTTCCTTTGGGTCCTCCGGTTTCCTCTCACAGATTAAGAGATGCAGATTAGGTTTATTGGCGTTTCAAATTGCCCATAGTATGTGTGTGTGTGTGTATGAATGTGTGCCCTGAGATGGATTGGCGTGCATGTCCCTGCCTTGTGCCCTAAGTCCCCTGGGATAGGCTCCAGGGCCCCTGCAACACTGAATACAGGATAAGGTGGTAAAGCCTATTACATTTTTCACTGCAAAAAAACCATCAGGAAGGTTTAGCAGATTCTAATTTTCGTTAATTTCCATCAAATGTTGGAGGCAAACAAATCTCACTGTCTGTAAAAACAAGCTAAAAATGAGAAATGATCCTAAGCACACCTCAGTGTTCACAATAGACTCCCTTAATAGGCACAAGATGAAAGTTCTGCATGGCCCTCACAGTCTCCTGACCAAAACATCATCAGAAATCTGTGTGTAGACCTCAGAAGAGCAGTGCATAAGATCAAGGAATCTCACAAACTGCGCAGAAATCCCCCAAACAAGAAATAAAAGACTCATGACTGACTATTAAACACATTTACATGGTGTAATACTTACTAAAGGGAATGTTCCTAAGCTGCCTAACTTTTGACGTGCCACAGTATGATTATGTTTCGTTAATTCAGATATAAATTTAAACAAAGACTGATAGGATAACAGTGTTTGCCTGTTTATTTGTTTCTTTGTTAAAAATACAAAGAAACTGTAGAAGACTGATAGAAGACAACAGACTAAATGTGTAATTCATGCATTCATGTGTAATTAGTTAATATGTCCATATTTATTTCTGCACATTTTTAGAATCCTTGGGACAGTCCTGAGCTTAATTTACTCGAGTCACCCATGAAACCTTCATCAGTTTCAGCTGATAAAGGTAAGTGGACTGTACAAGAAAATACTGTATGTGAATGAATGTGTGAATGTCTGTACATGGTTCCCCCAACGTTCCATCCAGAGTTCTTCAAACATCATTATGAGGGAAAATAAACCTCAGAGATTTAACTTGTGGTATGTTTGGTGGGTTTGGTTTCAGTATTGTAAAACTGCTAAATGCCTGTTTTTATCATAATTTATCCCACTTGAAAATTGCCGGTCTGGTCGAAGAGGAACTTATCGCTATAAACATGTCATTACTAAGCACCTGTCGAAAATGATCCTCTTGTGTATGAAGCCACTATTTTTGACTTAACTAACTCGTGAAATTACATTTATTTCCTGATTTATTTGCTGGTATTTACACCACATTTGTTCAGTCATCCGGTTGATCAGTGTGGCGGGGGCCTTAGCCATGTTTTTCCTGAACCTTTCAAAAATTCCAGCAACTTTGGTGAGAATGTGTACATACTGTATACTTATCAGAATGCTGAATGCAACCATTTGAACCATCACATATGTAGTACTCTCTAATTATATTTTATATCTGTTTGGTTAGAACTAAATAGTGTTTGGATAATGTTTAGCTGTAGTAACATTTCTGATAAGGTTTTAGTTTGTGGTTTATGTGTGATTAGGCATATCAATTGTTTTTAACATACAAATGTCAGATGTGTATCTTAGAGTTTAAGTTGAGTGGAGTGGTAGTGTGTACACTTAGTGTCAGAGTGTAATGCAGATCCTAGTACACATGCTGAAATTGCTTATCCAGTAATCATCACGATTTAAAGGCTGTCATGGTCAAACACAAATAATCTACAGCAAAGTAGGCCAAACATCGAAATGAAATAACATGCTTTAAAAGGACAGTCATAGTCAAAACACAGCGACACAGTCAGAAATAGTAATATTTTGGAGGAGACAGAAGATGGATAGAAGATAAGCACGAAAACAACAGAAGACGAATGCAGAAGATGACGATGATGTGAGATGACAGACAGTTATCAGTGTGTGTCACCTATGCTTGGCAGGCAACACAATTACGTTCAACATTCTATAAAGGTTTCTGAGTGATACTTTAACTCAGTTAAACTTAACCCTCCTTTTTTAAATTAATTATCACAATAAATGAATATTAACAATTGAATAATCGATATAAAGTTTTTAAAAAATATTATTTTAGAAATTAAAGCTTGCACCTGAGGACTGTGATCAGGTTCTGTTATAATTATTATAGTCTTGGGTAGTATAGCATAGCATATAAAAACACACAGTGGAAATACATCTTTCTGGAAATAACTTTATATATCTGTATTAATGTTCTAGTCCAGGTTCGAAGACGCAGTTGGATTCCTAAGAACAAGACTATGGATCATTTTGAGTCGGCCTTTTTCCGTCCTGTCAGCCCTGAAACACATGTAGGTGGATTGTCTCTGCTTAATTGTCCTTAACTGTGATGATGCTTTACAATGGACACTTTATCCATACCCACTTTGCATGCAGTGTTCTCCATAATGGATTGATTGATTGATTAATTGATTGGCTCAAACGGTTAAGTGATTGATAGTTTCTCATAGGAGGGTCAATGGTTGAGCCCCAGCACTGCCACTGTTGAGCCCTTGAGCAAAGACCCTTAGGCTGGACTCTGACCCCAGCTTCCTAACTGGGATATGCAAAAACAAAATCAAATAAGGTTCATTAGATAATTACAGGTTAACCTTGAATTGTGAGCATAATTTGTTCTTGTAATAACCCTAACCCCCATAAAAAAAAATATTGGAAACTCAGATGATTTGTTCCATAATCCAAACATATTAATATAAAATGTTTAATACAAAATAAAAAGTAAAAACTGCACTTTACCTTTGAAAAGAATCATGACTGGTGTGAGTGAGATGAGAGAGAGGAGTGTTACGCCCCGGTCTAGGTCGGGCCGTAACAGGAATGAAAAAGAAAAGGAAAAAACGCACTGCAACACCCTGCAACACACAAGGGAAGATACACCCTCATCCCTCCACCAGTAGAGACAAAGCAAACAAAAAAACAAATAAACTCAGTATCGTGACAGGAGGAGGAGGAGGAAGAGGAGGGTTATTGTGTAGGGGCGTTTTCACACTGGAAACAATTGTTCGGTTCCAGAGCACGATTGCTCCCCTCCCCAATCCCCTGCAGGTGTACATGCACATTAATGACATCAGAAATTTTCCAGTGCCTATTTCCTCAGTTTATAATAGTATTAGGATTATACTGTAGTATAGGATTAGAGGCTTCAGGGGGGTACAGAAATTATAAAAGCTTTGAAACAGATATTATGTTTTTAACAATAAAGACAGAAATGATAACATGCAGGTCAGTGAGTTGCAAGAGAAAACTGAGGAAATGAGGGCAATTACAAAGAAACTGTGCTAAAACAGAAAGAAGACAACAGAATAAATGTGTAATTTATGCATTAATGTGTAATTAGTTATCATGTCCATATTTATTTCTGCACATTTTTTAGAATCCTTGGGACAGTCCTGAGCTTAATTTATTCAAGTCACCCATAAAATCTTCGTCACTTTCAGCTGATAAAGGTAAGTACAATAAAATATATACAGTCGTGGCCAAAAGTTTTGAGAATTACATAAATATTGGAAATTGGAAAAGTTGCTTCTTAAGTTTTTATAACAGCAATTTGCATATACTCCAGAATGTTATGAAGAGTGATCAGATGAATTGCATAGTCCTTCTTTGCCATGAAAATGAACTTAATCCCGAAAAAAACTTTCCACTGCATTTCATTGCTGTCATTAAAGGACCTGCTGAGATCATTTCATTAATCGTCTTGTTAACTCAGGTGAGAATGTTGAAGAGCACAAGGCTGGAGATCATTATGTCAGGCTGACTGGGTTAGAATGGCAGACTTGACATGTTAAAAGGAGGGTGATGCTTGAAATCATTGTTCTTACATTGTTAACCATGGTGACCTGCAAAGAAACGCGTGCAGCCATCATTGCGTTGCATAAAAAATGGCTTCACAGGCAAGGATATTGTGGCTACTAAGATTGCACCTAAATCAACAATTTATAGGATCATCAAGAACTTCAAGGAAAGAGGTTCAATTCTTGTTAAGAAGGCTTCAGGGCGTCCAAGAAAGTCCAGCAAGCGCCAGGATCGTCTCCTAAAGAGGATTCAGCTGCGGGATCGGAGTGCCACCAGTGCAGAGCTCAGGAATGGCAGCAGGCAGGTGTGAGCGCATCTGCACGCACAGTGAGGCCAAGACTTTTGGAAGATGGCCTGGTGTCAAGAAGGGCAGCAAAGAAGCCACTTCTCTCCAAAAAAAACATCAGGGACAGACTGATCTTCTGCAAAAAGTATGGCGAATGGACTGCTGAGGACTGGGGCAAAGTCATATTCTCGGATGAAGAACTAAGTGGCTCAGGGACCAAAACATTGAAATTTTGGGTCCATGGCCTGGAAACTCCCCAGATCTTAATCCCATTGAGAACTTGTGGTCAATCCTCAAGAGGCGGGTGGACAAACAAAAACCCACTAATTCTGACAAACTCCAAGAAGTGATTATGAAAGAATATGTTGCTATCAGTCAGGATTTGGCCCAGAAGTTGATTGAGAGCAGCCCAGTCGAATTGCAGAGGTCCTGAAAAAGAAGCGCCAACACTGCAAATACTGACTCTTTACATAAATGTCATGTAATTGTCGATAAAAGCCTTTGAAATGTATGAAGTGCTTGTAATTATATTTCAGTACATCACAGAAACAACTGAAACAAAGATCTAAAAGCAGTTTAGTGTCATTCTCAAAACTTTTGGCCACGACTGTATGTGAATGAATGTGTGAATGTCTGTGCATGGTTCCACCAACGTTCCATCCAGAGTTCTTCAAACATCATTATGAGGGAAAATATGACCTCAGATTTAACTTGTGGTACATTATGTTTGGTGGGTTTGATTTGATTATTGTAAAACTGCTAAATGCCTGTTTTTTATTATATATTTTTTCCCATTTAAAGATGAACTTATCGCTATAAACATGTCATTACTAAGCACCTGTCGAAAATGATCCTCTTGTGTAAGAAGCCACTATTTTTGACTTAACTAACTCATGAATTTACATTTATTTGCTGGTATTTACACCACATTTGTTCAGTCATCTTGTTGATCAGCGTGGTGGGGGCCTTAGCCATGTTTTTCCTGAACCTTTCAAAAATC
Source organism: Clarias fuscus (assembly GCA_030347435.1). Lineage (NCBI taxonomy): Eukaryota > Metazoa > Chordata > Actinopteri > Siluriformes > Clariidae > Clarias > Clarias fuscus. Next base: position 3,720,772 of record CM059212.1, read on the forward strand.
CCAGGAACTTTGGTGAGAAAGTGTACATCTACTTATGATGCTGAATGCAACCATTTCAAACATTACATGTGTAGTACTCTGTTATTATATTTTAGATCTCTTTCATTAGAACTAAATAGTCTTTGTATAATGTTTAGCTGTAGTAAGATTTCTGGTAATGTTTTAGTTTGTGGTTTATGTGTGATTAGGCATATCAATTGTTTTTAACATACAAATGTCAGATGTGTATCTTAGATTCTCAGTAATCATAAAGTCAGGTGGATGAAATGGGTGATTGCTTATTTGACAAGTTGAGTGGAGTCGTAGTGTGTATACTTAGTGTCAGAGTGTAATGCAGATCCTAGTACACATGCTGAAATATTTAAAGGCTGTCAAAGGTTATAAACAAAAATAATCCACAGCAAAATAGCCAAACATTTAATAAATTAAATGAATTAAATAAGAAGCTTTAAAAGGACAATAATAGTCAAAACATAGCGAGGGAGCAGAAATAGTAATGACACACAAGGAAACCAACATGCTAAGATGTCGCAAAGTGTTATTATATCCATTTATGTATTGTGAAATAAAAAAATGAAAGATGAGCAGTATCATGTTTGGAGGGAGGCATTTAAACCAGATCACCTGCACTGGGCAATAAAATGTCAGCACAAATCCTGGCAATGAATGGGATTTCCTGGGGTTTAGATATAAGCCTGTGATTGGTGTAAATGAGTAATTGGGGTCCGTGCTGGGTTTCTGTAAAAAGGTTGCAGAATTGCATGTTTAAAAGTAGAAATGACTATTGCTTTGTTAGGGAGCTATTAATTATGGCCAAATTAATATCTTCCTTTAAAAAACATGATGGGAGAACATCTAAAGGGCCAAATTTTGGGAGTCATATGAACAACCACCTCATATAAAAATTTAAAGATTTTTTTGTCTGTAAGATGTACAAAAGTCAGGACATTTTAATAACCAAGCCCTAGCTTGCTCAGTTGAGTTTTACACTGAAACGAACAGTGTGCCTGAATTGATAGCTTTTGTGACAATATCGATTATTAAAGCAATGCTAATTAAACAGAACTAATTATTGAATTAATGTATCTTTTCTGAATATAATTAATTGTTGTTGTTTGCAGGGGGCATGGACCACCTCTCAGAAATAAGGATTGTGCTGCTGAGCCGTAGGACTGCTATTCAAAATATAGCTGGAAACATCATCCTGGGCAGAAGGGACTTTCACTCCAGGGAACGTCAACATTGTGTTACGAAACAGGGAGAAGTAGAAGGGAGGATGATTACAGTGGTTAAAACTCCAGGATGGCGAGATAGAAGGAGGGTAGAGGTTGATCCTCTAGGAGTACGAAGATATGAATATATAAAACAGGAGATTGTGCACAGTGTGTCCATGTGTCCTCCTGGTCCACACGCTCTACTGCTGGTTATGCAATTGTACGACAGTTTATGGGAGAATGAAAAAAACATGTTGGAAAAATGTATGATGCTTCTTACTGAAAGAGTCTGGAGTCACACTATAGTTCTGTTCACCTGTGGGGAAAGGCTAAGAGACCGAACCATAGAGGAATATATAGCAGGTCAGGGGAAGGCCCTTCAGTGGTTGACAGAGAAATGTGGAAACAGGTATCATGTTTTCTATACAAACAGAAACGATAACACCCAGGTCACAGAGCTGCTGGAGAAGATAGAGAGGATGGTGGCAGGAAACAGCGGCTGTCATTTGGAAATAGACCCAAAGATCTTACAAGATACAGAAAAGAGGAAGAAATTATGGGAAAGTGAAGATCGGGAGAAGAGAATGAAGGTGCCAAATCAGAGAGACGACACAAAAATCACAAGCGTAAGTCATTTTGTTGAGGTACTTTTGTTTTTAATATACTACAAATAAAGGTATATGTGATTTTTTTTCTTCTTCTTGTAAGCATATTGATTTGGCGTAAGAAGAATAAATTCCTTCTGAACGTGCTGTTGGCTGCCATCGGCTCCACTAAGCAGTAGCAATAGAATTCTGAAAATTAAAATAATTCATCCTCACAGAGATTAAGGCTAGAGGAAGAAAAGCATTTTCAAATGTCTGTTTCCTCAATTTATAATAGTATTAATAGCTTAGTGGTTATCACTGTCGTCTTGCACCTCCAGGGTCTGGGTTCAATTCCCGTCTCTGTGTGCATGGAGTTTTCATGTTCTCCTTGTGCTTGATGCGTTTCCTTCGGGTCCTCCAGTTTCCTCCGACAGATTAAGAGATGCAGATTAGGTTTATTGGCGTTCGCACACTGCCTGTAGTATGTGTGTGTGTATGTGTGTGTGCCCTGAGATGGATTGGCACCCTGTCCTGCATGTACCCCGCCTCGTGCCCTAAGTCTCCTGGGATAGGCTCCAGGCCCCCTGCGACCCTGAATACAGGATAAAGTGGTAAAGCCTATTACATTTTTCACTGCAAAAAAACCATCAGGAAGGTTTAGCAGATTCAAATTTTCGTTAATTTCCATCAAATGTTGGAGGAAAACAAATCTCACTGTCTGTAAAAACATCTAAAAATGAGAAATGATCCTAAGCACACCTCAGTGTTCACAATAGACTCCCTTAATAGGCACAAGATGAAAGTTCTGCATGGCCCTCACAGTCTCCTGACCAAAACATCATCAGAAATCTGTGTGTAGACCTCAGAAGAGCAGTGCATAAGATCAAGGAATCTCACAACCTGCGCAGAAATCCCCCAAACAAGAAATAAAAGACTCATGACTGACTATTAAACACATTTACATGGTGTAATACTTCCCAAAGGGAAGGTTCCTAAGGCCCCTAACTTTTGACGTGCCACAGTATGATTATGTTTCGTTAATTCAGATATAAATTTAAACAAAGACTGATAGGATAACAGTGTTAGCTGCATGACAAACCAAACAAATAAACAGACAATCGACCATCTCTCAGAAGTGAGCATTGTGCGGAAGGGTTACAGGGATGCTGGGAAAAGTCCATCAGGAGATACCATCCTGAGCAGATGGACATTTCAGTTAGACTCGTATGTCAAGTGCATGCAGAGACAGGGAGAGGTAGCAAGAAGGAAGATGACTGTGATTGAAGCTCCAGGGTGGCAGAGGAATTATAAAAGACAGTTAGTTAAAAAACAGATTGTGCTCAGCGTGTCCATGTGTCATCCAGACGCATACACCGCACTGCTGGTCATGTGTTTGGACTTTACCATAGAGAGACACGTACAGTAGAGAGAGTGCAGGGGAGACTATTCAGTAGCAGGTAGAGAAATGTGAAAACAGACATGATGGTTTTAACAATAAAGACAACACACAGGTCAGTGAGCTGCTGGAGAAGATAGAGGAGATGATGGCAGGAAACCAGAGCCTGCAATTTAAACTGGACACAATTATTAATAACAGTAAAAAAGCAGGAAGAGACGAGAAAATACAGAGAAACTGTAGAAGACTGATAGAAGACAACAGACTAAATGTGTAATTCATGCATTCATGTGTAATTAGTTAATATGTCCATATTTATTTCTGCACATTTTTAGAATCCTTGGGACAGTCCTGAGCTTAATTTACTCACATCAACCATAAAACCTTCATCAGTTTCAGCTGATAAAGGTAAGTGGACTGTACAAGAAAATACTGTATGTGAATGAATGTGTGAATGTCTGTACATGGTTCCCCCAACGTTCCATCCAGAGTTCTTCAAACATCATTATGAGGGAAAATAAACCTCCGAGATTTAAATTATGGTATGTTTGGTGGGTTTGGTTTCAGTATTGTAAAACCGCTAAGTGCCTGTTTTTTATTATAATTGTATCCCACTTAAAGATTGCTGGTCTGGTCAAAGATGAACTTATCGCTATAAACATGTCATTACTAAGCACCTGTCGAAAATGATCCTCTTGTGTATGAAGCCACTATTTTTGACTTAACTAACTCGTGAAATTACATTAACTTCTTATTTATTTGCTGGTATTTACACCACATTTGTTCAGTAATCCGTCATGCTCAAACAGAGCTGCGGGAGAAGATAGTGAGGATGGTGGCAGAAAACAGCGGCTGTCATTTGGAAATAGACCCAAAGATCTTACAAGATACAGAAAAGAGGAAGAAATTATGTGAAAGTGAAGATCGGGAGAAGAGAATGCAGGTGCCAAATCAGAGAGACGACACAAAAATCACAAGCGTAAGTCATTTTGTTAAGGTATTTGTTTTTAATATACTACAAATAAAAGTATATGTCATTGTTACATTTTGTTTCTTGTAAGCATATTGATTTGGCGTAAGAAGAATAAATTCCTTCTGAACGTGCTGTTGGCTGCCAGCGGCTCCACTAAGCAGTAGCAATAGAATTCTGAAAATTAAAATAGTTTATCCTCATGGAGATTAAGGCTAGAGGAAGAAAAGCTTTTTTTCAGATGTCTGTTTCCTCAATTTATAATTGTATTAAGAAATGGCACCATGGTAGCTTAGTGGTTAGCAATGTCGTCTTGCATCTCCAGGGTCTGGGTTCGATTCCTGTCTCTGTGTGCATGGAGTTTGCGTGTTCTCCCTGTGCTTGATGCATTTCCTTTGGGTCCTCCGGTTTCCTCCCACAGATTAAGAGATGCAGATTAAGTTAATTGGGGTTTCAAATTGCCCATAGTATGTGTGTGTGTATGTATGTGTGCCCTGAGGTGGATTGGCACCCTGTCCTGCATGTCCCCTAAGTCTCCTGGAATAGGCTCCAGGCCCCCTGCGACCCTGAATACAGGATAAAGTGGTAAAGCCTATTACCTTTTACCTTACCTTAATAGGCACAAGATGAAAGTTCTGCATGGCCCTCACAGTCTCCTGACCAAAACATCATTAGAAATCTGTGTGTAGACCTCAGAAGAGCAGTGCATAGGATCAAGGAATCTCACAGAACTGCGCAGAAATCCTAACAAGAAGTAAAAGACTCACGACTGACTACAAAACACATTTACAAGGTGTAATACTTCCCAAAGGGAATGTTCCTAAGGCCCCTAACCTTTGACATGCCACAGTATGATTGTTAAAATTCCTATCTGAATTAACAAAACAAAGAGTGATAGGATAACAGTGTTTGTCTGTTTATTTGTTTGGTTTGTCATGCAGCTATTGACCATCTCTCAGAAGTGAGCATTGTGTGAAGGGTTACAGGGATGCTGAGACAAGTCCATCAGGAGATACCATCCTGAGCAGATGGACATTTCAGTTAGACTCGTATGTCAAGTGCATGCAGAGACAGGGAGAGGTAGCAAGAAGGAAGATGACTGTGATTGAAGCTCCAGGGTGGCAGAGGAATTATAAAAGACAGTTAGTTAAAAAACAGATTGTGCTCAGCGTGTCCATGTGTCATCCAGACGCATACACCGCACTGCTGGTCATGTGTTTGGACTTTACCATAGAGAGACACGTACAGTAGAGAGAGTGCAGGGGAGACTATTCAGTAGCAGGTAGAGAAATGTGAAAACAGACATGATGGTTTTAACAATAAAGACAACACACAGGTCAGTGAGCTGCTGGAGAAGATAGAGGAGATGATGGCAGGAAACCAGAGCCTGCAATTTAAACTGGACACAATTATTAATAACAGTAAAAAAGCAGGAAGAGACGAGAAAATACAGAGAAACTGTAGAAGACTGATAGAAGACAACAGAATAAATGTGTAATTCATGCATTCATGTGTAATTAGTTAATATGTCCATATTTATTTCTGCACATTTTTAGAATCCTTGGGACAGTCCTGAGCTTAATTTACTCACATCAACCATAAAACCTTCATCAGTTTCAGCTGATAAAGGTAAGTGGACTGTACAAGAAAATACTGTATGTGAATGAATGTGTGAATGTCTGTACATGGTTCCCCCAACGTTCCATCCAGAGTTCTTCAAACATCATTATGAGGGAAAATAAACCTCAGAGATTTAACTTGTGGTATGTTTGGTGGGTTTGGTTTCAGTATTGTAAAACTGCTAAATGCCTGTTTTTTTAATTATATTTTTTTCCCACTTGAAAATTGTGTATGATGCCACTATTTTTGATGTAACTAACTCACGAATGTACATTTACTCCTGATTTATTTGCTGGTATTTACACCACATTTGTTCAGGTCATCCTGTTGATCAGTGTGGTGGGGGCCTTAGCCATGTTTTTCCTGAACCTTTCAAAAATCCCAGCAACTTTGGTGAGAATGTGTACATCAACTTATGATAATGCTGAATGCAACCATTTCAAACATTACATACAGTGTGTAGTACTCTCTAATTATATTTTATATCTGTTTGGTTAGTGGAGTGGTAGTGTGTACACTTAGTGTCAGAGTGTAATGCAGATCCTAGTACACATGCTGAAATTGCTTATCCAGTAATCATCACGATTTAAAGGCTGTCATGGTCAAACACGAATAATCTACAGCAAAGTAGGCCAAACATCGAAATGAAATAACATGCTTTAAAAGGACAGTCATAGTCAAAACACAGCGACACAGTCAGAAATAGTAATATTTTGGAGGAGACAGAAGATGGATAGAAGATAAGCACGAAAACAACAGAAGACGAATGCAGAAGATGACGATGATGTGAGATGACAGACAGTTATCAGTGTGTGTCACCTATGCTTGGCAGGCAACACAATTACGTTCAACATTCTATAAAGGTTTCTGAGTGATACTTTAACTCAGTTAAACTTAACCCTCCTTTTTTAAATTAATTATCACAATAAATGAATATTAACAATTGAATAATCGATATAAAGTTTTTAAAAAATATTATTTTAGAAATTAAAGCTTGCACCTGAGGACTGTGATCAGGTTCTGTTATAATTATTATAGTCTTGGGTAATATAGCATAGCATATAAAAACACACAGTGGAAATAACTTAAAGGTTTCTTGAATCATGAGTGATACTTTAACTCAGAGTTTCTTTAACTTATTATTTGATGATTTACAATGTGAATATTATTGTTTGTTGAAAATATTTATCAGTTTCAAATTTGGTGGATGCAACCACCCCCCCCTAAAAATTGGAACAGTTGACTGCTTACCAATATGTGTAATGTTGCCATTTCTGTTCATAAGAATTTTAACCATTTGTGCTTAGTCAACGGTTGGTCAAGTTTAGCTAGAGGGAGTTTCCACACATTCAGTGTGGTGCATTATTCCCCCTCATAACACAACACACATTCTCAATAGGAGCAGGCAGGCCAATCTAGCCCTCGCATGTTTTTGTACTCTGTGTTCTACCTATGTTTATCTTATGTCTTGTTTGGGTATTTTTTATTTTTATTCATTTATTACTTACCTTCATTCTCATCTGATCTGATCTTATGCAGCCAATTTGCTGTTCCTTCAGGAAATTGAGGGTCTCTAAAAGACATTGTTTGCATATATGCGTATGTTGCTAAATATGATAATAAATTATAATATAAATTGTGCCCTGACAGATATGAAGTTTACCCATGTCATGGCCAGTGGCACACTCCATACCATGACTGATGTTGGTTTTTGGACCTAAAACTGATAAAAGCTTGGATAATCCGTTTCCTCTTTGGCCCGTAGAACATGCCGACTGTTATTTCTATGAACTATTTAAAATGTTGACTTGTCAGGCCAGAAATCACATTTCCACTTATGTGGGTCACATTTCGACTGTGCCACAGTCCATCTCAGATGAGACTAAGCCCATAGAAGTTGTTCATGCCTTTGGACAGTGTTGATGTATGGCTTCATTAAGTGTTGTAATGAAGCATTTGTAAATGCACCAACAAGTGGTGTTAACGGACAAAGCTTTGACGAAGTGTTCACAAGGCCATATCATGATATCTACAGTAATACAGAAGCATGATGGTTTTCAAGACAGTGATGTCTGAGGGATTGGAGATCACATGTATTTAGAAGGGATTTTCAGCCCTGCCCTTTACACTTCAAGATTTGAAAGGTTTCCTAGAATTTCTTGATGATATTGTGTACTAACATTAGGGAAAGTTACCCTAGAAGTATTGGATAATTTGCTGGTGCACCTGTTGACGAATCAGCGAGCCTCATCCCATACTTAGTGAAGAAGGACTACTAAGACTTTCTTTGAAACTCCTTGCATTTTATAATATGCTTGTTTAACAGCACTTGTTTCATATTACCTTGTTATTTCTACTGGTCACTGTCATGGGCTGAGATATAGCTGCAAGAGGTAAAAGTAGGATCGAAGAGTAGAGTTTAATAGATAATATGGAGGAGCAGTTCACAGTTCTGATGGTGGTGAACACAGGGGTAGTTCCAGCATAAAATTATAATAATCCAAGTATGCAGTAATTTCGTAACAATAGACAGTCTTGAGGTCGGTAAGCAACACAGAAATCAGAGCAGGTAATTCAAACATGCAATAAATACAAAGCGCGCAAAGCAAGGTGAGGTCGAAAACCAAACAGGGTCGTGAACACGGTAAGCAAATGCAAGATGGCACTCGATAAACTGCCGAGGAGTTGAAGTCTTGGAGTGTCCTATGTAGGTGGAATTGATAAGAGCAAAGTAGCAGCAGGTGTGCTCAGAGCGATGACTGAGGAGGTGAAAGGTAAAACGCAGATTAGAGCATGGAAGGGAAAGTATCAGCTTCATTGGCATGGGGTTCATGGTGTAGACATGGCTTGGCGTTTGGGACAGTCACATTCTTATTAACCTTAAGTTAGCCCCGTCACAACTATTTTGGAGGAAGTTGCAGCCACCAGATTTGAAATTAGTGCATATTTTCAACAAACAATTAAATTCACATGGTAAATCATCAACTCACATGATGTAATGTTTTCAAAATAGAACAGGGTGAAGAGACTTTACAGATGACTCCTTTTTGTTTTTAGTGCCAATTTCCTTCTTGTCCCATCTTCTTTGGAATTGGGTCATAGGATGAACACTTTTGTGAAGCAGTATAATATCAGTCAATTATTGTGGTGAGAGTGCTGTCTAACACCCAAAATCCAGTGAGATCTCATGAGACTAAAAGCCATAACATATGATTAACAACACTGTGCAAAAGTCTTAGGTGCTCATTGTTTTATGTGTTCATCATGTCTGCATTATTATGTAAAAACAAATCCAAACATACCTTAAAATGAATAAGATTACAGAAACATTTGCATGCCTTTAAAGAAAGCAACATATTACATAACAGACCAGTTTTCAGGTGATTTTTGGAGGAGACAGAAAATGGATAGAAGATAAGCAAGAAAACAACATAAGACGAATGCAGAAGATAACAATGATGTGAGATGACAGACAGTTATCAGTGTGTGTCACCTATGCTTGGCAGGCAACACAATTACGTTCAACATTCTATAAAGGTTTCTTGAATCATGAGTGATATTTTAATTCACTAGAGAAATCCCCCCCTTTAATATTCTCCCTTTTAAAAAAATACATTTTATTTATTACATTTGTTTTCCACTGGATGACTGTCATCAGGTCCTGTTAGAATTACAGTTAAACCTTGGATTGTGAGCATAATTCATTCTGGAAATGTTTGTAGTACAAAGCACTTGTATATCAAAGCAAATTTCCCCATAAAAAATAATGGAAATATTCATATTAAAATAATGAATACAAAATGTGAAGTAAAAATAAAACAAATTAACCTGCCCTTTATCTTTGAAAATAATCCAGACAGAGCAGTGTTTCTGTTAGTGTGTGTGTGGCTGAAGTAAGAGGAGGGGGGGGGGGGGGGTTAATTTGTAGGACGACTTGCATGACTTTTGCATGCACACACACACACTAACACAAACTGGTCTGTCAGGAAACTTCTTTAACAAGGAACTTCTCTAATGACACTTGTGCGTACACACACTAACAGAATTACTGCTCTGCAAACTGCATCTTTAACAAGGACCCTCTCTGATTTTGCTTCACGCCATCATAATGTTATAATAAACAGTACACGTGCACACGGATGTTGATTATACAAGTGACGCACACGCACTGAGACCGAGCATGGGAGTTGATTACCCTCAGGTGTGATCATGTGATGCTCGGCAGACAAAGCACATGCATACTACTCTTATACCAAGAACTTGCTCGTTTATCAAGTTAAAATTTAACACTTGCAGACTAAGTTACCCACAATACAAGGTTCCACTGTATTATAGTTTTGGTAGTAAAACAGCACAGCATATAAAACAGTGCAAACTTGAAAGAATTATTTCTGGAAATAACTTTATATATCTGTATTAATATGTTCTAGTCCAGGTTCGAGGACGTGGTTGGATTCCTAAGAACAAGACTATGGATCATTTTGAGTCGGCCTTTTTCCGTCCTGTCAGCCCTGAAACACATGTAGGTGGATTGTCTCTGCTTAATTGTCCTTAACTGTGATGATGCTTTACAATGGGCTTCATATCCATACCCACTTTACATGCAGTGTTCTCCATAAAGGATTGATTGATTGGCTCAAACGATTAACTAATTGATAGTTGTGGTTCAAACAGTTAAGGCTCTGGGCTTCTCATAGGAGGGTCTTTGTTTCAGCCCCAGCTCCGCCAAGTTGCCACTGTTGAGCCCTTGAGCAAAGGCTTAAGCTGCATTCTATCCCCAGCTTCCTAACTGGGATATGCGAAAACAAAATAATTTCAATGTGTACATTTGAAAGTACAGTTGAAAAATACAGTTAAACCTTGGATTATGAGCATCCAGAAGCGTGCTTGTAATCTAAAGAAATAAGAAAGAAATGGTGGAAACTCAGATGAAAAATATTCATATAAAATGTTTAATACAAAATCTAAAGTGAAAATAAGACAAATTAACCTTTACCATTGAAAAGAATTGTGTCTGGTGTGAGGGCGATGAGAGGGGAGAGGAGGAGAAGGAGGACGAAGAGGAGGGTTTTTTTGTAGCGGCATTTTCACACTGGAAACGATTGTTCCGTTTTGTTCCCGAGCATGATTGCCCCCCTCCCCAATCCTTGTGCGTGCACATTAGTACCATCGTTTCTGTAGTGGCGATAGGTACATTGTTGATTTGTCTTCAGCCAAGACGAAGAAAGCAACCGCTTGTGACATCTGTTAATGCTCTGCAGATGTTTTTATTTTTTGTGACCAAAAAAAACAAACGGCTTTCTCAACAACATTCCTACTGCCACATCTATCGTGCAGCTCAGAGGGTGAAATGGATGCGTGCTGCCTGGATACGATGGGAGGCACTGAGGAAGGTCTTTGCATCTCTACTGTGTAAGGTGAGTATCCAGGTGCTGTCTACATTCTCTTCTGATTTTAACAGTGACTGGTTAATTAGCACTTTTAATTAATTTATTCATTTGTTTGGTCAGAGCATCATGAACATTTTTATTTATATATTTTTTGGGGAAAATATTAAATTTTTAAATCACATTAAAATATTAGCATTCATTTACTCTGAATTAATTATACAGATGTACATGATTAATAAATAAATAAATACAGTTGTTGAATACAAGAAATACTACAAATAAATATAATGCCTATTATAATAAAGTCCAACAAATAGCATATATATAATATGTCATGTATTTTCTGTTCTCCCCCAGGAGCATCTGGGTTCAAGCGAGGTCTGGTGTGTGATAGCAGAATGTCCTTCCGACCTGGAGAGACCAAGAATAGCTGCCAAATTTTCCTATGAGGAAGACAACATTCCTATAAGAGAGATGCTTGTGCTCTTTTTTCGTTATCTTATGTGTAGCTTTTCAAACTTAGCTAATGTGCTGGAACTAATGAATTTGAAACCTTGCCATGCACCCAGAGATGTTTTATGTTTAAGATGTCTTGTGTGCAGTGTGTTTTTATATTGCATTTTTGAAAGTAAATGTATATTGTAAAATCCAAGTGGAGTGTGGGTCTTAATAATTCAGTGCAGAGACTACTGAGAACAGAGACAGAGTGTAAAATGTATTATTTTTAATGATTCAAGTAAAATATCCTTTAATTAAGGTGCTCGAGCCTTGGATAATCACTGAGACGAATTAGCTAGCAAATCCCTTCTGATGTCTCCCGATTTAAAATGAAGTCATTGTGATCGCTATCAGTTTGGTTAATCTTTCCAGCGTAGTGACCCCCCCAATAGAGCCATTAACAATGGAAACAAATTCGTAAGGACGTTAAAACGGCTCTACAACATATTTTGACACAAGCAATATGACATAATTTAACAACGTTCTATTTAGCCCTAAATAAATTACAATGTAACCGGTAAGGACACTACCGTCATAAAGAGAAATTAAAACAATGCTACTGACTATTCTGAACTATTACAGAGGTGTTAACAATATGATAATAACTTCATTATGCTTTTCAATGTTTTGTTGTTGTTTGTGATCTGAGTATATTATGACTGAGATAAATAGCAAGAGCAGCGGCGCTGTTGAAATGCTTTAAGAAGCGCAGACGGGGGAAGAGAGCCGGCGCGCTTGTAAAGCTCCGACAGCGCGGCTTTAGAACTGCGCTGCCGAGTATACATCTGGCAAACCTCCGCTCTTTACCCAACAAAATGGACGAACTTTTCCTGCTCACCAGGAAAAATAAGGACTTTTCAAACTCTGCCGCACTGTGTTTCACGGAAACCTGGCTGAACGAAGCCATTCCAGATAACGCAGTACACCTGCCGGGCTTCCAGCTGTTCAGAGCGGACCGCGACACAGAATCAACGGGGAAATCGCGAGGCGGCGGGACGTGCTTTTACATCAATGAACGTTGGTGTACTAATGTCACACCATTGGAAAAAATGTGCTGTCCCGATCTAGAGGCATATTTTATCAACTGTAAGCCTTTCTATTCGCCGCGGGAGTTTACCTCGTTCATTCTTGTGAGTGTGTACATTCCTCCACAAGCGTGTGTGAACGCAGCATTACAACAGCTGGCTGCTCAGATCTCAGACACGGAGCAATAACACCCGGACTCTGTTATAATTATACTTGGTGATTTTAACAAAGCAAATTTCAAACGTGAACTGCCTAAATACAAACAGCACATTACATGCCCCACCAGAGACAAAAATATTTCGGATCACTGCTACAACACAATAAAGGATGCATATCGCTCAGTCCCCAGAGCAGCTTTAGGACTTTCTGACCACTGCCTGGTTCATCTTCTCCCGACCTATAGGCAAAAACTTAAATCTGCTAAGCCTGTAGTAAGGACTGTAAAAAGTTGGACCAGTGAAGCAGAGCAGGAATTACAGGCCTGTTTCGACTGCACTGATTGGAGTGTTTTTGAAGCTGCTGCCACCAATCTGGACGAGCTCACAGATTCAGTAACATCCTACATCAGTTTCTGTGAAGATATGTGCATTCCTACCAAGACATTTTTAACATATAATAATGACAAACCATGGTTTACAGCAAAACTCAGACAGCTTCGTCAGGCAAAAGAGGATGCCTACAGGAGAGGGGACAGGATCTTGTACAACCAGGTCAGGAACACACTAACAAGGGCGATTAGAGTGGCTAAGAGAAGCTACTCTAAAAAGCTGGAAAATCGGTTTTCTGCAAATGACCCTGCTTCAGTGTGGAAAGGCCTGAAAACCATCACTAACTACAAGACGCCATCCCCCAACTCTGTAGGCAATCAACAACTGGTTGATGACCTGAATGAGTTCTATTGTAGATTTGAAACTCCCAGTCTCACACTCCTGTCCTGATCATCTTTCCACACCACCATTATCACCTCTGTCATGCACACTCGCTCCGCGACCGGCACGAGGACCCGGAAGTAAGACGGTCGCGCTTTCAGAAAGCATAAAAGGAAACAAGATGGCGCTTCACATCGCTCAGTCATTGAGTTCATTCATGCCTTCGCTATTGCTTCACCAACTATTACGTGAGTACTCACCTATTCAGATCGCTTCCTTGATTGAGTGTGTGTTGCCAGAACGCGGGTTTATTTGTGTAGATCCTTGCTCTTTGTGTAAGAGAGTTCTAAGAGTAAACGCGTGGTTATCCTGCCTGCTCGCGCTGCTTCCGCGTTTGGGTTTACCGTCCACGCAACACGGGCTAACTGCTAAGGCGATTGTGTTCATCCCTCGGTTGCTCATGACAGAATGACTGAGCCTAAAGCAGTAAAACCAGCAGAGTTTGCTCGCCTCTGCGCTGTGGTTGACCAGCATGCCGAACTGATCAATAAGCTTCGTGGTGAAGTCGTGTCTCTCCAAAAGGAGCTCCAAGACGTCGCGGTTTTGCGCCGCGAGGTGGCGGAGTTGCGGCAGGAGAACGTGACCCTCCGCGAGGCAGCTGTTCAGTCGGCTGTTGCCACGCCCCCTGCAGCGGCGGAAGCGCCGCCCCCTCCTCCCCCCTCTGACATTTTCATTGCTTTACCAGATAAGTGGGATGGCACAGATGGGAAGTGCAGTGTGTTTTTAACAGCATTAGATCTTGTGTTTGAGTTCAATTCCACCAGGTACTCCACAGACCAACTGCGCGTTGCACTTCTCGTCTCATTGCTATCTGGGCAGGCAGCTGAGTGGGCCACGGCGGTTCTCAGGTCAGATTCGGACACAGCCTATTCATACGGAGAATTCACCCGCCAACTCAAACTGACCTTCGAACATCCTGCTGCTGAGGTGGAGACCGACAGCAAATTGTACCATCTGCGGCAGGGTAGGTTGTCCGTGAGCCGCTACACCGCGGATTTCCGTACCCTCGCCGTGCAGACCACCTGGGGGGACGCCGCCCTCCGGACGGCTTACTACGAAGGACTGGCTTCTCGCATCAAGGACGAGCTCGCCGGACTAGAGCTTCCAGCTACACTGGAGGGATTGGTTCAGCTCGCCCTCCGGATTGACCAGCGCCTGCTCACTTGTCCGAAGCCAGCCCCCCGAACCCTGCCGCCATTCACGCCCCTTTTTTCACATTCCACGCCCCGATCACCAGCTTTCACCACCACCACTAGGGCGTCTGCCGGGTCTCCACCTCCCACCGTGGTTGACACGGGAGCTGGGGAACCCATGCAACTAGGACGTGCCTCCTTGAACCCTGCAGAGCGAGAACGACGTTTCAGGGAGGGACTCTGCGCCTATTGTGGGTCAGCGGCACACCATAGAGCTATCTGCCCTTCACGCCTGGGAAACGATCAGGCCCGGTGAGTCAGGGGGGCAGCTCACCGGGTCAGCTCCATCTCTCCGCCACCACACCCAGCATCTCGCGTCTCATGGTTCAGGTACACCTCTAATTTGGCCACAAACGAGTCAAAAGTTCCGCGTTCATCGACTCCGGGGCTGCTGGAAACTTTATTGACTCCTCCTATGCCAAGAGATTGGGAGTGGAGACTGAGGCGTTATCCCAGCCAGTTCGAGTGACATCCGTCGACGGTCGGCCCCTTTCGTCCAGCCCTATCACCACCCAGACTCGGCCCATCATCCTCACCATTGACCAACACCAAGAAGAAATCCGCTTTCACCTCACCTCCATTTCCTCGCCACCCATCATCTTAGGATACCCCTGGTTATTGCAGCATGACCCCCTCATCTTCTGGTCTCAAAACCAGATCCTGCAATGTGGTCCGACCTGCCTCGAACTCTGCCTACAAACGCCGGCTGGGACGTGCTCTAGGGAGTCCGAGGCCCCCGATGTTGACACCAACGCCATCCCTCCTGCGTATCGAGACCTGGCTGAGGTCTTTTGTAAGAGACGTGCCGACCATCTTCCTCCGCATCGCCCCTACGACCTGGCTATTGAGATCCAGCCAGGTTCCACTCCACCCTGCAGCCGTTTATACTCTCTCTCTTCCACCGAGACACGGGCGATGGAGGAGTATGTGTCATCCGCTCTCCGTCAGGGTACCATCCGACCCTCTTCCTCACCCGCCGCCGCAGGATTTTTCTTCGTAAAGAAGAGTTCGGGCGAATTACGTCCTTGTGTTGACTATCGGGGGCTGAATAACATCACCATAAAAAACCGACACCCGCTGCCTCTTACCAACTCAGCCCTGGACGCCCTCTCTGGTGCCACCATTTTTACAGAGTTGGACCTCCGGAGCGCCTACAACTTGGTGCGTATCAGAGAGGGCGATGAGTGGAAGACAGCCTTCATCACCCCTAATGGACATTACGAAAGCCTAGTTATCCCCTTTGGACTCTGTAACGCCCCCGCAGCTTTCCAGCAGTTCATGAACGATGTTCTCCGGGACATGTTGGGAAAATGGGTATTTGTCTACCCAGACGATATACTCATCTACTCACGCACCGCCGAAGAACACATTCGACACGTCAGGGCTGTCCTTAAGAGATTGCTCGCCCACCGACTGTACTGTAAGTTGGAGAAGTGCGCTTTTCACAAGCGCTCCACCACATTCCTGGGCTTTGTCATCTCATCCCAGGGTGTGGCCATGGACCCACAGAAGCTTGAGGTTGTACGTCATTGGCCCCTACCCAAGACTCTCAAACAGCTTCAACGGTTTCTTGGGTTTGCGAACTTCTATCGTCGCTTTATCCGGGGCTACAGTACAGTCGCAGCACCCCTAACCGCCCTAACTCGCCCCTCACCTCATCCCTTCCAACTCGACTCCACTGCCATCAGCGCATTCTCCAAACTCTGCCATCTATTCACCACCGCTCCAATTCTCCAATTGTCTCACCAACAATTCGTTGTGGAGGTGGACACCTCAGAGGTGGGCGCTGGGGCTGTCCTCTCCCAGCGGGGTCCAGACCAGAAACTACACCCTGTCTGGACGACTCTTCGTACCCAGGAACATCAAGGCCGACGTCATCAAATGGGGTCACTCCTCGCCGCTGTCGGGGCACCCAGGCACACAACGCACCCTCAAATACATCCAGCGCGCTTTCTGGTGGCCCTCAATGGCCAAGGACGTCGATGAGTTCGTTCGGGCGTGCCCAGTGTGCGCCAGGGCCAAGACCTCCAATCAACCAACACCGGGGGAACTCCAACCACTCCCAGTCCCCCGTTGACCCTGGACGCACATTGCCCTTGACTTCATCACGGGCCTGCCGGCATCCGAAGGGAAAGACGTCATCATGACCATAGTGGAT
Source organism: Clarias fuscus (assembly GCA_030347435.1). NCBI lineage: Eukaryota > Metazoa > Chordata > Actinopteri > Siluriformes > Clariidae > Clarias > Clarias fuscus. The sequence continues at coordinate 3,737,753 of CM059212.1, forward strand.
CGGTTCTCCAAAGCTGTGCACCTGGTGGCCCTCACCGGACTCCCATCAGCTAAAAGGACAGCCGAGCTGATATTGGAGCACGTAGTCCGTCTGCATGGGTTCCCTAAGGACATCGTCTCGGACAGGGGGCCCCAGTTCACTGCACGGTTCTGGAAGGCCTTCTGCCGTCTGATCAATTCTACCTGCAGTCTCTCCTCGGGCTATCACCCCCAAACAAATGGTCAGACGGAACGGGCCAACCAACAACTGGAGCGCTACCTGAGGTGCTTTGTTGCCGACCGTCTGCGCTCCCGGGCTCGCTATCTCATTTGGGCGGAGCTCTCCCACAACCTCCACGTCTCCTCCGCCACAAAGCTGAGTCCATTTGAGGTATGCCAGGGTTTCCAACCTCCGATGTTCGAACATCAAGAACCGGAGGTTGAAGTACCCTCAGCCCAACAGTTGGTCCGAAGGTGTCGGCGGTCCTGGACTCAAGCCAAGGAGGCCATTCAGCACGCCAATACCCTCTACACCTCACAACATCGCCGTCGACACCCCCCGGGACGATTGTACCACACAGGTGACAAGGTATGGCTCTCCACCAAAAATCTAAACCTCCATACAGAGTCCAAAAACTCTCGCCTAAATTCATCGGTCCATATCGCATCACCCTCCGTGTCAACCCTGTCACCTATCGGCTCCAGCTGCCTGCGGCGCTCCGGATTCACCCAGTATTCCACACCTCTCAGCTGAAACCCTTTATCACGTCACCAATGGTTCCACCCGCCCACCCCACTCCTCCTCCCCGAATCATCGAGGGTAGTCCCGCTTACACAGTACGCTGGATCCTCGACTCGCGCCCTCGGGGCAGAGGTACTCAGTACCTGGTTGAGTGGGAGGGCTACGGCCCCGAGGAACGGTCTTGGATTCCAGCCCGGTTCGTCCTGGACCCCGAGCTCATACGGGACTACCGTCATCGGGTATCCGCCACCCCAGGACCGTCGAGAGTCGGTCCTGGACAGGGGGGTTCTGTCATGCACACTCGCTCCGCGACCGGCACGAGGACCCGGAAGTAAGACGGTCGCGCTTTCAGAAAGCATAAAAAGAAACAAGATGGCACTTCACATCGCTCAGTCATTGAGTTCATTCATGCCTTCGCTATCGCTTCACCAACTATTACGTGAGTACTCACCTATTCAGATCGCTTCCTTGATTGAGTGTGTGTTGCCAGAACGCGGGTTTATTTGTGTAGATCCTTGCTCTGTGTGTAAGAGACTTCTAAGAGTAAACGCGTGGTTATCCTGCCTGCTCGCGCTGCTTCCGCGTTTGGGTTTACCGTCCACGCAACACGGGCTAACTGCTAAGGCTATTGTGTTCATCCCTCGGTTGCTTGTGACAACCTCTGACGACCACCCCCCTGCACTCCAGGTCTGTGAAAAAGATGTTCGCCAGATCTTCCTGAAACAAAAGAGAAGGAAAGCCCCAGGTCCAGATGGCGTTACATCAGCCTGTCTGAAATCCTGTGCTGACCAGCTGGCTCCCATCTTCACACAGATCTTCAACAGATCACTGGAACTATGTAAAGTCCCTTCATGCTTTAAACGTTCCACAATCGTCCCCATTCCAAAAAAAACTAAAATCACAGGACTTAATGACTACAGCCCAGTTGCCCTAACATCTGTGGTCATGAAGTCATTTGAAAGACTGGTGTTGGCCTACCTGAAGGACATCATTGGTCCCTTATTGGACCCCCTGCAGTTTGCCTATAGAGCAAACAGGTCTGCGGATGATGCAGTCAATATGGGACTGCACTTCATCCTTCAACATCTGGACAAACCAGGGGCTTATGCAAGAGTCTTGTTCATAGACTTTTCATCAGCATTTAATACGATCATCCCAGCACTGCTTCAGACCAAACTAATCCAGCTCTCTGTTCCTACCTCTGTCTGCCACTGGATCACCAGCTTTCTGACAGGCAGGCAGCAGCTAGTGAGACTGGGGGATTTCATGTCCAACAGCCGCACCACCAACACTGGAGCCCCTCAGGGATGTGTCCTCTCCCCATTGCTCTTCAGCCTCTACACCAATGACTGCACCTCAACAGACCCCACTGTCAAGCTCCTGAAATTTGCAGATGACACTACAATCATCTGCCTCATCCAGGACGGTGATGAGGCTGCATACAGAAGGGAGGTCGAGCAGCTGGCTGTCTGGTGCAGTCACAACAACCTGGAGCTGAACACGCTCAAGACAGTGGAGATGATCATGGACTTCAGGAGAAACCCACCTGCACTTTCCCCACTCAACATCATGAACAGCACTGTGACAGCAGTGGAGTCATTCCGGTTTCTGGGCACGACCATCTCTCAGGACCTGAAGTGGGACATTCACATTGACGCCACTGTTAAAAAGGCCCATCAGAGGTTGCATTTCCTTCGCCAGCTGAAGAAGTTCAACCTCCCACAGGAGCTGCTCACACAGTTCTACTCAGCCGTCATTGAATCCGTCCTGTGCACTTCAATAACTGTCTGGTTTGGCTCAGCTACAAAATCAGACATCAGAAGACTACAAAGGACGGTTCGGACTGCTGAAAGGATTATCGGTACTCCCCTACCCACGCTGCAAGAACTGTATTTATCCAGAGTGAAGAAAAGGGCTCGGAATATCATTCTGGACCCCTCACACCCAAGCCACCTTCTCTTTGAACTTTTGCCGTCTGGCCGACGATACAGAGCATCGAACACCAGAACAGTCAGGCACAAGAACAGTTTTTTTCCCCAGGCAATTTACCTCATGAACAGCTAAAACATTCTTCTCACTGTGCATTAAATATATGTGCAATACCACTGTGCAATATACTGTGCAATACCACAGATATTTATTTAACTTATTTGTAAGTATCTCACACCCTACTCCATTTGATGTTTACCCAATTTGTTGTAATTTTTTTTTCTTCCCTGTTTTGTGTCGTGCTGTTTTGTCTTGTTATTTGTCTTGTCCTGGAGCTCTGTCACTAAAACAAATTCCTTGTACGTGCAAGCATACTTGGCAATAAAACTCTTCTGATTCTGATTCTGATATTATAAATATTATTAAATAATAATAATAATAATAATAATAATAATAATAATAATAATAATAATATTCTAAATATTATGACCACTCTGAAAACTGCCACACATAAAAATTAGATGGTAAATTTGTCATCAGACTTTATTACAAAATGAACAGAAATGATCAAACCACAGACATTTTAGATATTTTTTTTATTGTGCATCAGACTTTAACATGTAATATATATTTCATTCGTGTTTACTCATAACTGTTTTCCTTAAAATATCACTTTGTTAATTTTGTCATTATTTCCATCTACGTACATTTAATACAAGGATTTTTGGCTGCCAAATGCTGCCGAACAGGCAAGGAGGTGATAAATGACTCCATGAATGTGCTTACAAATCAGTAATGACTCGATAATGGTGCTTATGAATCGATACCAAGGCATTAATGAGACGTTAATGTTGGGAGGGAGCAGCCAGAATTTTTCAACATGCTCCAATTTTCCTCCCGACAGTAACGACGCTTACGACTACGTCAGAATTTATACAGATCCCATAAATGTTGTAACAGAAGCTGTCAAATATAAGAAAAATGTAAACATTAAAGAAAGTACGAAAGTAATAAGCAATAACTCAACTAAAGGTTACAACCCTAACTGCTTACACGGATTTAATTCCTTCAACATCCAAATTTTGTCACAGCAATCTGAAATAGTGTGTGGAGCTTATGTGGAAGATCAGCATCTCACTTTTCATAAGTGTTTTTGAGATGTATTGGAGTATAAATAGAAAGGTTATACAATATTGAAATATAAAATAATAGTATAAAATAAAATAGTATAAAATAAAATAGTAAAGTATCTGTAACTCTAATAGCTACATAAATACAACATTCTATAGTTCATCCTATTCTACTCTTTTGCATTTTTAACAGTGAAATTATCTGTGATCATGTGACACTTAGCAAACAAAGTGTATACATGTTACTCGTATTGCAAGACCTCGCTCTTTTACCAAGTCAAAATGTGTTAAAAATTGCATTACACTCACTGAGTAAGTTAGTCACAATTTAAGGTTTTACTGTAATTGAATCTTATCTTATTCCTCAAAGATATTACAAAAATAATAGGAAACTATTTGTTTTCTTGTTGAGAAAAAAAGTAGTTCGAAATATTTAAAGAAAAACTACTGATAAAAATGCATTATTATTTACAAATAAATAGCAATTAAGTTCACTATTAACAATTTTGCATTCAATGCTAGAAATTGAATGCCTTTGTCAAAAAAAGCTTTGTTAGAAAAAAAAGAGATGCATTTATTGTGTTCAAATGTTTTGAACAATTAAGTATAAGTATGAAAGTATATTAAGTATATTAAGTATGAAAATATACATGTGTAGTCTCCCATTATGTCCACAGTACTCAGAAGATCTGGAACTATTGGATGAAAAATGTTCTGAGGATGAGGACAGAAAGAATTACAGGTCCATACACATGAATATACACATTGCATACAGATAAATACATTGACTTTCCCAAAACAAGTTTTCATTAAATTTTTACTTTTTAGGGCACAAATATAATATCAGAAGTAATTATAAAAAATGTAAACAAATCTAAAGCAGCTGAAGTGTGTATAATTACACAGTTATGGACATTTGTCTGTATGAATGTTCTTAAATAATGTATGATAATGTATTGTCTTAGCTATCACTTTGAAACCTAACTGATTGCCCTTTCAACTAAACCAAATTAAATGTGTGGTTTGTCTGCGTATGATATTAAACGAAAATTGTCTGCTTAAGTATTATTGCTGACAAATGTCTTACCTGCGTTTCTGGTTCTTTAGGATTCTCCAGGTTCCTGCTGGTCTGTTCATGTGCAAGTTATCCAACCTTGTGTTTGAGATGGAAGGGAAAGTGAAAGTGCTGTACAGAATAGTGTCCTGGAACTGTTGTAACTTGGATGGATTAGGACAAAAGCAGCCTGCAGGACCTCTGTACAATATTAAATGCCCTGAAGGTTCAATCCATCGTCTGCACCTTCCACACTGTGAGACCCGTAAGTAGACTTTTTTTTTAATTTCGAGTTATATATTATTGTAAGATGCAACTTAACAAAAAAAAGTGGAAGTTGCCTTTTAGCATTTTCAAAACATCTTTAAGCAGAAATTAGTTAAGCCTTAATTCCCCAAGAATAGACAAAAGTAAGTATCTTAAAGTATTCAAAAAGGACAGATGTACAGTTAGCAACCACATGGAGTAGATGGGAGACCTTGACGTTCTTGAATACAACTTTTTCGAGTATTTTATTTTTATACTTTACCCCGTGGTCACCTATTTTTGACCTACAAAGGCTACTAGGAATGTTAAAACTATGAAAAAAGATGATTCTGCGACCAGTCAAACAGTTAAGGCTATCTCCGCAATGCTGGATAGGCAGAGTGAAGCTAAATTTAAATCTTCTTTTAGTCATAGAAATAAAATTGGATCAGATTGAAGCCAAAATAGAGGACCATGGTCAACATCTGGCCTCCTTAGAACTTTCTACTGTACAGGAGACCTGAGCCAGTGTGTAAGCTAGTTGGAAAATGTCTCCTTCAGTCTTCAGGAAAACAACTGCAAGCTAATGACCAAAGACGTAGACCTAAAAGTCTGAAGCAGGAGACAAAATTTACATAGGCCTTTCAGAATTGATTGAAGGTGGACGTCCTAGTGAATACTTGTTTAATAGCTTATTTATATATATATATATATATATATATATATATATATATATATATATATATATATATATATATATATATATGCACTGTGACCTGGGAGCAGTGTGTGTGTGTGTGTGTGTGTGTGTTTATCTTTATTGAGAGATTGCAGTATAGGATTGTTTTTATTAATTTGTCTAATTTTTAGTTTTTGTCAATTTCGTCTTGGAGTTTAAGATGGTGTGGTGAGTGACGGGAAGATTTATGATGAGTGGAAGAACTTGCGGCTTTGTTTAGCAGCTATCTTATTGGGCCTGGGGGAGTTGTGTATGGGAGGGGTGTGTGGGGGGAAATGTGTGGGATCTCCAAAGCCAGAGGTGGTTTAATTGCTGTTTAGGTCCGTCACTCAACAGTCAGTAAATCAGCCATGCTAATCCTGTCAGTGAGCGTGGCTTTCGTTAGCTGCTGAGGTGGATCCAAGTGCAGGTGCGGCAGATGAGCAGGTGCTGTGCTCAGGTTGTACACAAGTGTGTGCGCGCAGGTCCGCTGGAGGAGCGTCGAGTCGATTCGCTGCCGAAGAGGAGGGGCGTGCGCGTTGGGTCGAGCGCAGTTGAATCTGTGAGCGTGGGGTTCGTGCCGAGACATGAAGATCAGCCGTGGTCGAGAAAACGTGCGCGTTGGGTCGAAAACCGGGAAATCCGTCAGCGTGGCAAACAAATCCGAATCGTAAGACAACGGGGAAAAACGAGAAACGAAACAAGACTTCGGTAACGTGATCACAATCAAAAAATAAACGCGAGAGAATCGGCTAGAGCACTCAATAATCTGGCGAAGAACTGGTGTGCTTCCCTATAAACCCAAGGAAATCAGCGTCGGATGAGAAACCGGTGTGCAGGTGGGGCGGTCCGGGGGCGTGGGAAATGTCATGACAGCGTGGGAAAACAAACCAGCGTGATGAGGAGCTTGACAGCGTGGGAACGGAAATGTCAATGAAATGCACGAGGGTGCCGAGAGCGTGACAAATTCAGACTTATCTTTGCGGCTTATGGTTTCTCTGCCGCTTTCTTCATCCAAACATGAGAGAATACTCTTTTTCTCGCATGTTCATGATACTATTTTTTTTTTTAGAATTTATTATTTCCTTATAGATAATGAACTGATGCCAATGGCTTATTCTTATTTCTATTAGAGCACTGTGAATTGTGATCATGCTCCAGTTATGTCATGTCTATAAACCTCCTTGATCTCCCTCAAATAAAACAAATGGTGCTTTAATGAATTCTTATTGGTAGGTGATGATTTTATAAAATGTATGCAAGACCAGATTCTCTTACATACAAATGAAACATCTGGAATGTCAGGTTTGCCTGTTTGAGATGCTCTGAAAGCCTACCTAAGGGGACAAATAATCTCATACACTGCAAAAATGAAAATGAAGACAAAATGGATAATCAAATAAGAGAAATAGATCAACAGTATGCAAAACTCTGCTTCGTACTAAATTTGAACCTCAACAAATTTAATTAAACACCATTTATTAAATCAGTTAAGAGGATTTGGAGCACAGCAACACATACAAATCTGAATGGAGAATGGTAGCATCACTACCGATCGCTCTAATATTAATGATGCATTTAAGAAATGTTAAACTCGATTATATGCCTCTGAATTCCCAGAAGATCATAGTTCAGTTGAGAATGTTCGTACTCAACTAAATATCCCAATACTCTCCCCTCATCTTTGCAAACTGTTAAGTCCCTGGGTCTTGAAGGGTTCCCTGCTGATTTTTTAAAAATAATTCTTTTCATTCCTTGCACCACTACTAGCTTTGGTTTTATTAGATTCTTTTTAGCAAGACAAATTTCCTACATCATTTAATGAGGCGTATCACCCTTATAGCAGAGATTGATAAGGACCCAACAGAGTGCTCTTCATATACACCAACCAATCATAACCAACCTAATCGCCTAACTTGGGTGGAAATGGAGAGAAACTCCAAAAAAACAAAAACAAAAACTCTTGGTCTCTGCACTCCTTGGATCTGTACTCCCCATTACCTCAATAAAATTAATCAATAATCCATTAGTCATACTTTAAGAGAATGGGCTCAGTTCAGAAAGTACAGTGTTTTTGTTTTTTCTCTCTCCAACCCTATGGTCTATAACGATCTCTTTCAACCTCCTTTACATGATTTATGTAGAAACCAAATTTCCCTAAGGCACCTGGTGTAATAAATATATTAGATATGTTCCTCTGTCTGTCGCATAAAGGCCTTATATCCACTATTTATGGTGAACTAGTGGGTTTGAGTCAGATCACTTCGAGTCCAATTAAAACTGCTTGGGAAAAAGACCTACATCTAAATCTGTCAGATGATACATGGAACTCGGTGCTCACCACTCTTTATTACAGTTTAAGTTTGTACATACAGCTATTTTTTTTTCCCATAGATTTTTCTCATAGTCTCAATTTTTGCATGTTTTTTCCCTTTGTTTAGTTATAAAAAAAAAAAAAACATATTTCCAGCTCCATGTTTTTCTCTCTTACTTTCTTTTTTGAATATGCCTCGTGTCTAGCTTTGTACACACAGATCAATGATTTGATCATTCCAAATCATTTTCCAGACATGTAAGGCTGGCTTGGAGTTAAGGAAGCGTGTGATGGGGGCAGTTTATAAATCACAAAGCTTCTTAGAATTCTCTCAGAGAGCTCCTATCTTAGCTTAAAAAGTCCTAGCTAGGTGTCCTAGACTAAAAGTGCTTTAGGAACTTCTTAGAGCAACTCTGATTAAGGTAAGTACAAAACCCTTTATCTTAGTGAGGAGGTGTGGTTGACCCTGTTGCTAGGGATGATGCAGCAATTCAAGGTGATTGCTGGGATTGGTTGATAAAAAATAACTTCTGACCTCTGTAAAGGCCTTAAAATGCGCTTTTTGTGAAATTGAATACATGATAATAGAACAGTCAAATCATAATGTAGATCTATAAAGAAATTATACATGTTAATATAAATATCTTAAAGTTAAGTAAACAGCCAAATGTTGAAAATGTGTCTACTTTTGAAGCAACCAATTTCTACACAGTAGTTACTATATTTATGTTCTCACCTTTATTTATTACACTTACATTCTGATACTGATTTTATTACTTATAATCCATTTCAGATTGATGGAAGCAAAAATAACTCAGATTTTACAATTTACATGGTTGCAGGACAGTCTATGTAGGTTGCACTTTTGGGTGATACTGTATGTAGCCAACAATCCTAGAGAGATGGAGGGAAGTACAGTAAAAGAACAAGAAAACCAAATTGTACAGAAGAGCAGTGTTTACTTTTACCTTTACGTTCAGTGTTTGGAGAATATTTCTTCTTTCCGCCATTTTGACTTCTGCTCTAGAAACTCTTAAACCTCTTAAAAGTCCTCCTCTCTACTCTTAACAATTTTTACCTTAGGAGCTGTTTTTAGGGATAAGATGTTTTGTGAATCATTTTTATCTTTACTAAAAATTTAGTCCTAAATTTAAGGGGAAATTCTAAGAAAAGGTCACAATTCTAAGAATTTTCTTAGAATTTTGTCAATAGGAGTAACTTTTAGGCTTAAGAAGCTCTGTGAATATGGGCCCTGGATTTTACAAGTTTGCCTTGAAACAAACATTACATGTTAGGATACATTAGGATTCTGTTAAAATCAATAAAAAATATTTCTGAAATATAAAAAAATATATAATTATATACAATGTATATTGAAGCCAGCAAGCTAAAGTTAAATTATGAATCATTACTGTAATAATAAACGTTTAATTCAGTAAGCGAATGCAATAGTACAGTATCTATTAAATCTATGACTTTAAGGTTGTTTATTTTAATTTCATGTTTATTTAACAAGGACAATAAAAGTAGTGGCCATTAAGCTATTAAACTTTTAAGTATATTAATGGTATAGTAGAATAATTCGTATACAGCTTTTCAATAGATTTCTTTTGTAGGAGGGAGAGGGGTAAAGAGGGAGAGAGAGGGAGAGATTAAATCATTAATCCCAAAAGGAAATTATAAATGAATCCCAAAAGCACATTATGCACTACATTAAGCACTATTATTGTATTATGTTACAGGTAAACATATGGGCAAATTGACTGTGGCACATGTGACTGATGATAATGTGGAGATCATTCAGCCGCTAAAAGTAACAAACACACATGTGATCATAGATATTCAGAGTCTCTCTCTTTTTGGTATATTAAGAGAACTGCTATTTCAAGCACATCCCATCAGGGCCCAAGTTCTACTCTTCTATCAAAGGGGGATGAATAAACTTTACATCCATCTGGTGCCCGGCAATGTCCCTGTTGAAGAGGTAATCTGATTTAATAGATGTTTAACATGATATGTTTATTCTTTATTAGACACATTGTGTGTATATATATATATATATATATATATATATATATATATATATATATATATATATATATATATACACATATATATATATATACACACACACATATATATATATATATATATATATATATATATATATATATATATATATATATACCAAAGCCATTTCTCTATGTCTATATATGGAAATTAACTGTAATAATAATAATAATAATAATAATAATAATTATTATTATTATTATTATTATTACTAGTAGTATTATTATTATTGTTATTATTAATAATAATAATTAATTAAGTGTATTATTAGACATATATACAGTCTAATGTCTATATAGTTGTCTAAAATTGTAAGATGTGTCTAATAATACAATTCATTTCCAATACATAGAAGCATTAGAAATAAAGAACACCAACATTAATATGTGTATGTTACCCCTTGAAGGTACAGAAAAGACATGAGACCAACACAACATACATTATGACAAGCTCCAAATGCAATCTGACCCCTGGTAGAATATACATACCCTGCTGTAAAGCTACTGAGTGTGATTATGTATCCCAACCAGAGGTAAATTTAAGCCGCTTACTGTATGTTATTATACAAAGGGCTTATTATCACCTTTGTCACTTTAGAAACATGGTTGACTTCTGGAATAATCTCTCCATCACCTCTTTCTTTAGAATGAGACATTTGATTATGAATATGGCCCTAACTATCACCCTACATTTGAGGTGCTCTTGAGTACTGAGGTTAAACAAGTTACATTAAGTCTCTTGGATGAAAAGGGCAAGTTGGTGTGGAAGCCTCGTGTGGTCTTACTAAAAGGTAAGCACATTTATAGCGTTAAGTCTTCCACACATTAATTTGTTCATTCAGTTGTTCGGTCAGTGCATACCATTAATTCAAAAAGAGGGTGGGTGAATTAAGTGTTATTTTTTGTGGCTGATGTGGCTATGTTCAGAATTAAGCAATTACATCCATCTCATGTTAAATAGAAGTCAGTACACACGTGCCACCATTGATTGATTAATTCAATTCAATTAATTGATTGATTAATTCAGTTAAATTTTATTTGTATAGCGCTTTTAACTGTTGTCATTGTCGCAAAGCAGCTTTACATAATCAAAAGAATATTTAAGTTTGTATGGAATGTAAATGTGTATGAATCAAAATGGTCAGATAATCCCTGATGAGCAAGCCGAGGGCGACAGTGGCAAGGAAAAACTCCCTGAGATTTCAAAACCTTGAAGAGAAACCGGACTCAACAGGGAACTCATCCTCATTTGGGTAAAACAGAAAGCAGGAATTGATCTGCATTCATACTGTGTGTTAGGTGACAGGCAGTTCAGTATAATAGTTTATGTTAATTGATGTTAATATGGAGTCCAAGTAGTTATTTGAGGCTCAGGTAGGAAATTCCGGTCCTGAACTATCGAGCGACTGCAGCCAAGTCCTCAAAGAAACAGCTGTCAACATCAGTCGAGGCCAGAACCGTCTTCATAGTAGACTGAAACCGTCACCAGTCACCGGACACATCCCAAAGAGACACACGGGGCATCCATGTGACAAGATCTCCAACCAGAAGCGGGACACCAGGACAAGTTAGGCAGGTCCAGGGGGCAGAGGGAGTCTGGATCACTGGCAGCTCAGGAATGACATGTGTAGCTCGACAGAGAGAGGGAAAGAGGGGGGGGGGGGGGGGGGGAGAACAGGAGAGGGGAGAGCAAAAGAGGAGAGATAACAGTTAGGTATGTTCACAGTCACACAATGTATAAGGTGAATGTATATTTAGTGTAGAGTGCAAGCAGGGACTCCGGCAATACTAACTATAACAGCATAACTAAAAGGGAGAGCCAGAAGGAAGCACAGACATGAGGGGGAACTGAGATGTAAAGCAACCAATCAAAACAAGAAGCACATGCGTGATACATGATACTCGGTACTCGTAAACCACGTTACTCGCAATCCGAGGTTCCATTGTAACTCACAAAAAAATACACTCAAAAAATGCTGTGTTGTTTCTCTAAACACCTGGTTGGGTTAATTTGACCCAACAACTAGTTTATTCTTTATTCTCTGGTTTCTCCAAAGGCCTGCAAAATGTTTGAAATATTATTGTGTCACAAAGTGTAGTTTTAAGAGTTGTTTAGGTGTGAATGCATGTGTGTCTATTTTAAAAAAAAATTGCCCCAACGATATCGGAGATTTGAGCTCCTGGCAATGACCATGTACATGGCTCACGTACGTCGCCCAATGCAGCCTCAACTGTGGAAAGAATTTCTGAAAACTGCCACTAGCTGTGATGTCTCTGTAATTGTTAAAACAGCGGATGTATTTTATTTTGGACATTTCTCACTGGTATTCTTTGGTATCATATGCTTATAGTATAATAAATCGCGGTTGTGTGACGCATCCTGTACTCTGCATTCCAGACTCTTTGGTTAAGGCTGTTGATGTTTATTTAAAAGTTTTTTTTTTTGGCTTTGATGTTAACTACCCAAAGCAGTGTTTTCCCACCTGGGAGTTTTTCCAGCATATTGTAGATCAGATTGATAGACATGAGACCTCATCTGTTAAATTTTTTAGAACAACAGTTTTTTCAGCCCACATTAAATCAATAATATAAATTTTTTTTTTATCATTCTTGGTCTCAAATGTATTTTAAAGTAAATGAAATAATAATAATAGTTAAACTAGAAAAATAAATAGTTTAATGGTTTAAATAGTTAAATATTAAGATGGGGAATGATTTCATGTGAGCATTATAAGATTTGTATGGAAAATTTCTACATAAAAAGTGCCAGCTGGCATGCCTAAAAATAGATTCAAGATTATTTTTATAGTCTAAATAAAAATGCTTTATTAATTGTTGGCTATTGCTGTTTACTTACAATATTTGTTAATTTAATTTAAATGAGATTTGGGCTCGAGGTGTTGAGCCAGCATCGTAATTCTCCTCTTTAATTTCCTACATAGTCTAATCAGCGCTCAACCGCACGCATAAAGTTTTGAGAGCGCAGAGGAATTTTGTTGTAATATTTGTTGTAGTATTTATGCAGTATAATCAGGGCCTCTTATTCCCATTTATCCTGTGTTGTTGTTGTTTTAGTGTTACTGTGTGTGCTTCACAATGTCAGACAACATTCAAATGCAAATAATTCACCCCTCCCCAGGTGTGAATCAGCTGTTCTCACCTATACATTCAGAGGATCTAAAATGCACCCCTTCCAACTTTAAGACCCTTTTGGATCTGAGGCTCTTCTGAAGACTTGCAGTGCTTCAGGCCTCTTTTTAAATTTGTGTAAATTTTAAATCTTCTGGATTCTAGATTCTAAAATTTGTCATTGTTACCATTTTTAATCCATGGAATGGATGAAATTGAGATTTTCCTTATCATACATACTACACACAATAATTTCCATTGGTATTTTGTTTAGAATGTTTTCATTTTAGATTTTATATATGAAATAAAAAAATAAAATAAAATAATTCCTTTTGTATTTTCCATTTGTAAAATAGCATGAGTTGTGTATCGAGTGATAAAAAAAAATACAAGGCATGTTAAGATAAGGAAACTTTCCATCTTTTCCATTCCAGTAATTAAAAAAACGGTAACAATGTCAATTTTGCAATCCACAGAAACTCAGTGGACCACGGACAATATGAATAATCTTTGTATAATAAAGTTACTTGTGGCATGAATCCACATAAAGTCCTTCAGTTTCAATAAATCATTCAATGATAATAATCACCATAATAATAAGAATCATGCTGTTTATGTCCAGCATTAAATAATTATTTTACCATAATTATTTATGACTGGAATGGAATAAATAAAGCTGCTCACATCGTGCGCACTTTCACTTTAAAAAATGCAGTGTTTATTCAGCAAGTATACAGTATACAATGGGGTAAAAAAGTATTTAGTCAGCCACCAATTGTGCAAGTTCTCCCAATTAAAAAGATGAGAGAGGCCTGTAATTTTAATTATAGGTATACCTCATCTATGAGAGACAAAATAATAAGAAAAAAAATCACATTGTAGGATTTTTAATGAATTAATTGGTAATTTTCTCGGTAAAATAAATATTTGGTCACCTACAAACAAGCAAAATTTCTGGATCTCACAGCCGTTTAACAACTTCTTTAAGAGGCTCCTCTGTCCTCCAGTCGTTACCTGTATAAATGGCATCTGTCTGAACTCATCAGTATAAAAGACACCTGTCCACAACCTCTAACAGTCACACTCCAAACTCCACTATGGCCACCTGTACACAATGAGACCATTACATGGAAAACACAAAATGAGGTGTGTATCATCCCAAGACAATTGCCTTCCTATCCCAAAAATGTCTGAAGTGAAACAAACACTGTATGTCTGAGTCTCTCACAATATCCCTAACTTATGGTGAGTAGTGTACTGTATATACATACACTGCTCCAAAAAAAAAGGGAACACTAAAATAACATCATAGATCTGAATGAATGAAAAATTATTATTAAATACTTTGTTCTTTACATAGTTGAATGTGCTGACAAGAAACTCACATAAAATTATCAATGGAAATCAAATTTATTAACCCATGAAGGTCTCGATTTAGAGTCACACTCAAAGTTGAAGGCTGTTCCAACTTTGATGTAATGTCCTTAAAACAAGTCAAAATGAGACTCTTTAGTGTGTGTGGCCGCCACGTGCCTGTATGACCTCCCTACTATGCCTGGGCATGCTCCTGATGAGGTGGCGGATGGTCTCCCGAGGGATCTCCTCCTAGACCTAGACTAAAGAATCTGCCAACTCCTGGACAGTCTGTGGTGCAACGTGGTGTTGGTGGATGGAGCGAGACATGATGTCCAAGATATGCTCAATTGGATTCAGGTCTGGGGAATGGGCAGTCCAGTCCATAGCATCAATTCCTTTGGGTTGCAGGAACTGCTGACATACACCAGCTACATGAGGTCTTGCATTAGGAGGAACCCAGGGCCAACTGCACCAGCATATGGTCTCACAAGGGGTCTGAGGATCTCATCTCGGTACCTAATGGCAGTCAGGCTACCTCTGGCGAGCACATGGAGGGCTGTGCGGTCCTCCAAAGAAATGCCACCCCACACCATTACTGACTCACTACAAAATGGGTCATGCTGGAGGATGCTGCAGACAGCAGAACATTCTCAACGGTGTCTTCAGACTCAGTCACATCTGTCACATGTGCTCAGTGTGAACCTGCTTTCATCTGTGAAGGGCACAGGGCACCAGTGGCGAATTTGCCAATTTTGGTGTTCTCTGGCAAATGCCAAATGTCCTGCATGGTGTCAGGCCCTCATACCACCCTCATGGAGTCTGTTTCTGACCATTTGTGCAGACACATGCACATTTGTGGCCTGCTGGAGGTCATTTTGCAGGGCTCTGGCAGTGCTCCTCCTGTTCCTCCTTGCACAAAGGTGGAGGTAGCATTCCTGCTGCTGGGCTGTTGCCCTCTTATGGCCTCCTCCACATCTCCTGATGTATTGGCCAGTCTCCTAGTAGCGCCTCCATGCTCTGGATACTATGCTGACAGACAAAGCAAACCTTCTTGCCACAACTCGCATCCTGAATGAGCTGCACTACCTGAGCTACTTGGAGTGGCCCCAATAAAGGAGTGGTTCCACAGGCCACTTATCAGTTCCTATGCTTTCTGGGTGATGCTTTGGTCACTTTTGAATGCTGGTGGTGCTTTCACTCTAGTGGTAGCATGAGATGGAGTTTACAACCCATTGGGAGGGGTATGGCCCAGAGAAATGCTCAGGGATCCCAATCTGGCACATACTGGACCCTGAACTCATCAGCTGAACTAACCAAGCAACTGGCATGGATATTTTGGGGGCCGTTGGTAGACGGGAGTTCTGTAATGTAAATTCATGGACAACTACACCATTCCAGGCTGGCAGATCAAAGAGTGTTTCTTGTGTTTGTTTCTTGTGTTTAATTAATAGACCCACATTATCTTAGAACAGAAATGTTCCTTAAAGTGTACACTGTCACTTCTGCAGCTCACACCCACACAGCATTCCCTCCGATACCCTGCATCGAGGCTCAGCATAAAAACACCACGCTCCCCACACCATAACACTCATAGTGAAAAAAGTGTTTCATTGGATCAAAATAAAAAAATTTGCGTCAACTTGTTACATCTATTTACTTTGCTTTTTATCAACTTAAAATTTTTTACTTTGATAAGAGTGAACTATCCATTACTTAGCCAAAGCAAAAAGTTTTTAAGTTTAATGAAATCTCAAATTATACATTATCATCCAAGATAAATGACTTCAAGCATCAAACTTTTGACAATTTATTGTCATAATACAACATTTTTTTTACAATATGTACAGTATCCTCAAATACACATTGTCTAACAATGTAAACATCGTAAACGTGAAAACTTTGGTCAAAACACACTGTCTATACGGCTTTATATTGTATTCAGGGTCGCAGGGACCTGGGGCCTATCCCAGCAGGCTTAGGTAGGACTGCATGTCTTGAGTGGAAGAACTCCAAAATGGCATGGTTGCTTGCCACTTAATTGAAAAGTTTGCCCATAAAATGACTCACAAATGTCCCCAAGGCAGTGGTGAAAACCCACCCACATTGATAAAAACAACATTCCAAAAATGTCATCTGTACTAGAACTTATTCTGTAGCTCAATTATTTATGCCCATTCTTTGTCTCACGAAAATTAGGCCAAAACATTTCGTCAAGTCCAATATCATAAAAAAGCAGCCAAATTAGTCTGATTGACTGGTTTTGTGGCACATTTGTCATGCTGTGATTTTTTCATCATGAATGTTGCACTTTACTAATTGAGTGTTGAATAGTTTATTTTAAGATTTTCTCAAATCTAGAATGTTTTTGCAAAAATTGCCGTATGCACCCCTAACACAGAGTGAAACACCTAAACGATGATGGTTTGAGGTCACTTGAAACTGTAGGTCTAGGTGTATATTAATAACAATACTAAATAACTATCATGTCTTGTTTTTCTGTTTTGTCACATCAGGTACAGTGAGAACCCCACCCAGACTGGATACGGTAACAGGTATGGCTGTCTTTAAATTTTAGTATTATTCTTTTTTTTTTTAACAGAAACCTTTCAATTATGTTTGTCTATTCAACAATTCTACAAAATGCTTAATAATCAAATAATCAAAAACCATATTATTTTTTTCTCATTTCTGTTAAATGAAATGTTTTAATATAAATGTAATCCCGTTGCAGCAGACAAATGTTGCTTTGTACAATGTAAGATTAATGTTTGCATTCATGTTTGATGATTATCACCTGCATTTTAGGTGCTGACTTTGTGGATAAACACAGTGAAAAGCTCATTCAGAGAGTTTTATCAGTAATGGAGATTGCAGACTATCTAAAAGGCAAGGAAATGATCAGCAATGAAATGTACAGTAACATTAAGGCAAAGGCAACACAACAAGATAAAATGAGAGAACTGTACACATGTCTCGACTCGGGAGGAAGATCTGTTAAAGCAGAATTTTATAAAATCCTCAGAGAGAAAGAGCCTTTCATAGTGGATGATCTGGAGTCTGGATCAAGCCTAGAATTACGCACACCTTTATCAATATAGTTTGTATTGCATACAATAATTTGTACCTTTGTATTCTACAGAATTCTCTTTGAAATCTGAAATTTCATGTATTTTTGATATTGTTTTTAACTGTAATTATGAGTCTCTACTATCTTGCTCTTTAGGCTGTTTTTACGGCTCTTGTTTTTATGATTTCATATGTATGTATGTATGTATGTATGTATGTGTGTAAATGTATATACTTCATTGGCTTAGCTATAAATAGAGAATAAAACTCATGCCAACTTATTATGCTTTTGTTATCCATGGAAAACTTTACCCTGGTAATAAAACATAAATAAACATTCGCAAAGATCAGGAGTTGAGAGAAACCTTTTCAACGTTTACATACTTTTTAAAACTCAACCTCAAATATATAGTTTAGGGGCTGAGATAAAGGTTTTGTTTCCCATCGTGTACTGTTATGTCCCAGTCTAGGGCTGTGTCGTACAGTGTAAGAATGGGTCAGATTTCTACTTTAAATGTTTGAGAAAAGTGGATCACAGTGGGGGTATAACAGAAGAAGGAGTGAGACAAAAGCATTAACTTTGGAACCGGTGAGACTGTATTGCTGTACAAAAAGATACACATACAGATATGGGCACACAACACCGGGATCAGCTTCAGGGTGGATCCAGGCCAAAATAATAACCCAAAGATATCTGTACTTAAAAACTGACTTACCTCCAAAAAATTAAAAATACAAACAAAAATACAAATACCTTCCCTGACTCCCTAAACCAAAAACAGTGAGTAAATTCCCTCTCCTGAAATAAAATAGCAGCCACACCCCTACTTCTGGTGCGTGCCCAAATATATACAGTGAGGTAATATACATGGGGATTATCTACAACTGATAACATCGTGATTATATACACTAAGAATCGAAGTCAATCATGGGCAAAAGTCCAAACCAGAATACACGGAACAAGACCAAAATGTCTCAGTCCCAATCACAATATCCCTCGCTCTCTCGTCTCCGACACACCCAACACTTCACCTACAGTACACACCTTCTTTTTTCCAGAGGCTCTTCTGTATGGTGGCTGATTGATGACTCTCAGGGTGGAAGCGACCATGTGGAAGGTGAGGTCGCTGTCGCGGCTGTTGGAAAACACGGAGTGGAGTTTGGAGCAGCGCGACCTGGAGATAATAGAGACGCGTACGCAACAGATCACAGCAAAACACGCACACAAAGCACGTACATCGACCAACAACTTGCAGCCCCACCCCCACTCGCATGCTCACCTTAATTTCATTCAGCAAGCAACACTTTTGCTTAACAGTAAAACAAGGCATCAGCAAGTACATCCATTCTAGGAAGAGGAAACACATACAGCTTTCTAGTAATCAGTACAAAAATTAAACAAAGCATTTGACTTGGGTAATAAAATACAAGAAGAACTCCACGGACTTGTACTATGGACAGCTAAGGTAAGATAATATAAGATATACCGATTTATTCGTCCCACAGTGGGGAACTTTCTATGTTACAGCAGCAAAGAATACACGTGCAAATATAAAGTAGGGACGATACAGTGTATAAACACAAAAGAAAAACAATACAATAGTTATACTTTCAAACTAATTGCACTAGGTAATATTGCACAGTTTAAAATTATTGCACAGTTGCTATTGCACAAAAATGTAACATTTTAACTATTGTAACTGTATTGTAAAATGTAAGCTATTGTGACAACAGTATACAACAGTATATAAGTGTGCATTATGGAGACCGGTTCACGGAGAGCAGCTCTGATTGTATAGTCTAATAGGAGTGTGGACACACTTAAGATAGAACAGTCCATCACTGAAGGAGTTGCTCAGAGATTAAACAGTTTTATACAGGGGGTGAGAGTCATTCTCCTGCAATGATGATAGCTTAGCTACCATCCTCCTTTCTCCCAATTGCAAGTTATGCAGAGTTCGGCATCTGGTTTAGTAAGTGCATTAGGAACTTCACTGAACTGCACACAGGATTTAAGGTATGCTTTAGCCCGTTGTTCACCTCACCCAGTTCCCTCCGCTAAGCACGTGCTAACATAAAAAGCAGGAAATACGCAAGGAATCCGGGTGTCGTTAAAATGTGGTTACCTTCAATATCCCCCCCCCAGAATGAAGGAAACACCACTGACTGACAGAGCTGATCGGACTGCCACTTTAAGAAAACTAGAGAAGCCTTTGGTTTCTAAGTACACTTTGTAACGGTGCACAAATTACAGTCATCCTAATATCTTGGATTAACACATCACTTTCTAAATATGAAGCTTCCAAACAGGTCATTGCATTCTCCAAAAAGAAGGATTGGGCAGAACCTATATTTAAAGGGGCTTCTCATTTGATCGGCTCCTGAAGATACAGATCCAGAAGATATAAATGACTCTCACAGATTTGTCGGTAGGCTGTAAAACTGATGTATCCTGTATAGGGTACATGTATAGCATGTACCCTTACGCTTTAACACAGGACAGGGGACAATCAAGTGACCTTGTTCGTGGCAGTAATAACAGTGAAGAACGTTCAATGAAGAACTGACAGGGGATTGAGTGTAAGTAATTTTGTTATGTGACTTCAACTGGTAGAAGGAAGAGTTAATACGTGACACAGGCACGTTAAACACAGTCTTATGGGTCAATATAAATTCATTGCAAAACTAAAGCCACAGCTCTAAATAATGCATTGATCTTCTAGTCATTATCTGGTCATAAATGCAGGGCCATGTTCTCTGAAAGACAAGACTTGAAACCGTTTTAATTCCTCTAGCTGCATCTTTACATTACTATCGGAACACCAGTTTTCAAAGAGCAAGCATTTCATAAGAGTAAATTCAATATATGTTCGACTATTTGGTTAGACCAGATTCCGGAACTTTGCCTGTATGCTTCAGGCACACGCTCATACCTTAAGCACTGTAAACAAAAATGCTTCTTGGGCTTTCCCTGTTAATCTTTTATTTTTGACAACAGTGTTCACAAACTTTTTGCCCAATGTAACATGGTTCTAATTCTCTCAATCACAGCAAAATATAAATAAATCTCCTCTTCTCTAAATACAGGTATTAGAACCACATGTCAGCTGACATCAAAAACAGGCTGTTTTACCAGTGAGGACTAAAGTGGAGCAAGTGATGACATTGGCGCACTGGAGACATGGGTTCCAACAAGATTAGCGAAGACTGCTACAAGAGAGCCTAACTTTCTTGGAAAAGGTCAAGCTTCTTCTTCTGCTCAGCGTCCAACTCCCTCTCCCGAACCTCATACTCCAGGCATTTGATTCTTAACTCCTGCTCCAACAGTGTCAGTCATACAACAGTGTCTACTGAATTGGTCTGGCGTTCTGGTCGAACCGCCCCAATCCATCCCCATGTCCTGCTACTGTTCTCGTGTCACCGGCCTCTGGGAGACGTTGAGTACCAATTCCCTGAGATACCTCACGTTCAGGGAGAACTTGTCCAGCCACGAGTGCCTTATATACGGTGGGGTGGCCTTAACCACCTTTTTTACTAGCTGATCTGGGAACCGAGATATTTAAGAAAACAGCTAGGAGGCTAGCATCCAACATTTAACAAAACCCTCTAAAGAGTGAACATGGTCAAATCAAATTCAGCCATCCTTAAAAAAAGAAATTAGTCCATCCTGCTAAAACTCTAAATGTGATGATATAATTCATCATTTTGGTAATCCCTGATAACCCCCTTCTGTTATGTCCCGGTTCAGGGTTGGGTTATGCAGCGTAAGAATGGATCGCGGTTCTGTTTAGGAACAGTGGAGTAGACCACGGTGTTGTTATAACAGCAGACAGAATGAGACAAAAGAACCAATGAGATTGTATTACTGTACAAAAATATACCCGTGAACAAAAGATGCAAACACAACACCGGGATTAGCTTAAGGGTGGACCCAGGCCAAAATAATAAACCAAAAGGTATCTGTTTTTAAAATAACTGAGTTGCCTGCGCAAAAAAAGAAAATACAAGGAAAAATACAAATACCTTCCCTGTCTCCCTAAATTATTAACAACAATTAACCAAACCAAAGGACCAAACAAGAATTGTAGTCAATCAGAAGCAAAAGTCAAAACCAGAATACAAAGAACAAGATCAGAATGTCACAGTTTCAATCATAATATCTCTGGTCTCCAACACATCCAACACCTCGCCTACACGCCTCCCTCCACACGTGGCTCTCTCCGGTTTATGCATGGTTGCAGATTAATGATTTCACTCTCAGTGCAGAAACAACCATGCGAGTGGTGAGGTAGCTGCCGGTGTAGCAGCAGTTGGAAAACGAGTGGATTGTCATGACTGCCAGGAACAGGGGCGGACACAGATTCAGGGTTAACGAAAATGAGAGTACTTTTAATCTTTTCTTACACAGAGTCCAAAAAATAAACAGAAGAACATAACACCACAACTCCCCCGGCTGGGTCTACAGGTGGGCTGGTTGAGCAGGAACACAAAAGAAAGCCGACACACGTTGTGAACAGAGGAATGCTGAGGCTTCCCCAGCTTTGAACCTGACCTCGTTACCAGCCACCCGATGCAGAGACCACTCAGTCCTGGGGGAGAGATGACACACATGCGCAATCCATGGACAAACCGATACACAATAAAAACAGACACAGGTGAACTTAATTTGGTTTAACATAAAAAAAGCAAGTACACACGTTGACACACTAGGGGGGGACAAAGAGCCGGCTCAGTAATCCGGTGAACCAGATCTTCTTCCCCAGGGCTGAGGTGGCACAGATGTGACATGAAGTTTGAGCAGCGCACACACGCACATGCGCGCACACACACACACACACACACACACACCAGAGCATAACAACAAACACGGACCAATATACTGCAGGTCTTAATTGCTCACAATGAGGCTTTGTTTAGTGCCGTTTACTGTATATAAACCTGTAAACATGTAACACTACAATAAAGTGACTGAATTTGTATTCTCATTTGCTATACGGCCGCAAAACGTCTATAAAGCTGTCTCTGACACTGCAGCAACTAAAGTAGTCAACTTTAACTATACAGTAACTATACAGTATTACACTCCACTTATTAGAACAGTGCAAGAGGGGGATTACTTTCCGTGCACAGGTCGGTCTGGGTCCTGTCATGGACCATGCGGCTGTTTGAAAGCCGCAGGTTTGGAGGCTGTTTTTACTGTATACTGCCAAAACATGGTATCAGTGCTAAAAAGTGTCTCACTGATGTGAAAGAGTGAATTTTCAGATAGGTCATTTAACACCTTTTTTTTTTTTTTTACTACTTAATGTTTCTTAGGCATACACATTTACATTTTTATCAGATAAAAAACACTTGTGCTAAATACAATTTCATGCCCTTTTATATAGTGTCTAACTTTTTAAAAATTCAAATCTTTCAGTACTCTTTTTTTTTTTTGTTTTGGATTTTTTCCCCGATTTTTCTCCCTAATTTAGTCGTGTCCAATTCCTCGCCGTCACTAGGGGGCGCTCCCACATTAAGGCTACTACTACCACTCAGCCGGGAGGGCCGAAGACTATCACGTGTTTCCTCCGAACCACGTGACGCCAGCCGACCGCATCTTTTCGAACTGCTCGCTCGCGCACCGTTGGGGGCGGCGTAACACACTCGGAGGACGGCGCTATCCGCTCCCTCCGTTGCGCGAGCTCACAGACGCCCCTGACTGGCTGTAGAGCCGTGATTAATGTGGGAGCACTAAGTACCTCTCATCCCTCCCCTCTGATAGAGCTCGGCCAATCAGCTCTCTCTAGACCTCCGGCTGCGAGAGGTTACAGCACCACCCGGGATTCGAACTAGCGATCTCCGGATGATAGGGCGAGCGCTTTAACCACTGCGCCACTCGGAGGCCCCTAATCTTTCAGTACTCTTGTTAGTCAGATGAAACTTTACATTTCACATGAAGACACATAAACCTGAAACATTGTATTTTGCTAAAATGCAAAATTGTTAGGATATTGCAACATGAATTTGACAGGGTTATTTTTGAGTCAACATATTAAATCATCCACAACAGCTGAAGTTAGCTGAAGTTAGCAACTTGAAATGTTTGTGGAAGCAAGATTGGTCACTTTCATGTTGCATAAACTTCAGAAGTAGCTTCTTTGTTAAGTTTACACATTTTCTGTATTATATGTATAACAAAAAAAATAAAAATAAAATCAGCACCAATACTGTGTTTTGGTCGATAGTGTATTTAATTACAATTTTAAAGGAGTGATCAGAGAACTTCACCACAGCAGGCATGTCTCACTGAGGTGTTTCTAGAATTCTCTCAGCCTTATATAGAACTGCTGTCGGCCAACTAGCAGATGGCGCTAAAGTCTACCCTAAAATAAGTCACACAGAGATGTTGTAAATGTAGCATGATTAAATCTGTTATTAACAACAAATAATCGAGTTAGAAGTTATTCTGCATTTGCTCAGAACACAAGACACTGCATTTTCTCCCTAACAAAATGCCTTTTTAGTGCAGTCACAGCCTGGTTTGACACCCATCCAAGCATGATGTCCCATTTCCTTGCCCCTTACTCCCCTTTCCTCAACCCTATTGAGGAGTTTTTCTCAGCCTGGAGATGGAAGGATTTTGACCATCGTCCACATGTCCACATGTCCACCAAAAGTCCCTCCTGGATGCAATGGATGCTGCATGCCAAGACATCACAGCTGAACACTGCCAGGAGTGGATAAGGCATGCCAAATGATTCTTCCCACGATGCCATGCCAGAGAAGATATCAGGTGTGATGTGGATGAGAACATGCGGCCAAATGCAGAAGACCGGGCAGAATAGAAGATTTTTATTTATTTATTTATTTTATTATAATTCCGGTGCTTTTTGTGTCTGTATATCTTGCAGTAATGTCCTTTTGCAAATAGAGTCTGTACTGCAGCAATCCTGTGTCTGTATTTTTTTTTTTTATCATAAACTGTACATTTTATAAACCTATTCTGAGATGGTCATTCATTTTTTGTATTGCATTTCTGCAGCAAAAGAAACTAAATGCATGCATTTACTAAACCCAACAAAACAAAAATGTAGAGAGGCTTCAAATATAAGGGCAGACCTGACACATAAAATAATGCAGTTTCTGTCATTTCAGCTGATGATAGTGTTTCTTTTTTTGTCAATGTGTTCTGATTGACTAAATGTTCCTGTTGGAAGAGAACATGTGTTAGTGTTTTGAATAATTATTTGATTTTAAAACATGTTTGCGGTGTTTTGTTAGACATGGTGTATTGTGTTAGTTTATTATTGTATTTTGAAAATGAGTTTTGGGGTTTAGTTTACAATGTGGGATTTTGAGCATGAAATTAACCGTTTTGTCAATTGTGTATTTTGGGTGTGTTGGTGCGTTAAGAGTTTAGGAAACTTGTTAAATGTATTGAAAAAACTGTCATAGCGATTGTGAAAAAACTGTAAGCTGACTTAAACATTTGAATAACAAGTTGAATCAACTTGTGATTTTAAACTGGGTACATGTTGAGTCTACTTTGATCATTTTATGTATAGTTCCAGGAGAGAAATCTAAGACTTGTAGGGCCGGAACATTCTGTGTTACATTAAAATAATGTTGCTATAAGAGTATAATAATTATATACATAATGGTTGATTTCCATTTCCTCATTTCCTTTATGAATTTCAATTTCAAATAAATTCATAATTTGATTTTTTCATTCTCTCTTGTTTCAGGTTTCTCTGCCCTCACGCTGGTCAGTTTATATGCAAATTTACAAACCTTGTATTTGATATGGAAGGAAAAGGGGAGGTCCTGTACAGAATAGTGCCCTGGGATGACAGTGTGTTAGGTGGATTAGGCCAAAAGGAGCCTGCAGGACCTCTGTACAGTATTGAATGCCTTGAAGGTTCAATCCGGCACCTGCACTTTCCACATTGTGAGACCTGTGAGTTGACATTTCAACAACATGAACAAACTTAAGATTATATATTATAGTTAATACTTAATAATCCTTCATCATTATCTAGTCATTTTATTACGCACCCCAAGCCTACATTGACTAACTTATAATATTTAGTTTATTGATACAAATGGCATATATTATTTCTTGAAGGAGATGTAGATGAAGAAAGCTCCACAGTTTTGAGATTTATTTGTTTAACATTATCTTAAATGCTTTATTCTGACGGTTTATATGTTACAGGTAAAGACAAGGTTCAACTGACTGTGGCACATGTGACTGGTGGTAATGTGGAGATCATTCAGCCGCTAACAGTAACAAACACACACGTGATTATAAAAATTCAGAGTCTCTCCTGCTTTGGTTTAACACTGCGTTGTAGTGGATCTCCTATCAGAGCCCAAGTTCTACTGTTCTACAAAAAAATTACTGACCACAGGATTAATAAACCGCACATCCACCTGTTGCCAGCAAATGTGCCAGTTAAAGAGGTAAACTTGTTTTAATATTTCAATATTTTTATTTAATTAAAATGTATTTTTTATTATAGTTTACAGTGTATATGTGTGTGTGTGTGTGTGTGTGTGTGTGTGTGTGTGTGTGTGTGTGTGTGTATGTGTGTGTGTGTGCGCGTGTATTTGTGTGTGTGTGTGTGTGTGTGTGTGTGTGTGTGTGTGTGTGTGTGTGTGTGTGTGTGTGTGTGTCTGTGTGTGTGTGTGTGTGTGTGTGTGTGTGTGTGTGTGTGTGTGTGTGTGTGTGTGTGTGTGTTTGTGCAGTGTTGGTAGATTCCCACCTTATCGGATGTTTTAAATTTGGTTTTGCGTGTCTCAGCTGGCATCGGCAGGTCAACATATTACAACTTTACTGTTTTCAACATCATACATTTTATAATCTAGTTTGAAACAAACCTAGAAGTATTGCCAGTAGACCAGCCAGTCATTGTGATGTTAATAGACAGACATACCCACCTTATTTTCATTGGTTACTCAACCCAGGTGCTGATCCACCATGATTGTGGTGTTATTAAGCACATGCCTTAGAGTTTAGTCTAGATCTAAGTTTAGTAACAAGTTGCACCTTGTTAGACACATCTTAGAGATGAATACAAATGTTAAAACCCTTAAAACCCAAGCAGCATCGATACGTGCCGGCAACTCAGCATAGGTCAACGGCAATTAAAATAATATACAGTCTTAAGTCTTTCTGGTGTGTGTTAACGGGGAGGCTTCAGACGTCAAACTGTGTATTTGGATTTTTCGGATATATCAGGTAGAACAAAGATTATCATTACCTTTACAAAGAGTAAATTTTACCATTACCAGAAGATGTGAATGAGAATGCAAAAATGTAGAACCCACAAAATGAGCATATTATTAATTGTTTTTGGTCATAGAAACAACCGAAAAACACCCATAAAAACATGTGATCATTTGTACAGTATTTGCGCTATTTCTTTGCCTTTGTGACCTAGTTTCTATTTTTTTTTTTTTTTTAGTTTTGATCAGTCGTGTTTGGGGAAGTTTGTTAAAATGAAGTGAAATTTAGTTCATTATATGAAATGTGTTCCTCTATACTGCACAATCCTGAGCCCTATATACGTTTATATATTCAGTGTTTAAAAAAAACAGCAAAAGAAATAAAAATGCTTAAAAAAAAAGAGCTAAAATGCTCTGAGGTTTAAAGGCTACAGAAAAGTTTCCATTTAAAAATGTAAATTGTAATTGTGTTTGTGTCATTTAAGGTGCAGAGACTACACAACAGTTACACGTACGTTGAGACAACCTCCAATTGTGTTCTGACCCCAGGTGAGCATCGTGTAAATCTACTGACTGTGAATACGCACCTAAACCAGAGGTAGAGTACAGCTCACCGTATTATCCAGTATACAAAAAGTTAAATCACAAACACCTTGGTCATTTCGTTCAAATGTAATTGTTCTTAGCCATTCTACAATAATCTCTGAATTATCAGTTTACTAGGTTGCAAAGTTTTTTCGTGACTATGGCCCCAACTATCATCTTACATTTGTGGTGAACTTAAATATTGAGGCTGTTGTAGTCACATTAATACTCTTGAATAAAAAAGGCAAAGAGGTGTGGACACCACCTGAAGTCTTGCTTCCAGGTAACACCAAATATATTAGAATTTATGAAATTATTAATTTTCTATGTAACCAGACTTTGGGTTCTCTACACTTCTTTTCTCATTCCAGATTTCCAGATTTGGGATTTAAGTTGGAAACTAGAACTAAAGTAGTAAAATAGGTGTAATGTACAAAGGGCGTTCAAGTCAAACCTGGACTTTTCATTGTGCAGAATAATACCACAGTTATGAGACAAAACTTAATGAATACATTTATCACACATTACATTTACACGATACATGTAATAATACATAATAATTGTATTAATACATTTTTAATGGTCCAATCATGTGGAAATGGCTTCAAACAAGGTCAGGACTGTACGGGGACGTGCTAATAACTCCCATCCATATAGCTTTACATACAGCCTTATTTAAAACATTTGCATAATTCAGATGTTTTACTGCTGCTAAGAGTCTTCACCAGAAATTTTATCACAAGTCCTAGTTTGACTTAAATGATTGCAGTGCCAGGCCAAGCCTGAATAAAAAGGGAAAATTGCATCAGGAAGGGCATCTGGCATCAAATCTGTGCCAAGCTTGTTTGCATGATGGTCTGCTGTGGCGACACCTTGCTGGGAGCAGCCGAAAGACCAACAACAACGTTGTATATTTACTGCTTTAGCTTTATCTGATATTTTAGAGAAGGGATGTAAAACTCAGGTATCAGCCTCAAATCTCTTTTCAATAATCTATTGATTATTAACAAATCCCCAACAACTCTTAGACACATTTATCA
Source organism: Clarias fuscus (assembly GCA_030347435.1). NCBI lineage: Eukaryota > Metazoa > Chordata > Actinopteri > Siluriformes > Clariidae > Clarias > Clarias fuscus. The sequence goes on from CM059212.1 coordinate 3,766,319, forward strand.
GCATTTTTCTGAAAGATATGCTTTTTTGTTGTATATGGATCACCTGAGTCTAAGAGTCATGGTTACTGCGTCAGATTTTTAGCTTGCTAATGAATTACACATTATTAGCATATTGTCAGTATCTAATTTTATAGCTTTATTTTGTCCACTAGTGGAATAACAGAGAAAATGTTAATGTGTATGTTGTTCTGGGTTCTTTTATGAGCTCCTGGATGAGTTATTCTTGTGCTGTTGAAGTCATTTTGGTAGGCTGGCCACTCTTGGGAAGATTCACTACTGTTCCAAGTTTTCTTTATTTGTGGATAATGGCTCTCACCGTGGATCAATGGAGTTTCAAAGCCTCAGAAAGATATTTTTATATGTCTATTGTGTAAGGACGCAGGTCTCGCTTACGCACTGGGCGGTGTGTTTATTTAAGGGTCATGATACCGCGGCACTTCGCGCGATAATTTAGGTAGCACCGGAAGGTATCAGGGCCAAAGAAAGAAAGAAAGAGATAGACAGACACACAGATCACGCTCATGAGAGAGAGGCAAAGACCCAGCCTCGGTCTCCCTAAGATGCCGGAGACAAAAAGAGCGGCACGCATAGTGCAAAGCACAAATAAAAACTCTCTCTAATAAATCCCATACATTTTTGTTTTAGTTTCCAGAGGCGCATCTGTTCTCGCGCGTAGACGGCGGAGCTCTGTTCATTTTGTGTTTTCAGTTGTCTTTTGTTTCCTTTTAAGTGTTTAATTAATAATCCCATGCCATCTTTAAACTGGAAGTTCTTCCCGTGCGTGTCATAAGAACTCTCAAAGCCTCCTATTTAATTGAACCCCTCTAAATCCCTGCACTAGGGCTCTTAAAAACATTATTACATGTTGTGGTGCGGCTCTCCATACCGCACCACATAACATATTGATTATGTAATGTCAGAGTATCAGTATCTTGTTGTTTGACTTTTTACATCAGGTACAGAAGCAGCTTCAACCACAATCAACACAGCAGGTAAGTCTGTCTGATCCAGTCTTAATTTTACTTACAAATTATCCTTAGGAACCAAGACGCTTGTACACATTCAGCTGCACTGCTAATGTATCACAGTTTCTTAACATTTATAGAGGAACTCATGCAAATAGTTTAGCTCCATATTTATATTTAAATATAATAAATTAAAATGTGATTTTACAAAATTAACTGATGCATTGAAAGTGTGACACGAACATTAATAAAAGTGAGTGTAATGTTTAAAATTATTGACTTATCTATTTTTAGGTATTAACTTTGTGGATGAATACAGAGCAACACTCACCGAGAGAGTTTCTTCAGTAATGGAGATTGCAGACCGTCTAAAAGGCAAGAACATGTTAACTGATGAGATGTACAGTCATATTCAAGCACAGGCAACACCCACAGGGGAAAATGAGAGAACTGTACAAATGTCTCAACTCTGGAGATGTGAAAGCAGAATTCTTTAAAATTCTTCAAGAGAAAGAATCATATTTAGTGAGTGAACTGCTGTCTGAATTGGTTCAGTTCAGGGCATGATTAGTGAACACCTAATGGGATAATACACACAGACTGAAAAAAACATGACCTCAGGACAGTGTTTTAATAATGAATTAAATAGAATTGCCTTTTTCTATTGGAATGTGCATTAAGGTTTAAGGATTAAAGTTTTTTGAAGGATTATTTGTTTGCTTGGTTTCCTTACTATATGAATAATTTCAAAAAGTGAGCGCTATGCTGTTATGCTGAATGTGTGTTTTTATACATAAAATTCTGAATCTGTAAGAAATTGTTAAAACAGTAATAAAAGCCAATCATCCTGAAATGTTTAACTTGTATTTCAATTGGATTAAAGTTAAGTTCCTCATAATAATGGTGTCACTCTTGTATCAGGTCTATAGGATAATGACTTTTCCAAATTATGTCTGATTGCACATATTATTGTCAGAATAAGCTCAAAGTATTGTTGTTAACATTGTAACTGTTAGTATACAGTGCTGTGACAAAGTATTAGCTTTTATAGTACTTCATTTGTCACACTTAATTAAAATCATAAATTTTTTTAAATGTAATATTACAATATTATAAGATAAGCTAAAATAAAGATAATAACGAACTAGAACCTGTTTGACAACGTGAAGCACTAAAAAAAAAAAAGATCTTAAAAAGCAAAACAATCTAAAGAAATTTAAGAAGAGATGATGAACAGTGGTGAACCTTTTCAGGTGCGGGTGGGCTGTTCAGAATTACTTCAACGACTACTCATATTTACTCTGTATTTACTCTGGTTATCCTTGTGTAGTTGTTCACGCAGCTAAGTGAGGCTAGTATTCTTAGCACTAATGTAAGCAATGCTTATATTAAATAAAATTATATGATTAAATGAGGTATTATGTCTTTCCATAACAGCTGTAAAAGAGTAAGTATTCAATAAGAGACACAAGTAATAAAGCTAAAGTTCTATGCTAATGCAAATCAGCTCAATTTGTTTTGTTTTTTTTTGATCCCACACTTAGGTGAAAGAGCATGGAGGAAAAAAAAAACGACTGCACGGCTCTGTGGTACACTTCTTTTTACTGTTTCTTTTCAGCTATAGTATGAGAGCTGAAAATTACTTGATGTGTCTCAATGTGCCTGTGAGAATCAACAATTCCTTACATTTACATTTGGGCATTTGGCACGCTCTCTTCTCTTCTCCAGAACGACTTACAAAACTGCTTTGTCATTGAATTTAAACGTCAATTCCTTGCAGCTACCACTGCTGGGGAATCTCTTTGGATTAAAAGAAATGTATCCATACACACAAAATGGACATTATGCACGTAAACACACATTTTAAATGTAGAGGTGTAGCCAGGACTGCTTTTTTTTCCCGTTCTCACACTGAAAGAATCCTAACGGCTTTTGCAAAACGTTTGACCATCTCATCCAGTCCTGAAGACAGACCCTGCTTAATCAGTGTTTGTGAAGTTCAGGAAAACAAAGAAGAATTCATTTTACGTACACAATACAAGAGCATGAGCTATGCAATGAATAGAGTCCACAAGTTCACAAATCAAAATTAATGTGTATGTTGCAGTGACCGAGGTTTCACTGTATTGTTAATTTAACTGTATACTGTATGTATGTATGTTTCAATCCATAAATCAGCTAATAACCTGGACTCAGGGAAAATGTATTGGACAGGCTGTTTTTTTGACTTGAAGACTTGATTTGCAGTGACAACTTCAAGATGCTCGCTGAACAAAGAAACTAGTCTGTGAAACTAATTTTACACATTAATAATGCGTTTGAACACACACACTTTTAACTTTTTGCTTAGCCATGCCATGTGCATGTAGTTGTTTAATATGGAATAAAATTAATTTCATAATATTGCTCACGTTGTGCTGGGACAAAAAGGATGTCACTCTGTGTTGCACAAGCCTGACCCCTATATATATATATATATTAATTCAAGCTTAAACAGGGTGCAGTTGCACAACCATTGTAAGGTCTCTCCAGAGATGTTCTCTGAGGTTCAGGTCCAGCCTGAGGCCGGGCCACTGCAGGGCTTTCACAGGATGTTCCGAAGTCACTCCTATGTTTTCTTGCTGGTATGCTTCAGGTCATTGTGTTGTTGAAATGTACTCTGGAAAGCGATCTGAAAAAGGTTTGACTAAGGATCGTTCTTTATTTTTCTGCATCCATTTTTTTTCTCCATACAACTTAGGCCCTGAAGATTTGGTACTGATCTGTTTGTCAGCAGATCACATTACAGTGGAACCTTGGATTGCGAGCATAATTCGTCCCGGAAGTGTGCTTTTATGTAAAAAACACTTGTATATCAAAGCGAATTTTCCCCCATAAGAAATTATGAAAAACAGAATTCGTTCCACAACCCAAAAAAATAAATATCCAAACATATTGAATACAAAACAAAGTAAAAATAAACAAATTAACCTGCACTTTACCTTTGAAAAGAATCGCGACAGAGCAGTGTTTCTTGTTAGGGTGTGTAGGAATGAGCAGACCCCAAAGAGAGCAAACAATCGGACACATTCCAGAACCATCTCCCACCCTCCATAGGGCCATCTCGCTAATCTTATCTGCCCTTTTGAGACAAGGCAGCATCTCTCTAACATGAAGAAGCGGGAAACTTAACCAAGGAAGTCTGTGCACCTGGAGCCATAAAAGTCCAGGTACCTCAAACTCCAGCGGTGTAAATTGGCAATCTGAAAAACAAAGGTGGCAGTTTTATACCTCTGAGTGGGGTAAAACCCCTCCTAACGCAGACCACTGATCATCTCATTGACCCCACACATGTGTTCTTCACATGGCTTTCCATGAACAAAGAGGATTACAGCACAGACCCTGTTTAAACAATCGTTAAAGTGTGCCAGTAGGGCAAAATGCTAGATACATATATTCAGTATGTTTTATATCTGTGTGTTATGTTTGTTTATTCTACATAACTTTAAAGGTATTATGAGCATTTACAAACGCTGTTTATTAAACAAAGCTATAAATGAGTGTGTAAGATAGGGGATGTGTGGTATCAATTGAGAGCTTATTCTATTCAAAGAACAGTGGTGTACACGGAAAATTGGTTGCATGAACAAGAGCTCATGTAAAATTACTTTATAAAGGTAATTAAAAGTGTAATCGGCTTGGCCCCACGTGGCAGCCGTAAACCCGGCCTAATGCATGCATAAAAGAGGGAACCAAGTGAGGCGTGGCTAAGCCCCGCAACCACATCCGATTGGACCAATCATCCGTGGGACAGACTGACACAAAGGAACAAAACTCAGTGTCCGGACTCGTCCAAACACGTTCACGTCGTCCTATGTCATCGTCCACGTCGTCATCATGACCATATGAAGGAAGCAAGCTCGCCGCTCGGGCTTCTGCCCTTGCGGGTGCTACGCTGCCTTCGCTGACGTCATCCGCTCTTCGAGAACTCTCAATGAGACTTTGTGCCAGAACTGAAATGAAGAAACCCACAGAAGAAGTTCCAGAGCGCGCCATCGGTAACCAGGCAACCCAGCCTCACCGAGGGGCTTTCCAGAAAGACGTCATTTCAACCAGAGCACCAACCAATCAGCAACGCCGTGATTCCTTTCACCGGAGGCGAACCATGAGAATGAAATGTAATGCAAGTATACAAACAAAGCTGCATACCTTGCTGAAAATGGTGCTCGTTTCATAACTAAAACCATAAGATTAAACCCAAGACTCTGCTCTTGTGACTTGCTTCCATCTAGTAAACTTCATTAACTTGTGTGTGTGTGTTTGCGTGCACGTCTTCAAGTAGCGTAGTTTCATGTATCGTAGATTAGTTTAAATAAATTCTTGTTTCTTTATAAAGAACTGTTGTCTTGGTCATGTAATTTAAAGTTTAAACATTTGCCCAGATCTTACGTTACCTTGCTCATAATTAGGTAAATACCAGATTTTGTATTATCGTCGTCGGCCGCGGGATAAACGGAATTGGTACGATACACTAAATCATACTAAAGGCTGGACGGGTAGTTGACAAAGTGTATGCTATAAATTTTAATTTTATTTTGATTTCCCCAGGCTAAAGATGGAATATAACAAGAATTTGACTGTTTTTGTAAAATAAATGGAAAAGATTCAAGAAGAATCATGTCAGATTTTTTTCCCCCCAATTTTAATGTTATGCAACAAATAAAATTGAAGTGGATAAACAAAAGCCCTAACCCTAAAAATATTAAAGGATATATATGATTAAATTATGCTGTAAAAATCTGTAAAGAAAAAAAAATGAAGCAAAATACATTTAAAACTAGTAATGAACATCAGCTTATATAGTATACACTCCCAGTCAAAAGTGCATCATTAAATCCCTAGAAAGCAAAATACAAGTATTTTGCATTTATGATGCTAAATACAAAATATAACTAGATCAAAGCAATATAAGACTGTAAACAACTAAACCATTGCTTACCATACATTTAGAATTGGGCACAACAGAACACAGAACAAGTCAAATTAAAATATGTGTAATGTCCACTATTTCAGACTTGCAGAATCCAATTCATCCACTGAGAAAGGCTCTTTCTCTCTAAGGAATTTATAGACGTCTGCTTTCACAGGTCTTCCTCCTGACTCGAGAGATCGTTACAGGAGTCTTGTCTGCTTCAAATTTCATAAGTAATCGTTCTTCGGTCAACAAGTTGACATTATTTACATTTTAAACACATCTCCTGTTATACTGAACTTCCAGTACACATTATTATGCTGATCAATCCCTGCTATCCGTTATCACCCAGATGAGGATGGGTTCCCTGTTGAGTCTGGTTGCTCTCAAGGTTTCTTCCTATTACCATCTCAGGGAGTTTTTCCTTGCCACCGTCGCCCTCGGCTCATTCATCAGGGACAATCTTATCATTTTGATTCACTCACATTGCATACAAACTTACTTCTTTTTATTGTGTAAAGCTGCTTTGCGACAATGTCAATTGTTAAAAGCGCTATATAAATAAAATTGACTTGACTTGACATTATGGCAGGTGTGTTTTACCAGGGCTCAGTTCACATTTGGAGTCTGGCTCGATGAAAGTCTTGCACTTTCATTGCTGAGGCGGAGCCTTCAAGAGAAACAAAATGAAATAGTAATCACAACAGATGAGTACAAATTGACTAATAATACAGAATCTTATCATCGTTTGTAATATAATAAAAATGAAGCATAAAGCGCACACAAACCTTTTTTCCAGTGCCGTAGAACCACGAGTTTGATATGAGAGATTTGGGATCGCAGACCAATTACGAGACCGATGAGGGATAAACCTTGAAGGTCCATGATGACATGCGTGTTTGTTACTTTTAGTGGCTTAATGATCTCCACTTTACCACTGGTCACATGTGCAACAGTCAATTCAACCACATCTGTACCTGTAGCACAAAAACGAAACCTGGTATTTTATATAACAATCACAAACCTTTGATATTTAACCCAGAACCAGATATTGTAGATAATAACGATAAATTATTGGGACATTGACCAATGAGTTTTATTATTATTATTATTATTATTATTATTAATAACTTTTTCTGCTTAGACTCCTACTGTATGCAAGGGACTACCATCAGAGGTCACCTGTGCGCACATGTTTGTCTTTGTTTTGTAGTTTCTTGTTAGCCGACTCAGTTTCCCAGAAGGCACCTCGGTCAGGTGACGCTGGAGCTCACCTGAACCGAGGTGGCTCATTAGTATTGTTATAAATAGCTGGATGTTCTGGGAAACTGGGTCGAGCACTAATCCTGTCAGTGGGTATATTTTTTTGGTTTGGTTTGGTTCTGTTCTGGTTTGGTTATGTTTTATTTTACTTATGTTACTTTATTTTGGGTTCTGTTTTGTTCTGTGATATTGAGTATTGTGTAAGTGTCTTTCTTTGGTTTATTTTGTGGATTTGGGTGTGTACTGTGTGTTGTGTTCTTTGATTATTCCCTATGCCTCCTGTATGCTCCCCTAGTTTCCTGTGTGCTCCCCTGTGCTTCCCGTCCCGTGCAGTCTTCTGAAATGCTTTATGGTCTGAAATGCTTGTAACGGTCTGAAAATGTTGTGCTTCATGTGGAAGGCTAATTGAGACTGTGTATGTGAGTGTGCTGTGCAGAGTCCATGTATGTTTTGTTGGTTCCTTTTTGTTAATTAAAGACTTTTATGTTTAAAAACAACCCCTCTGAGCTTATGCTTGCCTTTTCTGCCCACGGCAATAACACCCGCCCGAACTGCCCGTCATACCAGTTTGTGACACTGTAGCACAATATGCAACATCTTAGTGTTTTAAGAATGCCAAACAAATCCTAAAATCCTCCTCTCAAATCGTGTTATTTCAGTCAATCAGATCTAAATTATTCACCAAAGGCATGATAAGGTTCATACAAGGTAATTAACTTAAAAGTCAAACAACACAAATGATACACAATTATATACTGTACATACAGTATGGTAAAATTAAACATACATCAGGATGTTTGATTGTGTAGAACAAAAGGACACGGATATGATAATAAAAGCTACCTTTGAGAAGGTGACCACCTGACAGAGTTTACAAGTGTTTTTTTTTTTTTTCGAGGGGTGCATCCCTTTCCAAATCAGTGATTCTGATTTTTTTTTTTTTTTGACATGTTGGTGTTACATCTTTCACTTAGATGTTAAAAGCTGCACTGAGTAAAACTCCTATTATATAGATTCATTGCACACAGACTGATAAATTTCAAATGTTTATTTATTTATTTATTTTTTTTTGATGATTATGGCTTACAGCTAATGAAAACCCAAAATTCAGTATCTCAGAAAATTTGAATACTGTAAAGATGTTCAATATTGGAGACTCATGGAGTCAGACCGTAATCAGCTAATTAACTCAAACTTTACCTGCAGCTGGAATCAGTTCTTCAAGATCATGGATGTATCCAGGACATGGGCTACAACGGTGACATCGCTGTGTCAAGCCACTCTTGAACCAGGGGCAAGGTCGGAGGAGTCTTACCTGGGCTAGGGACAAAAGGACTGAACTGTTTTAGAGTTTTAGAGCACTCAATGCCTCCCTCTGCTGACCAGTTTTATAGAGATGCTGAGTTCATTTTCCAGTAGGACTTGGCACCTGCCCACACTGCCAAAACTTTTGTACTAATAATTTGTTTAAGGACTATTGTATCCTTGTGCTTGACTGGCCAGCAAAATCACCCCACCTAAACCAAGTAGAGAACTGTGAAGAGGAAAGTGTGAGACACCAAACCCGACAACACAGAAGAGCTGAAGGCCACCATCAGAGCATCCTGGACTTCCATAACACCTCAGCGGTGCCACAGACTGATCGCCTGCAGCGCTGCAGAAATTCATGCAAAGGGAGCTACGACCAAGTATTGACTGCTGCACATGATCATACTTTTCAGTAGTCCAACATTTGTGTGTCTAAAATCTTTTTTTAATTTATTTTAAGTAGTATTCTAATTTTTTGAGATACTGAATTTTGGGTTTTCATTACCTGTAAGCCATAATCAGAAAAAAATCTAAGAAACATTTGAAATATATCAGTCATAATGAATCTATAGGAGTTTCACTTTTTTAATTCAATTACTGAAAGAAATCAACTTTTCTATGAAACACACACACATTATTGTAATTTTTCATGTTCACATAACCTTAGAGAACAGTAGTAGTACTTGTATTAATTTGCTTATTATTTGTAGCATATTTACCTATGAATTTATAAAAGTTAGCCATGAGGTAACTTACGGATCTGACAGTGAGGAAGATGCAGACGACTAATAGAACCCTCACGACAGTAAATATTGTACCTGTATGTCCTGCAGGCTTTGTTCGGCCTATTCCATCCAAAATAGGTTTGTCCAAGTACTCTATCCTGTATAGCACTTTTTCATCCATTTCAAATATAAGGTCGGTTGATTTACACATAAACCGACCAGCATGGAGAACTGGAGTTGAGGCAGGATGAAAAAGGCAGACTGTTCTTTAACAAAGTGAAATATTATTATTATTATTATTATTATTATTATTTTTAATTATTATTGTTATTATTTTTAAAGCACAACACTCAAAGTTCAAACAATATAACAGTATGACTATGGCTGGGCTAGACAATAGATAAGCTAGACAATCAAAAACAAGTGAGGATCACAGGTGCAAGACAAAGACCTAAAACATGGACCATAAATATATGCACTTGTCAAACTAAACAAGGTGCAGGAGAGTGCTGTGGACATGACGCAGGAGCAGCAATGGACACTGGGAAGTGAAACGTGAAGTCTGGAAACAAACATCAACTTAAAAGTCCTACAAAGCACATACCGGTGAAACTCAAAAAATTTGAATATCCTTAAAAAATTCATTTATTTCAGTCATGCAACTTAAAAGGTGAAACTAATACATGAGATAGACTCATTACATGCAAAGCAAGATGGTTCAAGCCGTGATTTGTCATAATTGAGATGATTATGGCTTACAGCTCATGGAAACCCCAAATCCACAATCTCAGAAAATTAGAATATTGTGAAAAGGTTCAGTATTCTAGGCTCAGTGTCCCACTCTAATCAGCTAATTAAGCCATAACACCTGCAAAGGGTTCCTGAGCCTTTAAATGGTCTCTCAGTCTGGGTCAGTAGGAAGCACAATCATGGGAAAGCCTGCTGACCTGACAGTTGTGAAGAAAACCATCATTGACATCCTCCATAAGGAGGGAAAGCATCAAAAGGTAATTGCAAAAGAAGTTGGATGTTCCCTGTATCAAAGCACATTCATAGAAAATAATGTGGAAGGGAAAAAGGTGCACAAGCAGCAGGGATGACCACAGCCTGGAGGGGATTGTCAGGAAAAGGCCATTCAAAAGTGTTGGGGACTTTCACAAGGAGTGGACTGAGGCTGGAGTCAAGTGCATCAAGAGCCACCACACACACACACACACACACACACAGACGGATCCTGGACACGGGCTTCAAATGTCATATTCCTCTTGTCAAGCCGCTCCTGAACAACAAACAACGTCAGAAGCATCTTACCTGGACTACAGAAAAAAAGAATTGCTGTTGCTCAGTGGTCCAAAGTCCTCTTTTCTGATGCAACTTTTGCATCTCATTTGGAAACCAAGGACCCAGAGTCTGGAGGAAGAATGGAGAGGCACAAATTGAAGATGCTTGAAGTCCAGTGTGAAGTTTCCACAGTCTGTGTTGATTTGGGGAGCCATGTCATCTGCTGGTGTTGGTCCACTGTGCTTCATTAAGTCCATCGTCAATGCAGCCGTCTACCAGGAGATTCTGGAGCACTGCATGCTTCCTTCCGCAGGCGAGCTTTATGGGGATGCTGACTTCATTTTCCAGCAGGACTTGGCACATGCCCACACTGGCAAAAGCACCAAAACCTGGTTCAATGACCGTGGGATTACTGTGCTTGATTGGCCAGCAAACTCGCCTGACCTGAACCCCATAGAGAATCTACAGGACAGATGAGAGACGTGAGACTGAACAATGCAGAAGAGCTGAAGGCCGCTATTGAAGCATCCTGGTCTTCCATAACACCTCAGCAGTGTCACAGGCATTGAGGCACTAATTGCTGCAAAAGGGGTTCAAACCAAGTACTGAGTACATATGCATACTTATACTTTTCAGAGGTCCGATATGTTCTATATAAATAAACAAATTCTAAAAAGTTTACAAAATTTACAAAGGGAAAAAAAAAACAATAATACCAAATAATATTCTTCTTCACGTTTTATTGTTTTTGTTTACCAGTTGTGTAAAAAAAGATCCACAATTATCTGTAAAACTGCATTCAAAAACAGAACGGCAGTGGGTCTCCATTCTGCTGCTGCATGTAAACAATTTTTCACTTGCATTTTAAATTGCTGTGCAAAAACAGCAACAGAACTTACACTAACCCAAACTGTAAACAGCATAGCCTATGTATCCTTAGGAAACAGTTGTGCAGTGCTACACAAATTTCACTGTAGAAAATTGGACTGCTGTTTATTTAAGCAACGTGGCGGGTTTTTCTTTAAGAACAAAAGTCTCTTAGCTTTTTGACTGGAGAGACGGTTCCTCTTCTCATTAAGAACATGCGGCAACCCGTGCAAGCAATGGAAAGCGATCTTTGCTCGAGCGCCAGTAGTAAAGGGGATTCGTGGCAATGTGTAGTTCAGATAGATACTATAAGTCTCTAATTGTGATAGACGCGTGATAGGAGCTCCAGCGTGAGTAAAACCTAACGTGGTGACATTCATTTTCGTCTTGCGTGTTTTGACCCAAAACCGATAATGCCATTTTCGGTGGCCTAAATTTCGGTGCACCCCTAATTATTATTATTAGTAGTATTATTATTATTAATGTTTTAGTCAAAATTGGGTTTGCCTCTCTAACAGAATTACATGAAAATCAGGACTAGTCATCAAATTGTTGTGTCTGACCGCTGTAACTTACTGTATATGTTTTGGTGACAAAATGACAAATCCTACAAGCAGAATAAAAGTTATAAGAATATAAAAGTAGACTCACCGAGCCTGCATCCATCTGTTCATTCTTCAAATATCTCAAGCAGAACAACAATTAATTTCATAATATTACTTTTACACATTCTATGAGCAGTAAAAATTGTCTTTTTGCAAATAGACAAAGTTCTAAATAAATACAATAGTGTACCTACCATATGAAAGAAGAATTCTTTGCATAGATACTGAAAACAACAAAGAACACAAAGTTAGATTTTTCTCACTGTATGCCGTGAACATTGATGATGAAGCTGCCTACTGTTACAGTCTTATACAAAAGTTTGGGCACCCCTTGATAAATAACAGATTTTTGTGATTTTTTAATTAAAAGGATGTTAACACAGTCTCTCTTGGAACTGGAAAAAAATCACAATATTTTCAGCAAACACTGGTGCATAGATACTTCTTATGCCATAAATCGAACAAAGATAAAAAAAAAAAGAAAAACATTATTGTGGCACTGTGCAAAAGTTTGGGCACCCTACATAATCAGTACTTAGTAACACGTCCTCTGGCAGATATCACACCTCCATGCTTAATAGTTGGCGAGGTGTTCTTTTAATGAAATGCTGCTCTTTTTTTCCCTCTAAACATGCCTTTGCCAATTGTAGCCAAAGAGTTCTGTTTTAACTTCATCAGTCCACAGCACTTGTTTCCAAAATGCATCAGGCTTCTGTAGATGTTGGGTTGCATACTTCTGATGTTAAATTTTATGATTGGGATGCAGGTGAGGTTTTCTTCTGCTGACTCTTCCATGAAGGTCTTGTGGGACGGTGCACCACCACTCCTTTTTGCAGTCAAATGGGGGTTTTGATTTGTCTTTCTGACCAGCATACGAGCAGTTCTCTCAGAGTTTTCTTGGTTTTCCAGATCTCATCTTGACCTCCACAGTTTCCCTGAACGGCCATCTCTTAACTACATAAGAGTTAAGCCTTCTCCTGCATTGTGGGCATCAATAACTTTCATGTTCAGAGTCTTACACAGCTGCTTAGAGGAACCCATGGTTGTTGAGTGTCTGCAAGTGTGTGCACAAGGTTTGAAAAGTCAAAGTATTTGTAAAGCTTTGAAATTGACATTTACTAATGACAGCTGCTGCCATGCATCAGATCTAACGAGCTTATTAAAGTCTGAAAACTTGTGAAAAGAATCTGAGACTATTGGGGTGCCCAAACTTTTGCACAGTGCTACAATAATGTTTTTATTTTTTTTTATCTTTGTTCGAGTTATGGCATAAGAAGTAACTATGTATCAATGTTTGCTGAAAATATTGTTCATTTTTTCCATTTCCAAGAGAGAGAGAGACTGTGTTAACATGTTTTCAATTTTAAAAAAATCACCAAAATCTGTTACTTATCAAGGGGTGCCTAAACTTTTGCATAAGACTGTACATACACTGACAATTTGCACATTACATCTTTTTCTTATTTTGAATTGCCAGTTTGCACTCCGTTTTCTCTATGTAGCATCTGCAATTAATGTATTAATTAATATGTTATAATTACATTCTGCCCCTCCCCCTTACTACTGTTTGTGTAACCTGCTGTTGCTGTAACACAATAATTTCCCTCACAGGATCAATAAAGTTCTGTCTGTCTGTCTGTCTATCTATCTATAGATCTATCTATCTATTTATCTTTATTACTCAAGCTTGTGCTTTCCATGTTGGATTCACCTTAATAAAAATGGTGCATGAATGATATAAAATCTACCACTATTTGTCACAAGCCAGCCCAATCAGCCAAGCACATCCAGGTCATGATTTCAGCTAATTAACCCCATGCACCTGCAACCTATTAACAATCTACCACGCCTTTAAAAAGAAGCTTAGAACTCCATTCAGTGCCGAAGTATCCTGCTTGCGTGCCTCTTGATCTGTCACTCACGATTTTTCCAATTATTTCTACCTCTGTGTATGACCCTGCCTGTCTTCCTGGATTTTGTCTCGTGCCTTGCCCTCTGGACTATTATCACTGCTTGGATTTGCTTCTGTGTATGACCTCGTCTGCATTACGGACTTTGATTTCGGTACGTGCTTGCGGATTTGTTTTTTCTCACCGACCCTGCCTGTTCCTCCGACCTCGTTTAGTGCTATTCCCTGCAATCTCTGTGTGTGCGTGCAGACTTGTGATCACTTCTGCGTATGTGGATATCGGACAGGAGTGTTTCGCCGTCACAAGCATTTCATTCTCTGCTGTATTTGTGCTCCTGCTGCGCCTGCACATTGAAACTTATTTGTGCCTTCGAACTAAAGCTTTCAGAAAGGCTGTCTGTCTGCAATTGGGTTCACTCCCGTTCAGCCCCACCCCTGACAGTATACTTCGGCCATGGCAAACCCAGCAGACTTGGATCTATTGAAACAGGCACTCTCACAGCAAGGAGCCCTGTTAGACTCTCATCAACAAAGTATTCAGCAGGTAACCCAGACACTCTCCTCTATCACCTTACAACTACAGCAACTCTTAACTAATCATCCATCTACCACAGTTCAATCTGTACGTCATGAACCCCAGCTCCCTAACCCACAACCGTATGGTGGCGAACCCGGAACGTGCCGCTCCTTTTTGTCACAATGTTCTTTGTTGATGGAGCTTCAAGCCTCTTCTTTTCCCATGGAGCGTTCAATAGTGGCCTTTATAATCACTCATGGATGAGTCTCATGGATTTAGCAGGTCGTGTAGATGCTCGGTTAACTCATAGACGCCAAGTTCAATCCAAGCTCCCCTCCAGACCTTCAGCACCACTACGGTCACCTCCCAGCCTGCACCCAGTATCCGGGCCTGAACCTAGTTCGTACCCAAGACCCATGCAAGTAAACCAAACCCAGATCTTCCCGGAGGAACATCAGCGAAGGCTTCAATCCAGTTCTTGTTTTTATTGTGGCCAGATGGGTCACTATCGTCTCCAGTGCCCTTTGAAAGCAAAGACTTCTCCAGTTAATCTAGGGTCTCTGAAGGGGCCAACCTTGAATCAATTCCCCAGTTCACGCCCGCTTCTGCCTACCATCATTGTCACAGAAGGTAGACCTCATGTGGTCTCTGCACTAATTGACTACAGCTCAGACCAAAATCTGATCTCCGCCTCCAAGGTTAAGGATCTCAACCTCCCAACGCAAGCTCTTGACCCTCCGTTAGCTGTTCGGGCCCTCGACGGTACTTCTCTTCCCTCCATTACTCGCCGTACAGTACCAGTAACCCTTCAAGTATCTGGTAACCATTCTGAGGAGCTCTCTTTTCTTGTCATACACGACGCACACGCATCCTTGGTTCTCGGTCGCCCTTGTCTGGTTCGTCATAACCCACGAATTGACTGGGCTAGAAACACTATCCAAGAATGGAGCCCCTTGTGCCTAGCATCCTGCCTGAAAGCTGCTCATTGTCAGCCAACAGCATCTTCCGTCAATGAGGAGTTCCCAGATCTCTCAGCTGTTCCGCCTGATTATTCAGACCTCAAGCAGGTTTTCAGTAAGTCACGTGCCCTCTCATTGCCCCCCACAGACCCTACGATTGTGCCATCAACCTCCTCCCAGGCACGACCCCTCCTAGGGGACGGTTATACTCATTATCTTCACATGAGAGGGATGCTATGGAGAAGTATATCTCTGAATCCCTTGCTGCTGGCATCATCCGCCCTTCTTCATCCCCCGCTGGGGCAGGATTCTTCTTTGTGGCTAAAAAGGACAAGTCTTTACGACCATGCATTGATTACAGAGGTCTTAATGAGATCACCATTAAAAATCGTTACCCTCTTCCCCTGATGTCCACGGCCTTTGATCTTCTGCAGGGGCTAACATTTTCACGAAACTCGACCTGCGTAATGCCTACCACCTGGTCAGGATCAGGGAGGGGGATGAGTGGAAGACAGCTTTTAACACCCCATCAGGACACTACGAATACCTCGTAGTGCCATTCGGACTAGCCAATGCACCAGCTGTCTTCCAATCATTGGTGAATGACATTCTCAGGGACTTTCTGAACATCTTTGTATTTGTTTATTTAGATGATCTTTTGATCTTCTCCCGTTCACTGGAAGAGCACAAGCTGCAAGTCCACCAAGTTCTTCAGAGGCTCCTTGAGAACCAATTGTACGTAAAGGCAGAGAAATGTGAATTTCATTGTCAGGCCGTCTCTTTCCTTGGTTTTATCATCCCCCCCCATCTAAGATCCAAATGGATGCAGCTAAACTCAAAGCGGTAACCGACTGGCAGAGACCATCGACCCGAAAGGACCTACAATGTTTTCTTGGGTTTGCCAACTTCTACCGCCGATTTATTAGGAACTACAGCTCAGTAGCAGCCCCACTAACTGCTCTCACTTCCACTAAGGTTCCTTTTCATTGGTCTGATCAGGCAGAAAACTCATTTACAAAACTGAAGGACCGGTTCACCTCGGCCCCCATCCTCACGCAGCCGGATCCTGCTCTCCAGTTCATAGTGGAGGTAGATGCCTCAGACTCCGGTGTGGGGGCCATACTCTCTCAGAGGTCTCCAACCGATGGTAAATTACATCCTTGTTGCTTCTTCTCTCACCGCCTTTCTACCCCTGAGAGGAATTATGGTATCGGTGACAGGGAGCTACTCGCGGTAAAATTGGCATTAGAGGAATGGAGACACTGGCTCGAAGGTACAGAAGTCCCGTTTCTCATATGGACAGACCATAAAAATCTTGAATACCTTAAGTCAGCCAAACGTCTGAACTCTCGCTAAGCCAGATGGTCATTGTTCTTTTCCCGTTTCAACTTCTCCCTATCTTATCGACCAGGAAACAAGAACATCAAACCTGATGCCCTCTCTCGCCAATTCATTTCAGTCACAGATGATTCCCCTCCACGGACCATTTTGCCACCACAATGTCTTGTAGGAGCAACCTTACTGGATGTCGAAACTCTGGTCAAGCAAGCGTTAGACCGGGAACCTGGCCCACCAGTAACACCGCCTGGCAGGCTCTTCGTTCCACCACAGGCGCGCCCACGAGTCCTAGAATGGGGACACAGTTCAAGATTGGCCTGTCACCCCGGCGGAGCCCGCACTCTCTCATTGGTCCAACAACGCTTCTGGTGGCCTTCTATCAAAGAAGATACTCACCAGTTTGTATCTGCCTGTGACGTCTGTGCTCGTAATAAGACCAGCAATAAACCCCCAGCAGGCCTCCTAAGTCCACTCCCAGTTCCCCACAGACCATGGTCCCACATCGCACTAGATTTTGTTACTGGACTCCCCGACTCTGATGGCAACACATGCATCTTAACAATCGTCGATCGCTTCTCCAAAGCAGTTCACTTTGTTCCCCTGTCTAAACTTTCCCTCGGCCAAGGAGTTACTTATCCTTCATGTATTTCGTCTTCACGGCATTCCTGTAGACATTGTCTCTGATCGTGGACCCCAATTCTCCGCCCAATTCTGGACAGCATTTTGTAAGCTCGTCGGTGCTACCCCCAGCCTTTCCTCCGGTTATCACCCTCAGACCAACGGCCAGACTGAGAGAGCCAACCAGGACCTCGAAACAGCGATTGGATATATGACCACCCAAGACGCTCACTCGTGGAGTCGGATGCTACCGTGGATTGAATATGCACATAACTCATTACCAACATCATCCACGGGCCTCTCACCATTTCAGTGTTGTCTCGGCTACCAACCCCCTCTATTTCCACCCCAAGAGGAGGAGGTGGTGGTTCCCTCGGCTCAAGCCTTTGTACGACGTTGTAAAAGGACCTGGCAACGTGCAAGAGCTAGACTTCGCCATGCAATAACACTATTCAAGCATCAAGCAGATCGCCGCCGATCAACTGCGCCAAGATACCGCGATGGGTCGCGGTCCATCCGTAATGTCCACATTAACACAATCTCCCACAAGATATCTCCCAGGTTCGTAGGGCCCTTCACCATCTCCAAGGTCATCAATCCATGTACAGTCAGGTTACTTTTGCCATCCATGATGCATCGCATCAATCCCTCATTCCACGTCTCCCAGATAAAACCCATAGTTTCACGTCCACTAAATCCACCAGCCCATCGCCCTCCCCCCCCCCCCCCCCCCCCCCCCCCCCCCCGACTCATCGACGGTGGTGAGGCATTCACTGTTCGCAGGCTTTTGAACGCATGACGATGAGGTAAGGGGCTTCAATACTCACTGGATTGGGAAGGTTATGGTCCTGAGGAGAGAAGCTGGGTACCTTCCAGATTTATCTTGGATCCTTCTCTCATTGCCGATTTTCATCGACAACACCCAGAAGCCCCATCGGTAACGCCAGGTGGCGTCCATAGGAGGGGGGGGTACTGTCATGAGCCAGCCCAATCAGCCAAGCACATCCAGGTCATGATTTCAGCTAATTAACCCCATGCACCTGCAACCTATTAACAATCTACCACGCCTTTAAAAAGAAGCTTAGAACTCCATTCAGTGCCGAAGTATCCTGCTTGCGTGCCTCTTGATCTGTCACTCGAGATTTTCCAGTTATTTCTACCTCTGTGTATGACCCTGCCTGTCTTCCTGGATTTTGTCTCGTGCCTTGCCCTCTGGATTATTATCACTGCTTGGATTTGCTTCTGTGTATGACCTCGCCTGCATTACGGACTTTGATTTCGGTACGTGCTTCCGGATTTGTTTTTTCTCACCGCTGGACAACGGTGAGAAAAAACCGACCCTGCCTGTTCCTCCGACCTCGTTTAGTGCTATTCCCCGCAATCTCTGTGTGTGCGTGCAGACTTGTGATCCCTTCTGCGTATGTGGATATCGGACAGGAGTGTTTCGCCGTCACAAGCATTTCATTCTCTGCCGTATTTGTGCTCCTGCTGCGCCTGCACATTGAGACTTATTTGTGCCTTCGAACTAAAGCATTCAGAAAGGCTTTCTGTCTGCAATTGGGTTCACTCCCGTTCAGCCCCACCCCTGACACTTTCATTGTACAGTAGAATCATCACAGGTTTAATAGCTAATAACTGACATTTCTGCAAATTTAATTGGAGACCAGATGCTTTGGTAAATTACTCCAATAACTACAGGAATCTGAGAGCTGCTCTTTAGGAAAAGGTCTGTGTAATCTGCCAATTAACTAATGACTATTGTTCTTTCTGCAATGAAAATACACTGCAAGTTAGAGCATTTGATATGCTCACATAAGAGCTGGGCAGCAAGAAGGAAAAGATAAGGCGATATAGGGCATCCTTGGTGGATGCCACGCTTTACAATAACAAATCTGTCAGAGGACCCTAAGTTAAGTTTAATGGAATAATTAGCATTATTATATAAAGTTTCGATTGCATTGCAAAATAATTGCCCAAATCCAAATTTCCTGATACAAAACATTATGCTCAACAGTATCAAAAGCCTTTAAAAAAAAATCTAATAAAAATAGAAAGCTATCGTCTGGTATTATATAGAAGTAATAAATTAAATCTATGATCAAACCGATATTGTATATGTCTATTTGGCATAAATCCTGATTGGGCTTCATTAATTATGAAATCAAAAACCTTTTTCATTGTTCTGGCAATTATTTGGCCTTAATTTTTATAATCATTTCTTAATAAGCAAATTGGACACCAATTGTCCATGTAAAGTATATCTTTATATGGCTTTGGGATCAGTGTATTCGAACCTTGGGTCATGCTCCACAGTAAAATTAACTCTCATTAATAACACTCTGCCATCTGTTGGGATAAATAATTTATAAAATTCAGAAATTAGGCCGTCTGTTCCAGGAGATTTGTTGTCTTTAATGACAATGAAAGATCCTAAAGGGATTTTTCTGATGCATCAATTTAACGAGTTGTAACGAGTTCAAGAATACTAAAGTATCTGTTTCTGTGATGTATATACTTGTCTGTAAAATGAGCAACAGAAGTCAGATATACAGATGACCTGTTGTAATTTCATTAATGCTTAACTGATGGATGGAGTTTAATTTGGCATGGTACCTTTCTAGTTTGAAAAAGTACAAGGAATTCTTCAAGCTATTGTCAACGTGATCTAATAAATGCTCCTTTTGCCTTCAGTTTATATATTCTATCCAGATTTTCCTAAAGATCAATCATTTCCTTCCTGTTTTCATCAGTCAAGCTATCAGGAGGGCATTGAGATAAAGCAGAGATGTTTGCAAAAATATTTTGTTCTTCTATTCTTCTCCTCTTAGCAAGATCACTGCCCAGTTGTCTTAAGAATTTAGCCGATTAATATTTGAAAAAGTTTCCAGTTTGGGCTTTATGCAAGTATTAATTCAATATGGCAGATAGTTTAGATTTTACTTCTTCATGTTTAAGAAGGGAGTTGTTCAGTTTCCAGTGATTAGCTTGTCAGAAACTATTACATTTAGCATCAGGAGCGTGCACGCATAGACATCAAAGGGGGATTTTGTTGGGAAGGGCAACAAGATGGCAGCCAAGGTGGTATTCAAGGCTAAAATGATTTAATTATGAATTATGATTTTCTCAACGTAAACGTTATACAGTGGAACTTTGGATTGCGAGTAACGCGGTTTGCGAGTGTTCTGCAAGACGGGCAAATTTTTTTAATCAATTTTGACTAACGAGCAAGTCTTGGTTAACGAGTGCCGAGTATCCTGCATCACGCAAGCGCTTCTTGTTTTGACAACCCCCTCCCCAACTTCACACACACATACAGACACACACTCTCTGCTCTACACACAAACTCTGCTCTGTCGCGATTCTTTTCAAAGGTAAAGTGCTGGTTTATTTATGTTTTTTTTTTTTTACTTTACAGCAGTGATTCCGTTAGTATGTGCTCACGCGAGTGTCATTAGAGAGATTTCTTTTTTTCCCCATTAAAACAGTGTTTCTGCTGTGTGTGTGTTGTGAAACTTAAAAAGCGAGGTGGGGGAGGGAGGATGAGTTTTACTGTGTAAGACCAGGCAAGGAAAGAGGCTAATTCCACACACACACACACACACACATGTACACGCACACACACACACACACACACACACACACACACACACACACACACACACACACACACACACACACACACAAATACACGGCACCTGTGCGCACAAACAGAAACGCTTATCTGTCGGTATTAATTTGAACTTTTTTTAAAGGTAAAGTGCAGGTTAATTTTATTCTATTTTTACTTTATATATTGTATTAATTATTTTATTTTTATGTATTTTTTTGGGGGGGGGCTGTGGAATGAATAATTAGATTTTTCATTATTTCTTATGGGAAAATTCAATTTGGTTTATGAGTGTTTTGGAATACGAGCCTGCTTCCGGAACTGTAATTGGAATCTAAGGTATGACTTACTGCCAGTCGGGTGGTGCATACTCAAGCTGTCCACAAAATGGAAATCCTTAAAAAAATACAATTATATTTAATACACAATATTTATTAATTGCTAATAAGTGTGGAGTCATAACCTGCCAAACATTTAAAAGCATTTGCTGATTCCAGTTTTCATCTGTGAGAGAATATCACTACAACATTCTTCTTGAATTGGATTGGACCTTTCTGCTGTCTGGACCAAAAAAAACGGATGGATTGGCATTTTTCATTTTTGTTATCTCAGTTATCTCATGAAACCAAACATGTTCTGTGTCCAGTTTCATAGATGTTTGATAATATTGTGTGAAGATGTTTCTTGTAGGAAATTGCACACCGTTTAGTTTTGGGTGATTAGTTACAGAGGACTAGCAATTTAAAAGCATTTTTTGAAGGCCTTTACTTGGATATGTGCCAGGTTGACCATCTTTCTGCATTTATAACATGTTTAGATTGGCTGTCAGTGAGGGAGGGGGATGTATTTTCCGGGGTGTGAAGTGAAGAAATTTTACTTTTCTAAAAAGTTAATTTTATAAAATAAATATCTTTAATACAACAGTAACAGGAACAAGCCAACCAGGTAAAAAATGATTTTTTGTCAATTTGTACTGATTGTGTAATATTTAAGCCAGAGGAATAAGGAAATGATTCATGTGTTATTAATGCATAAGAATTTGCTATTCCAGTCACAGTGATCTATGATTATACTCATTACTATACAGTCATTAATTTATGGGTGTAGTTTATCCTAACATGAATTAAATTTTGTGTTATGCATTTAAAGAAAGTTTAGGAAACATTTAATTGTGTGTTAATGTTAATGTGTTTAATGACTTAAACATGTGTAAACTTTTACTTTCAAAGGAAAGGAAACAATCATTTTCTTAATAACTTAAACAACTGTACAGTGGAACCTCAGATTGCGAGTAACGCGGTCTGCGAGTGTTCTGCAAGATGAGCAAGGATTTTTAATAAATTTTGACTTGAAAAACGAACAAGTCTTGGATTACGAGTGCCGAGTATCATGTATCATGCATGCACTTCCTGTTTTGACGCCAAGCGTCATGTGATCACAACTGAGCCAATGGTTTTTTTTATCTCTTGCACTGCGGAATTGTGGGTAATCGTCTGCCCTGCTCAGTCTTAGTGCGCATCTCTCACTGGTGCACGCCTGTACTGTTTACTATAACACCGTCACCGCGGGTCTGCGCATAAAACATCTTTTATTTTGTGTTTGTAAGCGTGTGTGTGCAGCATGTATGTACTGTTTCTTATAACACACACGTGTGCTCGTGTATAAAGCAAAAGCAAGTCTCATTATAGGGTAAAGATCCATTATCTCTCTCCCTCTCTGTTTCAGCCTGTCATTAGTCGTTATGTGTGTGCGCACCGTGCCCCACACACACTAACACACACAGCGCCTGCGTGCATAAACGGAAACGCTTATCTGATGATTTATTTTTACTTTTTAAAAATGTAATGTAAAGTGCAGGTTAATTTGTTTAATTTATATATTGTATTAATTATTTTTATGTATTTTTATGTGTTAGGTACCATGAGCCGCCGTGATTGCCGCGAGGGCTGCCAAAGAAATTAAACATGGGAAGATGGAATTGTAATCACAGCACAAAAAAAAATTGCGGTGAGTTATGATGAACCGTACCTATGGCCACCGCACAAAACCACGTAGGTGAGATTATTAAATGGCGGACCTAACGCGTTAGATTACTCGTTACATCAAAGAAGTAGTCCAAGTAACGCGTTACACCCAACACTGTTTATACATAAATTTGGAAAGGTTGTATTAGACATAAACTCATTCCAAACTCATTTTACACTGGTAATGAAGGGTGATGCAAATCAGTTCAATTATGAGACAAAGTTGTTAAGGTGCTCCTCAGAGTTTACTGAAGATTTAGCTGTCCAAGTCTAGTCCCTTAGTTTTGCATGCATGATTATTATATTATTTTATATAGACCTACCATAACGAATATCAGCCCTATTTTCCCATGCTTTAGTGACCCTTGAAGACAACTCCAGCGGCAGCAAATATGTAACACATCCTTTTTACCAGGGGACAACTTACAACAGGTGTCATACTTTCATAAAACCTCAAACCACAAACCTTTTCCCTTACACAGGAACTAGTGAACTTGATGCTTGATATTCATCCATGACCATGTGCACATGACATGACTGCTCTTACGTGAAGCAGTGTTTAAAAGAGATTGTGTTTTTTTTTACTTAAGAAGAACGACAACACATTCAAAGCAGTGCAGCATGAGCATAACATACTTAATTCTACAGTGCAAAACACCCATAAACAGGTTCACATTTCTGCATGTACAACAAATGCAGGGTAAACTAGTAAAGTTTGTTTTGCCATTTTCTATATGCATTCCACAAAACAAAAAAAAACAACAACAACACCAAAAAACTTCTGCAATTTCAAGGTTAAGAATAAAAGGGTTATGTTTGTTCATCAATCATCCACTCAAGTGCAAAAAGCGTGGCACTTAGGTGCATAAACTTTACCAAAGAGCTTGTCTGTAAATGCCAAAATATGTCTGCACAAATTTTGTAAAGGAAAAGGAAACAGCTCAAAAACTTGTGTTTCAAGTAACAAACAAGTGAGCTTGCTGCTTCATATTTTTTTGACACAACATATGCTATTTGGAACAACTATGAAAACTGTTTAAAACAAATTCAGTTATTGCAATCTCTTTCCTTCAAGAACATGTAGAAGCATTTAAAAATCATCCTTGGGGGGGAAAAACTGCTTTTAAGCAAGAAACAGTCAAATTAACTGACTCATGTGATGTTCAAACCCTTCATGACTTTTCTTGACCTTCTGTTAATGACAAATGTCATTTTTAGGCAATCGATTTCTCTACACATACTGTATACTTTGATGTCCAAAAAGATACGAAATTGCATGAAAAATCTAAAGTATTTGTGTTTTCTGTGAACATGAAAATTGAACTTGATCAATTACTTAACGTTTTTGGCCATTTGGAATGTCAACCGATTCTCTTTCCACAGATGTTGCAGCAATGTCAGGTAGAGGGGTCTTTGCAGCATTTCCTACGACAGCCTTGTTCTCGTCAAGCTGCGACACGCCCTGCTTTGATGTCTAGAACAGTTTCAGCTTCACACATTACATCTCCTATAGTGAGCTGGGACATATGATAACTTAAAACATTAGCCCTTTCCATAACAGTACCTATAAACTACTACATTTTCAAGTTATACAAGTCATAAGTGAGAAACAAATTATTGATGTATCTATAAAACCTATTTTCACAGTTATCATACCTGTGTAAGTGGCACAAGAAGTTTCCTTATCCTTCATGCCTGAGCTCCACCTCTCTTGGCAAAGATCCTCAGACGATTCAGAGTGTATTCATCCAGCTTTGAGAAGAATTTTGAAATTAAGTCTACTGTTGTTATTCATACAAATTCAGCACAAACCTAAAACAGAGAAAAATGCCACAACTTTAAAGAACTAAAAAAATTCCAGTTGTTGTTTCACTAAACGGCTGAGCAGTATGTGCAAGTCATTTGGTTAAGTAATGTATTACCAAAAATAAAAAGTACACTACTGCAATTCAATGTACAAATGGATAGTGAATTGTCTAGTTTGAAGTACCATGAGTGTATTGCCTGTCAATACTTTCAAAAATGTTGATGGACCACAGAGAGACCCAAGACTTTTACTCAGTGTAAAACTAGCTTATAAGGTGTAATGATTTTATTTGACTTATTGACATTTTGATAGATTTATTGTGTTTAACACAAAGACTAGCTGAATTAGGCCTGAAGGGTGCCTTTGTAATGAACTTCAGTTGTGGAAGTCAGGTTCACAAAATTACAAAGTTAGGGTCCATGATTTAAAGTCTAATTTCTCCTATTAAATTGCACTGTGTCTGTATCTCGGCTATTAATTCAGCCAAAAAGCAAGGGACACCATTCTGAAGTGTCACTTTTTGGGCATTGTTTTCTCCCAAAATTACACGCAGGAGGACAGTGGACGTCATTTTTACAATCTGTCACGTGCAACCGAAGGATAAACTGAAAAGCCTTAGCAGTTAGCACGTGTAGCGTGGATGGTAAACCCAAACGCGGAAGCAGCACGAATAGGCAGGATAACCACACGATTAGTCTAAGAACTCTCTTACGCGAAGAGCTAGGATCTACACAAATAAACCCGCGTTCTAGCAACACACACTCGATCAAAGAAGCAACCCGAATCGGTGAGTACACACAGAATAGTCGGCGTAGCGTCAGCAAAGGCATGGGCGAACTCAATGACTGAGCAAGGTGAAGCGCCATTTTGTCTCCTTTTATGCTTCCTGGAAACCCGACCGTACTACTTCCGGGTCCTAGTGCCGGTCGCGTTACGAGTGTGCATGACACAATCCTACTGAAATAAGAAAAGAAAAAAAAACTGTATTGTCTGCACTGTAGATACATAAGCTTCATTCATCCTTTTAAACAAGAAAATATATTTACATGGTACCTGTTATGAATAAATTTGTCTTTTCAGTGACACCAAACAAAGATCTCCAACCGTAGTCAGCCAATGGATAGACATCAGCCAATTCACCTAGTTCAAGAAAGAAAATCTCCCTTGATGGAGAAGAGGTCAGTTCAAATACCCTAAAATGCTACAAAACAAAGTCTCTTATGCACTATACACATCTGAATGATCTCTGCAAAGTCAGGGAGCACGTCTAAAGAGTGACAAACAACAATCATCCCATTTCTGTAACCAAGGCCTTTACTGGTGACACTTGTGGTGATCTGGACAAATTCCATGTCGGGGTACTTGTCTTGAACGGCCTGTGTTATTTCGGTTCTTAAAAATGTCAGAGGCACTGTTGACACATTTGATATGTCTAGTGCAGATTTTTCAAGACTGTATGATTTCAAACAGTGAGAAATCATTAGCTGATGCTTAGCTGCAAGTGTAAGGGGGATATTTTTGAAACAATTGGTAAGCCGAACAACTTGCTTAAAGAGCTTTGTTTGGCTTCGAAGCGCATAGTCCACAGGATAGCGTTGTTTTGGTATCAACTTCACACCAGGAAAAACTTGCTGAAACCTCTGTCTGTTTTTGGAAATTTTACCATCAACGTATGAAATTGACTCATCATATTCAAGATACTCAAGCATTTTTATTTGTCACATACACGTTTGTACTGTACAAGTACAACAGCAGTGAAATGCAGTACGAACTCACTCCAAACCGTTTAAAAAAACAAGGGAGGTGGGTTATATGTATGTACAAGATAAAATTAAAGATAGACTATAAATTATATACACTATGGTATAAATATAAAATTATAAAATTATATTCGGTTGTATAGAAAGTGAAACCAGTGCAAAGATATTAGATATAATATCTTAATATAGAATAAAGAGACAGATAAAGTGACTATGTAAAAGTGACTATGTGTAGAATTTGTCAGTCCTCACTGGGGTTGAATATATGCCCTTATAACCTGGTGGAAAAAGCTATTGAGTGACCAGAGTGTCTTACCAGATGGCAGCGAATGAAAGAGATTATTGTTAGGGTAGTGAATGTCTTGAATAATGCTCTGTCCCCTGGACCTGCATCGCCTGATGTAAATGTCTTGAAGATCAGGCAATACAGTCCTGGTGATGCGCTTGACACCTAATCACTCTCCTCATGTCCCTTTTGTCCTGTGAGCCGCTATTTCCATACCAGACTGTAATATTCCCAGAGACAACAGATTGGATGATCGAGGTGTAGAATGTTTTACGTAGACCCCCGGAGATCCTGAACTTCCTCAGCCGTTTGAGGCAGTAAATGCGCTGTCTAGCCTTCTTAACCAGTGAAGAGATATAGGGTGACCAGGACAAGTCCTCAGAGATATGGACTCCCATATACTTATAGCTGGTCACCTTCTCCACCAGAGTCCTGTCCATCTTGAGCAGCGTATACCGAGAAACCTGCTTATTCTCCTGAAGTCCACCACCATCTCTTTGGTCTTTGAGGCATATAAGTCCAAGTTATTGTTCTTACACCAAGAAGATAATTCTGCTGTCTCCTCTAGATAAGCTGTCTCATTGTTGTTCTGGATCAGACCAACCACCATTGTGTCATCTGCGTATTTCACAATGGAGTTGGAGTTGTGACAAGCATTGCAGTCATAGGTGTAGTAGAGAGCAGGGGACTCAGAACCCAGCCTTGAGGTGATTCTATGTTCAATGTGGTGCTTTCTGAGAACTGCTGACCGATCTTTACCGCCTGTGGTCTGTTTCTCAGTGTGAACTGGTGACACCACAAGTTCAACAACATCTTTAAGATCCATAAGCACCAGCCAGGCAGGCTCATCTTCTGGCACTATGTGTCCTACAAGGAATGGAAGCAATCTTACGGGGTTCCAGTTCTCATGAGCATTGCCTCCAATAGTATTCTGACTGAACATTGAGCGAGGGATTGCATGAGGTCTGTTTGTCTTATCCATCCATTTAAAAGGGAAATTGACAATACATTCATTGCGAAATTCAAAGGTGAAGTACTTCTTAGATAAAAGCACTGATAAACAATGTTAAAGCTCAAATGGCACAACACCTTCAAAATCATCATACATTACATCTAGGGGATAGCCATAGAGAACTTGAAAATGAGCAAGGTGTGTGGAGAAAACACCAGTCTTTTGGCAGACTTCAGGTGAGCATCATAACTCTCTCTTCCTAAGGCTAAACGCACCTGACCAAGCCTCATTAGTCTGAATTTCCAAGCTCGTTCCAATGCAAAACCTGCAGTAATACTTGCCAGAAAAACTCTCGACATAGCCAGCTATGCTATGGCCGCCAAGATTGTTTGCAATCACAACATGAACAGTACCCTTCACAAATTTTTACACAACACAAGCTAAGTAAATGTATGACATTGTTGCATGAGAACTTATAGGCAAATTGCTTAAAGTCCAATACACTTCACAGAGCTTGTGTGATCTCCGAGAGGTACCAAGAGGGTTACACACTTCAAAATCGTCCACATGCAACCTTAACAAAAGTCTTAAATCATCTCCCGACAGGAATGCATTTTCCCTAAAGATACTGCCACCCTGATAGGATGAATAAACAGCTTCATAACGCTCATATCAGTGGTTTGCCAGTATTGTTTCAATCACATCCTCCTTGGCTAACAGCTATTGAAGAAATTTAAAAATGGGAACATATTGAAATGTTTTTCTCTGTTGTGCATCAAGAATGTACTCAACAGGTTCGACAACACAAAAGTGACTTTTATAAAACTCCTTCCGCCGATACACAGTGCTTAGTAGACAACTCTGTCCTATTGCTATGTGCAGTGGGTAAGTCTCACAAACAGCTTTGGCTTGTCTTGAATGACTGCATCATCACAGGCAAGACTGTGGACCTGAAACAGATCTTTGATCCTTTCACATGTAACAGTTTGAGATGAGGCATTCTAAAAATTAATTAACTGCAATGAAAGAAATGTTCCATTTTCAATAACAATGCTGCACAATTTTCAACAATGACACCTGGTAAGTCCTGAACTTCTCCACTGCTTTGTAAACATACATTATCAGAAGCAACCTCATTAACCTGTACACTTTCGTGAACATCGCTGTCAAACTCATGTGTCCTAGACGTATAAACTACACCAAACTTAAAGTCACTCAGTGAATGGGGAGTGTGTTTTGTGTTTTTGTGGGACGTAAAGGTACCATAAACCTTTGCTTGAAAATCACAACCAGAGAACATACAAATAACCACTTCATTTTTTTTTTCAAATGTGGTCCAAATGTGTGAACAAAATAATATTTCTCACAACTAAGTCCATTGTTTGAACAAAAATGACAGCTGAAGGAAGTCAGTTCTGATGATGCAAGATTTTGATGATTTGCATGCACTCTTCTAAGATGGACCAATAGAACATTCCATATCTTAAAAGTACAAGGACACCTTGAATGCATGCATGGAAATAAGTGGCTTTGGCCAAAGTGTTTATGCTTTAATTTGTAATTTTTTAACAACTCAGATTTAGAAGATTCTGAAAACTCACAGTTCTTACACTTCACATACCTGAATGGGCCTTTCCACCTTAAGCCAGACCAAAAAAATTGGCAGACAATCTGGGGAAAAAAAGGTGAAAATGTGAGGTGATTTCTGTAGTTCCTGTCTCTTTAAATTCCTCTTTGCAAAAATGTTAGATATAAAGCTCAATAATTTTTTCTTAAATGTAGGCTATTTTATTCTAAAAAAAAAAAAAAAAAAAAACCCATGAAATATGAAATCTTGCTAACATTAACCATGCTTTATCTACAAATATACAGCTATTCTGTCATAAATACATTGGTATCAACAGAAATAATAAAACAGTTGGCTAATATATTTTCTAGAAACTTGAGCTGCTCGATTCTGGATAAACTCAGAATCACGATTTTTTTTTTGTTTAAAATAAAGATCGTGATTCTCCCGTGAATAGACTACTTGAAGTAACAAATCAATTAAAAAATAGCTTTTAAAAACTCTTTTCACAGGCCTCCGAGTGGCGCAGTGGTAAAAGCGTTCGCCCTATCATCCGGAAATCGCCAGTTCGAATCCCGGGTGGTGCTGTAACCTCTCGCAGCCGGAGGTCTAGAGAGTGCTGATTGGCCGAGCCGTCTGTGAGCTCGCGGGGGCGGATAGCGCTGTCCTTCAAGTGTGTTACGCTGCCCCCAACGGTGCGCGAGCGAGCAGGTTCGAAAAGATGCGGCCTGCTGGCGTCACGTGGTTCGGAGGAAACACGTGATAGTCTTCAGCCCTCCCGGCTGAGTGGCAGTAGTAGCCTTAATGTGGAGCCCCCTAGTGACGGGGAGGAATTGGACACGACTAAATTAGGGAGAAAATCAGGGAAAAAAATTTTTTCAGTTTGAATGATGAGTTTAAAAAAACTCATAAAGGCTTCACATTTCATTACTGGATAAATAACTTCAATCTCTTGAACAACTTATTCAGTGACAAATACATATTTAATGGTTACTTGTCACCAAAAGTTTGTTTGCCGTTTAATTCAAGTTGATGGCATTGCGAGCTCTTTGTGGCTCTTTCTCTTTTGGACATGCGCAGAAGTAATGTAATTTGTGAATGTTGCCGCCAGCATCTGCACATTGCGTCACAGGACATCTCCGCTTCTTTTAGGTTAACATTGTCATTTATTTTCAGGATGTCTTGACTAACTTCGTAAGAAATACATTTCATCAGTGCAATTCACTTTTTAAAATATTATGTGTATCAGTCCGATTGATTACGCGTGTGATGTCAGGAGACGGTATCCAATCATTAATGTGCATCTAGTTTCTTCTGTCAAAATAAGTTATTTTAATTAGAAGCTACAGTATGTATAAATTTTAAACACTTTACGTCCTTTTTTTTTTTTCAAAAACTTATAAAATAATTAGTCCAAATAAATATGAGAAACAGTAAAACCTAATTACATACTAATAGGCTAATATGTGCTTTATTGAACACAAATCTAAATACCCTCTAAATGGTTATATGTATTGTTTTTTACATAAGAGCGTGAATATTATTTATTATATATATATATATATATATATTATATATATATATTACTATTAATTTATTTAAGTTTAAATTGTTATTCAGTCATATAAACAGTTTGACTGAGCTACTTGATTGAAACATGTACTTTTATAATGAAAACTTAAAGTTAAAACAAAGAGTGACAGTTTCAGGTCAGTATAATGTAATGCAATTGTGTTAAAATGAGAAATAGCCGCAATGGCATTAAATCAGAATGAATTGTTTAGTTAAAATTAACAGTACTGAATAACCATTACTTTGAGTGTATATGGGATTAGTAGGACATGATAAGTATAAAATCTAACCATTTTTTTTTAAACAGGTGTGAGGGCACAGTAGAGGGCACTGTTTGTTTCTGTGTGTTTGGTAGTTTTTGTTGGTCGACGCAGTTTCCCAGGAGACACCTCGGTCAGGTGACGATTACTCACCTGAACTGAGGTAGCTCATTAAACATCTAATAAATAGCAGTTTGTTCTGGGAAACTGGGTCGAGCATTATTGCGGTCAAGTGGGCATTCCTTTTGTTTAGTTTTGTTTCTTTGAGTTTCATATTTTAGTTATATAGTTTAACCTGTGTTTTTTAAGAGGGCTCTATTATTGGTTTGCTTCATGTTCTTTGTGTGTAGCCCTGAGCCCTAATATTAGTTTGAGTTTGTTGTTTTAGTTTCTTTGTTTGTTTTTGTCTATTTTGAGTTTGAGTTTGTTAATAAAAAGACTTCTTGTTAAACCCCTCTGCATTTATGCCTGCCCTATTTTGCCCATGGCGACCACAACATCAGCCGGTCTGGCCTGTAGGCACAGCCAGACCATGACAACAGGAAACTACGTTTGACTAATTAGTAAATACTAATTAGGGTATTTAGCTTTGCTACCATTAGATTATGCTATAAAGTGTCTACTACTGAGGACAACAGGTCTGTGTTAGACAGAATGAAGTATAAGGTGCAGTAACCCAAAAAAATATTGTAAAAATTACAATTTGATCAAACTGGATTTTAGGTTAAAGACTATAATGCCACAAGATTAACACACTGCAACATCATGGTTTTGAATTATGACAAAAACCATGAATGGGGTACATTACACCCCATTTTTTTCGTAAAAATGTCATGCACACTCGTTGCTATCCGGGCAGGCAGCTGAGTGGGCCACGGCGGTTCTTCGTTCAGATTCAGACGTCGCCTACTCCTACACAGAATTTACCCGTCAGCTTAAACTCACCTTTGAGCATCCGGCTGCTGAGGTGGAGACCGACTCTAAGCTATATCATCTACGGCAGGGAGGGTCGTCTGTAAACCGCTACACCGCGGAGTTTCGCACTCTCGCCGTGCAGACCGACTGGGGAGACTCCGCACTCCGGACGGCCTACTACAAGGGACTGGGTTCACGTATAAAAGACGAGCTCGCCGGACGAGAGCTCCCAGCGACCTTGGAGGGCTTAATCCAACTCGCCCTCCAGATCGACCAACGTCTGCTCGCTCACCCCAAGCCAGCTCCCCGTACCCTGCCACCCATCACAACAGCACTACCTCGCACCACACCCTTCGTCTCCCACGCTCCAGTTCCAGAAGTCCACGCCTCATTCACTGCAGCACCCACCAGAACCATCGGTACTCCACCTCCCGCCGTGGTTGACACAGGAGCCGGGGAACCCATACAATTAGGGCGCGCCTGCTTAACCGCTGCAGAACGGGAACGCCGTTTTAGAGAGGGGCTCTGCGCGTATTGTGGATCCGCTGCACACCATTGAGCCATCTGTCCTTTGCGGCCGGGAAACGTGCAGCCCCGGTGAGAAATGAGAGTAGCTCACCGGGTCGCATCTCCCTCTCCACCACCCTGACTAATGATTCCTGTCTCACTGTAAAAGTACACCTCCAGTTTGGCCACAAACGGGTCGGAAGTACCGCGTTCGTCGACTCCGGGGCAGCAGGTAACTTCATTGACTCTTCATATGCCAAAAAACTGGGGGTAAAAATCGAGGCGTTATCCCAGCCCGTAACCATTACATCAGTCGACGGTCGGCCCCTTTCCTCCAGCCCCATCTCTTTTCAAACTCAGCCTATCACCCTCATCATCAACCAGCATCAGGAACAGATTCAGTTTTACACCACCACCATTTCATCACCACCCATCATCCTTGGACACCCTTGGCTGCTGCATCATGACCCACTCATATCATGGAACCAAAATCGGATTCTACCGTGGGGGCTGACCTGCACCAAGCTCTGCCTACGGGCCGAGGCTGGGACGTGCTCTAGGGAGTCCGAGGCCCCCGATGTCGACACAGACAACATCCCGCTAGACTACCGGGACCTGGCTGAAGTCTTCTGTAAGAGACGCGCTACTCACCTACCTCCTCATCGCTCATACGACCTGGCAATCGATCTTCAGCCAGGCGCGACACCACCCCGTGGCCACCTCTATTCACTATCCAACACCGAGATGCAGGCGATGGAGGAGTATGTTTCCAGCGGACTTTGCCATGGTACCATCCGGCCCTCCTCCTCACCTGCCGCCGCGGGGTTCTTCTTCGTGAAAAAACGCGATGGTAGTCTGCGTCCCTGTATCGATTACCGGGGGCTCAATAACATCACCATAAAAAAATGACACCCGCTGCCTCTTACCAACTCTGCCCTGGACGCCCTCTCTGGTGCCACCATCTTCACTAAGTTGGACCTCCGGAGCGCCTACAACTTGGTGCGCATCAGAGAGGGCAATGAGTGGAAGACGGCCTTCATCACCCCTACAGGACACTACAAGAGTCTGGTCATCCCCTTTGGTCTCTGCAACGCACCTGCCGCTTTTCAGCAATTCATCAATGACGTTCTCAGAGACATGTTAGGCCGCTGGGTGTTCGTCTACCTCGACGACATCCTCATCTACTCCCGAACCGTCAACAAACATATCCAGCACATCAGAGAGGTTCTAAAGAGATTGCTCGCCCACCAGCTGTACTGTAAGTTGGAGAAGTGCGCTTTTCACGAGCGCTCCACCACATTCCTGGGTTTTGTCATCTTGCATCAGGGGGTGGCCATGGACCCGCAGAAACTGGAAGTTGTGAGTCATTGGCCCCTACCCAAGACTCTTAAACAACTCCAGAGATTTCTCGGGTTTGCCAATGTCTATCGCCGCTTTATCCGGGACTACAGAACTGTTGCAGCTCCACTAACCGC
This sequence comes from Clarias fuscus, assembly GCA_030347435.1. NCBI lineage: Eukaryota > Metazoa > Chordata > Actinopteri > Siluriformes > Clariidae > Clarias > Clarias fuscus. The sequence continues at coordinate 3,800,357 of CM059212.1, forward strand.
TCTGACTCCGCATCATCTCACCCTTTCAACCTCACCTCAACTGCCGTCTCTGCCTTCCATGAGCTTTGTCGCTGCTTCACCACTGCTCCCATCCTCCTTCACCCGGATGCTGACAAACCATTCGTTGTGGAGGTGGACGCTTTGGATGTGGGTGCCGGGGTCGTTCTCTCCCAGCAAGGGCCAGACCAAAAACTGCACCCTTGCAGTTTTTTTTTCAAGAAATTTGACGCCACTCAGCAGCGATACGGAGTAGGGGACCGCGAGCTGCTGGCCATAAAGTGGGCCTTGGAGGAATGGCGACACTGGTTCCAGGGCGCCAGAGAGCCGTTCATCATCTGGACCGACCATCAAAACCTCATCACTATCCGCACCTTAAAACAACTCAACCCCAGACAGGCGCGGTGGGCACTGTTTTTTGAGAACTATAATTTCCACCTGTCATACCGCCCAGGGTCCAAGAACACCAAAGCTGACGCCCTCTCCCGACAGCACGAGGAAGATGCCCCCCGGGCAGACCCTGCGTCTGCCCTGCCACCCACCAAGATCCTCGCACCGCTCAGTTGGAACCTGGAAACGAGGGTCTGCCAGGCACAATCTACGGAGACCAAACCGGCAGGTGTGCCACCTGGCCGACTCTATGTACCCAATGCCATCAGGGCCGAAGTACTCCAGTGGGGACACTCCTCCCCACTTTCTGGACACCCCGGAAAGCGGCGTACCCTACCTTTCATCCAACGTGCTTTCTGGTGGCCCAATATGAGGAAGGACGTAGACGAGTTCGTCCAGGCGTGCCCAGTGTGTGCCAGGTCCAAGGACGGCAACCGACCATCGCCAGGGGAACTTCAACAACTCCCGGGTTCCCCGCCGACCCTGGACACACATTGCCGTTGACTTCATCACGGGCCTGCCGGTTTCCGAAGGAAGAGACACCATCGTCGACCGGTTCTCCAAAACTGTTCACCTGGTGGCCCTCTCCGGTCTCCCGTCAGCTAAAAGGACAGCCGAGCTGATATTAGAGCACGTAGTCCGCCTGCATGGGTTCCCAAAGGACATCGTCTCGGACAGGGGGCACCAGTTCACGTCTCGGTTCTGGAAGGCCTTCTGCTGTCTGATCAATTCCACCTGCAGTCTGTCCTGCGGTTACCATCCACAGACTAAAGGTCAGACGGAGTGAACCAACCAACAACTGGAGCGCTACCTGAGATGCTTCATTGCTGATCGCCAGTGCTCCTGGGCCCGCTACCTCATTTGGGCTGAGCTGTTTCACAACCTCCACATGTCTTCTGCCACCAACCTAAGCCCATTTGAGGTATGCTACGGCTTCCAACCTCCGATGTTCGACCATCAAGAACCGGAGGTGGAAGTACCGTCGGCCCAACAGACAAGCAAACGACGCCATTCAACAGGCTAACCGCCGTTACACTCTGCAACATCGCCGTCGACACCCACCGGGACGAATGTACCAAGTAGGTGATAAGGTATGGCTATCAACAAAAAACCTACACCTGCAGACTGAATTTATTGATTTTTTTACATTATATTTACTTATGACTATACATAGTGTAGACAAACAGTATTGTAAAGTGTTTTGGGCAGTTGTGGATCTTGTATCTGGGTGTATCTCTACTGAAGCATTGAAAAACTGTGTTTATTTCTTTATATAAACTATATGTTGCTAAAAAAAAAAAAAAAACCGTCGGGTCGTTGCCATGAGGCAATGAGGGGGAAGGATCGTTTCTGGTGTGGACGTGTCTTGAGGGGTAGAGAACTGTCGGGAGAGGGCATCAGGCTTGACATTCTTGAAACCAGGGCGGTATGACAATGTAAACTGAAAGTGAGAGAAGAACAGCGACCATCGTGCCTGGCGTGAGTTTAGTCTCTTCGCCATCTTTAGGTACTCAAGATTTCGATGGTTTTTAAAGCTAACAAGTATTTTCATGTTGATGAATAAGCAATGACGCAGATCTAAACTAGATCTATGGCTATTTTTAATAAATAGCCATAAACTACATCTCACTGTATACTGTATCACACATTCCATGTTACTTAAATACATCTTATGAATATAGAAAGTTGACTACATATCAGTGTCTCACTTTTTAGTTCTCATGAATCGATTTTGTTTCTGTTTTCTCAATAATGATTAATGATTAGTACCTGTAATTATTATAAGTAATTATTGGTAAAATGCAGTTCATACTAATAGTTAAGTATTTCTGAACTTTAAAGAGAGAAATTGGGAATTCCACCACATAAAAAAAAAATTGTAAATTTAATGTATGTGAAAGTTTCTGACATCCTCCTTGACACCAGAAGTGTTGATGTAGGAGGAAAAGTGTCATGATCTACGTTCTGTCTGCCGTCCTTGCTTTTGTGTCCCAGGCTGTCACTGCATCTCACGTACTCATGTTTTCATTAGTCTGTCATGCGTATTTCCCACGCCCCCGTTTATGCCCCCGTTTATGCCCCCGTTTCTCTTCTGTTTTTTTTTTTTCGGCTTCTCGTTTACGTTTTGGATTTAACGCCCCGCTCTTTGATCTCCCAGTTATTGAATTTCCACTCTCCCTTTTGACTACAACTGCCGCCTTCTGTTTTTGCTATGAAGTTTTCCTGACTGATTTTTTGGTTCCGACCTCGCTTCCGCACCTCGACCACTCCCCTTCAGGTCTGCCATCATCTTCCTGCATTTGGATCCATCTCTCTCCGTACCCGTGCTTGACAGAATAATCCAGCCACGAAATGCATCCAGCGGATTTTGACCACATGAGATCAGTGCTGGAGAGCCAGGGCGCCCTGATTTGTGCACAACAGGAGCTACTCACCACTAAACAGTCACTTGCTGATGTCACAATCGAGCTCCAAAGACTCTGACCTACGAAGGAGATCCTGGTACCTTTCGCGTCTTTCTCTCCCAGTGCTCACTGATTTTCGAACTCCATTCCTCCACCTTCACTACTGAACGTTCCAAGGTGGCATACGTCATCACGCTTCTCACCGGATGAGCCCAGGAGTGGAGCACCGCCCTCTGGGATGCCCATGACCCCTGCTGCTCCAATTACGAGAATTTCACCAAGGAGATAAAGAGGGTGTTCGACCGTTCATGTCATGGCAGGGAGGCATCGACTTCCAGACCCTGGCGCTCGCCAGTGGATGGAACGACAGAGCCCCGTGTGATTTGTTCCTTGGGCCTGACGGAGGCACTCAAAGATGAGTTAGTCTCCCAAGAGCTACCTTCGTCTCTCCAGGGACTGATAGATTTGGCTAGATGAATGGATTCACGCCTCCGCCTTTGTAGACCTACCCGGAGTTCTCCACCCAGGTTTCTTCCCCGACCTACCTCTCAACGAACCGACTCCCAGGATGAACCCAGCAAAAGGAGGTGCCCTCTAGTAGCGCTGGGAGCACTAGAGGGCATTTCTGTAAGAAGACTCCCAGATCAACGCCGCCTGCTCCCCGTCTTCCTCCTCCATGAACAGCTCACCCACATGGTGCAGGCGCTAGTCGACTCAGGATCAGACAGCAACCTCATCAATGCGGCTTCATCCAAGTCTCTGGGTATCCCTGCACTGCCCAGTCCGCTCCCATCTATCACTCACAGAACTCCGCTCGTTGGCCTCAGGGTCTCAGGCAACCACACAGAGCGGACCTCGCTGTTCATCATGGAGGGGTCTCACGCCACGATAGTCCTGGGGCTGCCTGCGCTAATCCGCCACAACCCGCAGAATGATTGGACCAGGAACTTGATTTCGGCCTGAAGCCTATCGTGTTCAAGGACCTGCTTACGAGCTGCTACCACATCATGTCTCTCCCCCACCCCTCACCCACGTTCCCTCGGAATACCTCAAGGAGGTCTTCAGTAAATCTCGTGCCGCCTCTTTGGCCCGCCACCACCCATACAACAGCGCCATCAATCTGCTCCCGAGCTAAGGGCTGTCTGTACTCGCTGTCACCCATGGAATGCGAGGCAATGAAACAGTACATCATGGAGTCCCTTGCGGCAGGGATCATTCACCACTCCTCCTCCCCAGCGGAGCCGGTGTGGGGAGAGAGGGAGAGCTCCGCGATGAAAGCCGATGTGGGCTGGAGGAATTTGAGCCGGTGGGGAAAACAGCATGAGCTCGGCGAGGAGCGAGGATTAATCGTGGTTGGAGAACGGGCGAGGGTCGAAGTGACAAGAGAAAGTCTGTGATCCAAATTTCCGGGTCGGTGGCAGGTAAGCGGTCAGTAATGGGAAATATCCAAATGGTGATAATCTAATAACGAAAGGCAAAGTCATAGTCACAAAAACGAAGCAAGGTTGATAACTAGGCAAGCTGAGACGAGAGATAACGCTCGTAAATTGAGGCTGGTAAGGCTCACAATAAACTGGCGACATGGTGGTGTTAGAGCGTGGCTTAAATGGGCATGAGAATTAATCAGTGATAGACTACAGGTGTGTAGAGCGGGAAGTGAGGCAGTGAGATGAAAGGAGTGGTTGGGAGCATGGAACGGGAGTGCTCAGGTAATCATGGTGAGGCTGTGGCTTGACGTGACGTGACAGTGACGTTAAATATTGAATCCAAATGTATTAACCATTAAGGATTAAATCACACGGATGCTCGAGAAACATGAGATTTATCGAAAGACAGTCAATTACTTTTTATCGAGGAAATTCAGTTGATGTAAACTCGAAAGGAGGGTCCACTTCCTCTTAAGGTATAGCACACTATTTTCTGCGCTGCTGTAAGAGCAAAACCACCTGATTTTGCGCATGTGCAGTGAAAAGGAAGCCTATATTCTGCACATATTTTTACAAAGAGAGAGAGAGCGAGAGAGAGAGAGAGAGAGAGAGAGAGAGAATGAACAGGAAGCATTTACCTCTTCCTCAATAACGGCGGAGTCAGGTACGGGTGAGTTGCTCTTTGTCTGTTAATTTTATAACAAATCTTAGAACTAATTCGGCTTTGTTTATAACTAAAAACTTTGTTTGCTTCTTTATATAAACTTTATGTTGCTAAAAACAAACAAACAAACAAACAAAAATGATGTCAATTAAAACTGAAACACGTTATTTCATATTATGGTTATAGCTTGTCAGAGAGGTTTAAGATGACATGGCTAACTTTGTCTCTGTGTGTGTGTGTGTGTGTGTGTCTGTGTGTGTGTGTCTGTGTATTGTGGATGTGTTAAGTCTATTCCAGGTGTTCTTAGTGCAGGTAATCAATTTTTCCTATCACTCCTAAATTGTTTAAATTTATAGTTAATTATACTGATTATATAAAAAAAAAGGGAAAAACGCCTAACACTTTGTTTGAAGTGTGAAAATGTGTTTTATTCATGTGGCATTTATTGTCTGAGCTTTGTTTTTTGTTTTTAAAGCTAGCAAGTATTTTCATGTTGATGAAGAAGCAATGATGCAGGTGTAAACACTTTTCTAATAAATGTTGTAAAACAGCCATAAACTACATCTCATTGAATACTGTATCACACACATTCCTTGTTACGTAAATACATCTTATAAATATAGAAAGTTGACTACTTTCTATATAGTCACTAATTAGTTCTCATTTTTCAATTTTGTTTCTCTTTTCTCAATAATTATTAATGATTAGTACCTGTACTTATTATAAGTAATTATTGGTAAAATGCAGTTCTTACAAATTGTTAAGTATTTCTGAGCTCTATAGAGAGAAATTAGGAATTCCACTACATAAAAATAAAATCAGCAGATTTAATCTACATGATGTTAAATATTGAATCCACACGTATTAACCATTAAGGATTAAACCACAACGATGATTGAGAAACATGAGCTTTAACAAAAGACAATCAATTACTTTTTATTGAGAAAATTCAGTTGATGTAAACTCGAAAGGAGGGTCCACTTCCTCTTAAGGTATAGCACACTATTTCCTGCGCCGCTGTAAGAGCAAAACCACCTGATTTTGCGCATGCGTAGTGAAGAGGAAGCCTATATTCTGCATATATTTTTAGAAAGAGAGAGAGAGAGAATGAACAGGAAGCAGTTACCTCTTCAGGTACGGGTGAGTTGCTTGTGGTCTGTTAATTTTATAACTAATTCGGCTCGTGTTTAAATCAAAAGCTTTAATTTAAACAATCTAATTTACCTTTGAAGTATTCGTAATCATTTATTCAATTAATACATTCATTCCTAATAAAGAATTCAAATTATTGTCATTGAATGAAATAAAGCTATACATCTATAGATTCTATATAAACATTAAAATAATATTTAACGACTTATTGTAACGACTTTCACATCTAGTAAGATTCAATGCAGTTGATAGATTTTTTAATATCATACTTAATTATGACTAAACATAGTGTAGACAAACAGTATTGTAAAGTGTTTTTGGCAGGTGTGAAACTGTGAATCTTGTATCTGGGTGCATCTCTACTGAAGCACTGAAGATAAAAACTGTGTTTATTTCTTTATATAAACTTTATGTTGCTAAAAACAAACAAGCATCTGTAAACTTGAAAGGAGGGTCCACTTCCTCTTAATGTATAGCACACTATTTCCTGCGCCGCTGTAAGAGCAAAACCACCTGATTTTGCGCATTGCGCAATGAAGAGGAAACCTGTATTCTGCATATATTTTTACAAAGAGAGAGAGAGAGAGAGAATGAACAGGAAGCATTTACCTCTTCCTCAGTAATAACAGAGTCAGGTACGGGTGAGATGCTTGTTGTCTGTTAATTTCATAACTAATTCAGCTCGTGTTTAAATCAAAAGCTTTAATTTACACAATCTAATTTACTTTTGAGGTATTTGTAATAATTTATTCAATGAATACATTCATTATTCATGAATAATTGCAATTGAATGAAATAAAGCTATACATCTAGCGATTTTATATAAACGTTAAAATAATATTTAACGGCTTAATGTTACAACTTTCACATCTAGTAAGATTCAATGCAGTTTATAGAATTTTTAATATCATATTTAATTATGACTAAACATAGCGTACTGTAGATGAACAGTATTGTAAAGTGTTTTTGTCAGTTGTGGATCTTGTATCTGGGTGTATCTCTACTGAAGCATTGAAAAACTTTTTCAATGTTTATTTTTTCTTATAAAATTTTTATTGCCAAAAAGCAAACAAACAAAACACAATATAAATTAAAACTGAAACATGTTATTTCATATTATGGTTTTAGCTTGTCAGACAGGTTTAAGATGACATGGCTAACTTTGTGTGTGTGTGTGTGTGTGTGTGTGTGTGTGTGTGTGTGTGTGTGTGTGTGTGTGTGTGTGTGTGTGTGTGTGTGTGTGTGTGTGTTGATGTGTTAAATCTATTCCAGGTTTTCCTAGTGCAGGTAAAAAAAAAATTTCTATCACTCCTAAATTGTTTACATTTATAGTTAATTATACTGATTATATAAAAAAGGGAATAACATCTAACACTTTGTTTGAAGTGTGAAAATGTGTTTTATACTTGTGGACTTCATTATCTGAGCTTTGTTGTTTTAAAAGCTAATGAGTATTTTCATATTGAAGAAGAAGCAATGATGCAGGTATAAACTAAGTTTTAATAAATGTTGTAAAATAACCATAAACTACATCTTACTGTATACTGTATCACACACATTCCTTATTACTTACATTTATCTTTTAAATATAGAAAGTTGACTACATGTCAGTGTCTCACTAATTTTGTTCTCATTTATCGATTTTGTTCCTGGTTTCTCAATAATGATTAGTGATTAGTACCTGTCCTTATCATAAGTAATTATTGGTAAAATGCATTATTTGCATTTTTCAGCATTTCTGATGAGAAAAACAGGAAATTACTCACTTAAGAAAATATAATAATAATAATAATAATAAGAATAATAATAATAATAATATCTTTATGCACATTTAATGTAAATGACATTAAATATTGACTCCTACACAAGTAAACGGAAAGTTTACAATACTTATTGTACAGTGAAACCTTGGATTGCGAGCATAATACAAGTGAATTCCCCCCATAAGAAATAATGAAAACTCAGATTATTCGTTCCGCAGGCCAAGAAAATAAATACATAAAATTAATTAATACATAATGTGAAGTAAAAATAAAACAAATTAACCTCCACTTTACCTTTAAAAAAGTAAAACTAAATCCAGATAGATAAGTGTTTCCATCATTGTTTGTCCGTGCACACGCTGTGTATGTGTGTAATGTGTGTGCGTGGGTGTGAGGCTAAAGAGGATAGAAGGAATGCCTTCCCCTCCTCTCGTCTTACCCAGTAACCTTTCCTCCTCTCTTATTTGAGAGGGGGGAGGACTACTGTGTGGGACGACTTTCACACACACACAAACACACACACACACACACTAATGGACTCACTGCTGTAAAGTAAAAATAAAACAAATTAACCTGCACTTCACCTTTAAAAAGAATCACGAATGAGCAGTGTCTTCGTGTGTGTGTCTGTGTGTCTGTGTGTGTGTGAGAAGGCGAGAGGAGGAGGGGTGTGTGTGTATGTGTGAAGGTGAGAGGAAGGGGGAAGGTATGGCGTTATATTCCTGCCACAATTCTGAGTGTGCGGTTTGACATTTTGAGAGCAGACAAAGCACTCTATGCGTGTGCAGTGTCTCCACTGCGCGCTCAACAGCTCAATTCTGCACGTGCAACATTTGTTTTCTGTGCGCGCTCGACTCTGCCTGCACGCTCACTCAACTTTGTCCAGTGTTACAAAACTGCCACAGAACCAGCCAATCACAGACCTCCACACACGGCTTCTGATTGTCTGTTCCTTCTCTATCAGCTGTCACTATCGACCGCATAACGGAAGCGTTCTAAATAAAGGTTTATAAGTAAAGAGACTGAGTTGTCCGATTTGAATTTTAGTCAATGTAGCCTAACGCTGAGCTATATGGATAATTGGATAAGTAAATAAAAACACACAATAGACAAACGAAACTGGTATACACTAATAGATCATTGAATAAAAAATAAATACTATAATATTTGTTTATAATATTTATGAATAAATACAACTTTATTTACAATGCTTCCCTTATATAATTTCCTTTCAGTTGTATATAATTATATATAATAATATAATTTTAATTTCTTATCATTTTCTTTAGATTTTGTAGAGCTGCTTGAGACAATGACCATTTTAAAAGCACCGTACAAATTATAGTATGTGTTATGTGGTCGATAGTGCCAGCTGATGGAGAAGGAACAGCCAATCAGAAGCCGTGTGTGGAGGTCTGTGATTGGCTGGTTTTGTAGCAGTTTTGTAACACTGGACAAAGTTGAGCGAGCGTACAGGCAGAGTCGAGCGCGCACAGAATCGAGAAGTCGCGTGTGCGCGGAGAACATGCTGAGCGAGCAGGGGAGACACTGCACACGCAGGATCGAGCTGTTGAGCGCGCAATGTAGACACTGCATGCACATAGAGTGCTTTGTCTGCTCTCAAAATGTCAAACCGCGCGCTCGGAATTGTGGCAGGAATAGAATGCCATAGGAAGGAGCACTGTGTCCAATGACGCGCGTGCACACATAATGGAATCGGTGCAGGCTGATATAAAGAGAGAGAGAGAGAGAGAAAATGAATCTTTAACCTCTATAATGAGACTTGCTTTTGCTTTACACGCGCACACACACGTGTGTTATAATCAGTGTTGGGTGTCACACGTTAAAAAGTAAGGTGTGAGAGTACTTGGATTACTTTTTTGATGTAACGAGTAATCGAACGCATTAGGTCCGCCATTTAAATACTCAGTTATTTAGTTATATTTTCAAAGATGTAATTCGTTATTCAGAAGATTTATGTAATCCGTGAGTCAGACAGCAGTCATTCCCAATCCATCGTCAACCCCACCCATGATAACCCGCCCCCCTCTGTTATTCCTCCTGTTATACCCCTATCACACCTATGCAGTTTGACTATGAGTGGAACGACGCATGGAAAGATGGAAACCTAATCACAGCGCCGAAACTTGGGGTGAATTATGATGAACCGTACTTATGGCCACCGCGTGAAACCGCGTAGGTGAGATAGGGGTATTACAGTAGGTAGTCAACCAGAATGCCTATTATCACTCTGCTTACCACCGCGCAAAACATTAGTGGCCAAAATAAATCAGTTGCATTTCAAAGTCATTCGTGAAATGACCGCATAAAAAGTCATAAAAAAGTCATAACAATAAGAAATACTACAGTGATGGTAATTTCCACATCTCAGTACTTTATACAACAAACATGAAAAATCTGAACCAGAACTATTAATATTTACTGTACAATAATGAGTAAAAGAAAAAAAAACATACGTTTAATGTTGTTTAGACAGACGATCAAGTTCACTAGCTGACAGTTTTATTTGTACAAAGAATGAACTGTTATATAGCCTATCTGTGTTTGTATCTGTTTATTGTTATTAAAAATATAATACATTCAAAGAAAACAAACTTTGAATATAGAAATTGTCATAATCCATGTCCTACCTGCTGTCCATTTTTTCCCACGTTGTCACTGCTTCTCACGTGCTCAAGTTTTTCCTAGTCATGTGTATTTCCCACATCTCCGTTTACGCGCCGTCTGCACACCGGTTTCTAATTCTCCTGGTGATTACACCAGCATTTAAGCACACGCTGCGCTCTTTAATCTCCCGGTTATTGAACCTCCGCTCTCTTTTGACTACAGCTGCCGCCTTCCGTTTTTGTTTTGATATTTTGCTGACTGAATTTTTTGGTTCCGACCTCACTTCCGCACCTTGACCACGCCCCCTTCAAGTCTGCCGTCATCTTCTGATGAGCTATCTTCGTCTCTAAAGGAACTGATAGATTTGGCCAGACAAGTGGATTCACGTCTCTGCCTTTGTAGACCTACCCGAGGTTCTCCACCCAGGTTTCTTCCTCAACCCTCCTTTCCACAAACCGACTCCCAGAACAAACCCATGCAGCTGGACAGAACACGCATCTGCCCAGAGGAGAGACGACGCCGTCGAGTAGAAGGGGCCTGTTTTTACTGTGGACTTAGACTTTGACTGTCCAGCAAAAGGAGGCGCCCTCTAGTACAGCTGGGAGCACTAGAGGGCGTGGCTCCAAGAAGACTCCCAGACCAACGCCAACTGCTACCCGTCTTTCTCATCCATGAACAGCACACCCACATGGTGAACGCGCTAATCGACTCAGGATCAGACCGCAACCTCATCAACGCGGCTTCAGCCAAGTCTCTGGGTATTCCCACACTGCTCTTGGAGACTCATCTCAAGGTTCAGGCCCTAAACGGGAGTCCGCGCCCATCTAACACTCACAGAACTCCACTCATTGGCCTTAGGGTCTAGGGCAACGACTCAGAGTGGACCTCGCTGTTCATCATGGAGGGGTCTCATGCCACGTTTGCCTTGGGGCTGCCATAGCTAATTCGCCACAACCCGCAGATTGATTGGGCCAGGAATTCGATTTCGGCCTGGCGCCCACCATGTTCCAGGACCTGCTTACGGAGCTGCCACCACATCGTCTCTCCGGAGGTCACTGGACCTCACCCACATTCCCTCAGAATACCATGACCTCAAGGAGGTCTTCAGTAAATCTCGCGCCACCTCTTTGCCCCGCCACCGCCCATACGACTGCGCCATCGATCTGCTACCGGGCACCACACCACCCAAGGGCCGCCTGTACTCGCTGTCACCCAAGGAACGCTAGGCTTTGAACCAGTACATCACGGAGTCCCTTGCGGCAGGGATCATTCGCCCCTCCTCCTCCCCAGCGAGGGCCGGACTCTTCGTCCGTGTATAGATTACAGGGGCCTAAATGATATTACAGTTAAGAATCGCTACCCACTCCCATTAATGGCTACCGCCTTTGAACTCCTCCAGGGAGCCAAGATTTTTACTAAGCTGGATTTACACAACTCGTATCACCTTGTCTGCATTCGGGAGGGAGACGAATGGAAGACGTCCTTCAATACCCCAACAGGACATTATGAATATCTGGTGGTCCCCTTTGACCTGACCAATGCCCCCGCAGTCTTCCAGGCTCTCAAGAGGGGAGAGGGGCCTCAACGATGGTCTCTCCCCTTCTTTGGCGACATCCATGACGAGTTAACACTTTCATGGAATAAGCCCTATTCATCCCTTGCTTTTGCTATTAACATCGATTCATTCGAATGTTGTTGCTGCGATAGCGCAGGGCTATATGATGATGCCCCAGATTGAAGAGACGCTTGCGGGTTATCTCTCACCTGGGAGCTCATCTTCCCTGAAAAAGCCCACACTCCCCACCAAGCCGTGTAGACTAACATTTTTGTTGGTGGGGAAAGCTTTTCAGGCAGCGGGGCAGGCTGCCCTGCACACCATGGCGGTTTTGCAGGCATATCAGCTGACCTGCTGAGAGATCTGAGCACTGGCATGTCTATTGACGGCGCGGCATTTCCGGAGCTATTCTACATCCTCACCCGAACTATCTTTCGAAAGTTCCATTCTCGACCATGCACCCAGTCGTGCTCAAAGCCTTCTGTCCTCCGCCTTTTACCACTCCGGGGCAGGAAAGGCTTCATTTACTGGGTCCAGTACATGCTCTTCAGGTTTACGTCCACCGCTCTAGCCAGTGGAGTAAGTCAGAGCAGCTTTTCATTTGCGCCCGCCACTAGACAGATGCTGTCGCATTGGTGCATGGTCACACTTCGCCTCTGGGAATCAGGGCTCATTCGACCAGGGGGATTGCAAGTTCATCAATAAGTTACTATGCTACAGAATATATTTAACTTATAAAATTTGCTTATAAACTGCCCTTCTACTGTTAGGATAACTTTAAACAGGAAAGCAGTGATGTTGAATTTTAGGAAACTGAAGGTTGTTTAATAATTTTGTTCAATCTAATCTGTAGCATTGATAATAAAAAACACAGATGTGCTTTCTAAAGTTGTAATGATAACACATACTGCTACACTCTCACAAATAATGGTATCAGAGTATAGTTTAACTTGCTGCTGCATACTATGCATCAAGGCCTTATCTAGAGTTTAACATATTATATAAATCTTTCACTATGAAATGTGAATTCAGCATAATTTCATAAAGTATACAATTAAGACTGTATTGCCCTTGACTGTAAAAAGTGCCAGTTGATAGCATTATGTATGAGAAAATAATCAAACTGAAGCCCTACCTCCTTTGCAATCATGATGATGTATGCTGACACATCTAATTTCCTAGATGTATCCTAGTCTTCTGATTTATCCAGGGTTAGGCTTCTCTATAGCATTCCTCTGTACTAAAATAATTTAAAGGTTTATTTATTGATTTATTTTCCACTTTTTTTAACCAAGTAAATATTTTGGGGGGATTCCAGCATAAGCGCTGGTTTTAAGATGAAAAAACTTTTTGTTTTGTTTTTTTCCCCCAGAGACATTGAAGTGGTCAAAGATGGCCTGTAGTAAAATTTCTGGTAAGTTTTTAGATTGTGGTTTATCTGTAATTATGCATATCAAGTGTTTTTAACATATCAGATGTGCAGATGTGCATCTTAGAGTCTCGATAATCATAAAGCCAGGTGGATGAAATGGCTGATTGCTTATTTGACAAGTTGAGTGAAGTGTGTATGCTTAGTGGCAGAGTGTAAGGCAGATCCTGGTACACATGCTAAAATTGTTTATCAAATAATCATCACTATGTAAAGGCCATCAAAGGTCACAAACACAATTTACAGCAAAGTAGGCCTGACATGCAAATTAAATAACATGCTTTAAAAAGGACAATAATAGCCAAAACATATCGAGGCAGTCAGAAATAGTAATGACTCACAGAAAAAAACAACCTGCTAAGATGTCTCAACGTGATATTATATACATTTATTTATTGAATGATGAGTAGTATCATGTTTGGAGGGGGGCATTTATACCAGATTACCTGCATTGGGCAATAAAATGTCAGCTCCCGGGAAAAATCTTGGCAATGAATGCAAGTTTGGTGATAAGCCTGTAATTGGTGTAAATGAGTAATTGGGGTCTATGCTTGGTTTCTGTAAAAAGGTTGCAGAATTGCATATTTAAAAATGCAAACAACTATTGCTTTGACAGGGAGCTATTAATTATGGCCAAAATAATGGGGCATAATATGTTAAAATCCTTCTTTAAATGCATGATGGTAGAACATCTTAAGGGACAATTTTTGGGAGTTAAATGAAAACCACCTCATATAAAATCAGGAAAAAATACAGAACAGACCAAAAGTTTGGACACACCTTCTCCTTCAAAGAGTTTGAATTTGTATTATGGCAAGAAAAAAGCAGTTGTGAAGAAAAAAACAAGGTCAGTCAGTCCGAAAAATTGGGAAAACTTTGAAAGTGTCCCCGAGTGCAGTCACAAAAACCATCAAGCGCTACAAAGAAACTGGCTGACATGCGGACCGGCCCAGGAAAGGAAGACCGAGAGTCGCCTCTGCTGCGGAGGATAAGTTCATCCGAGTCACCGGCCTCAGAAATCGCAGGTTAACAGCAGCTCAGATCAGAGAGCAGGTCAATGCCACACAGAGTTCTAGCAGCAGACACATCTCTAGAACAACTGTTAAGAGGAGACTGTGTGAATCAGGCCTTCATGCTAGAATATCTGCTAGGAAACCACTGCTAAGGACAGGCAACAAGCAGAAGAGACGCGTTTGGGCTAAAGAACACAATAAAGAACACAATAAAGAAAACTCGCTGAATGAGAAGGTGTGTCCAAACTTTTGGTCTGTACTGTATATCTGTTTGTTGTCTGAAAGAAAAAAATGCAGTAAATTAAAAGAGCAAGAGCATCTTCTCCTTTCTGACTGAACACCAGGATTAGGGAACACCAGCCAGGGTTGCAGCAGTAAGAGCATCTGGTGTAAAAATCCCAAATTAAATATGCAGATTGAATGATGTGGGCTACTGTAATAAAACGTAGGTACTTTACACTGTAAAAAAAATAATAATAAGTTCCTGGGCAAACAAAATATTGTTTCAGTGGGAAGAGCTGCAAAACAGGAATTCTTAAATTATCCTTAAAAAGAAACAGATTACTGCTAAAGGATTTGCTGTCCATTAGATCAGACTTACAGAGAAGTCTTCCAGGATTAAATCACACCCATATTTTACTAAGGATCTGTGTAGTCATTAAAACATTTAAAGTCTGTTTCAAGTCAACAAACTTAGTGTGACGTCTTAATGGAGTAAATCTTGCAATCTATGTAAATCACACACACACTGTATAGTAAAGACCCATATAGTGTAGCTGTTAATACACACACACGTGTAAAAATAACTCAAAATACAAAAATACAGCCAATAATAGCTGAACCCCTGGCAACAAAAGTGAGTACGCCCCTAAGTGAAAATGTACAAATTGAGCACAATTAGTCATTTTCCTTCCCCTTTGTCATGTGTTACACTGTACTTAAATTTGGTATAAAAGCTCTTCCACTCTCTCAACCTGGCCACTGAAAGTTCAACATGGTACCTCATGGCAAACAAGTACTGACTTTTGTTGCCAGGGGTTCAGCTATTATTGGCTGTATTTTTTGTTATTTTAAGGGGACAATACATTTACGCTGCTATACAAACTTTACACTGACGACTTTTCATTGTGTCAAAGAGTCATTTATGCAGTGTTGTCCTATGAAAAGATGGAACTAAATATTTGCAGAGATGTGAGGGGTGTACTTACTTTTTTGACATACTGTATATACACACGCACATCTGTATATTAATATTTACATTAATATTACAAGAAACTTTAGTACCTAGTTTAGTTACTAAAGAAATTTCTGTGATTTAATGTCTTAAATAAATAAATAAAAATTGTCTATATTTTATTTATATATATATATATATATATATATATATATATATATATATATATATATATCTTTACAGGAAAGGTTTCTGACTTAGAAGACCAGGGAAATGTTTCCACGAGTTTCCAACAGGGTCCTCCCATCTCCCAAAAACAGGTCAGCAGGTGAACTGGCTGTACCTAATTGGCCTTAAATCGGAATGAATTTATCATTCATCTTAATTCTGAAATAAAATGACACTAACTTTACTATTTATATTTGTTTTAGAAACTGGATTCAACTCAAAGTGTTCAGCAGCAGCCAGGAGCCATTTCAGTATTTACTCCTGAATTGATCAAAATGTGTTCCAATGATAAAAACATAGAAGAGTACAGGTACAGTGCTATGAAAAAGTATTTGCCCCTTGCAGTTTGTCACACTTACATTATGTTTATTCATATTGCGGGAAGTTTTGTCTGAAACCCGGTTTGTTCTGAAAGCATGATGCTAATAAAAAAGCAGTAATGTGAGGTGCCACTGTGTGATAAACCACAGGTCATCAGAGCAAACATATCTGCAGCAATCTAAGGTGAGGGCATTCTACATTTACCTGAATGGAATAACCCCCACCCCCCACCCCACCCCAACGGCTTGGATTGCCCCCTTCTAAATAATTACAATAGATAGATAAGATATTACATTATTATCTATATCAATTAAAGGAAGCTTAGGTTCTGTACATAGGTCAAAACTCATACACTTAATTATATCTTTACATTTCACACATTGGGGGACCCAAAACCAGTCTCAGATTTTTTTTGTCTTTATGTTTGTCCATCTGTCTGTATGTCTATCCAGCTTGTTTTTGTCACAGCATCACATATGGCTGGATAGAATTTAATGAAACTTTTGCAGTACTTAGGTTTTTGCCTGAAGTTAAACCTGCACGATAAATGAAGGCAAAATGTTGAGCGGAAGTAAAGTTATGAGCAGTTACGCGCCAGATTTCATCACAGCATCATTTAAAACTGTATTTAAAACAGAATTTACTGAAACGTTTGCAGTGCTTAGATATCTGTCTGAAGTTTAATCTGCGCCATAAGTGAAATCACAGTGTTGAGTAAAAGCGATGTTACGAACAGTTATGTGTCGGATTTAATAATCTACTTTAGAATAAGCTACTAATGCGCTACTGTCTCAATGTAAACAAACACAATAACAGCGCTGAAGTAGGAACTGCAACGGAAGGAAAATTCTCGCAAAAGCACCGATAGTAACCAGCCATACCCCAAAATCATCGTGGTTCTCGTTTGGTTTTCGGCATAGGGAACTCATTCATTGCTTTAATTTTTGCTGTTACCGGTCGCACTTTGCCTCGTCCTACTTGTTTATCTAAATAGATCACTGTTACTTTGCCAATTTCACATTTAGCAAGATTTAAAGTGAAAGATAAGGCAGTGGGAATTACCACTTGATAAACTACTCATCCTCTGTAGAAGTACTTTTACGCCACTTTCGCAAAAGTAACCCATCTTTAACAAAGAATGAAACATTATCCAATTTGCAGTTCACCACTCATTGTAAAAATTTTGATACTTTGAACATTTTTTCACGAGTGACTGCCAAGGGCAAAATGTCGCCCATTACAACTGCCCTCACATGGTCACCGGCACCGAATTCAATTCCTGCAGACTCAGCATCCATACCTAAGAAAGAGTCCGATAGAAAAATGTCATTTTCCTATCATATGCCCCATCTTATGGCAATAAAACATTCTCGAGTCTCTTTAGACTGCTCACCATTTTGTTTGGGCGGCTGAACGTTCACTACAGCCATGTGGACTGAACTCATTTCAACTCCTATTGTCTGAAAAACATTTTTATGAGTAAGCACAAACTCGTCTGCCAAGACTGCGGAGTGCGATAGTGTTGGCTTGCGATAGTGTTGACTTCCTGCTTAATTAAACATCATACCATCCTCTCTGGAAGACAATGCTTGAAATCCTCAAGTAACATTAACTCCTTCAATGAAATGAAGTCATCAGCCTTACTAGCAGTCCACCATGTCAGAAAGAAAGATTGCTGAAATTATAAATAATCACACCATTAGTAAATATCATGTACACTACACTATATATTCACTGGTAGTAGGATTGTGACTGCCATTTTCTTTGGGGGCGGGTCAATGTTTGTTCCCTAGGGATTTATGGATGTGTGGGTATTTGAAATTTAAATTTCAAATAATTTTTGAAAGAAAATCCTTTGCAGTCAATGGCTGTCTGTATTTGGTTAGTGTTAAAAACTTTCTTTTTATGTTCACTACCACTTTTTTGCCTTGTCAGACAGTAAGTGCATGGCCTGTCTAGAGCTTTTACTTGTCTCGTTGACTAGATGAAAATGATTTGTCCATCCCACCATTTATGCAAAGACTCTAAAGACACATATACATTTTTCCCCTGACTTTCCTGATCATTTTAATAGCAAGAGGGCTTACCTTGTACTTGAGATGAAAGGGAAAGGGGAAGTGCTGCACAGAATAGTGTCCTGGGACAGCCATATCATGCATGAATTAGACCAAAAGGAACCTGCAGGACCTCTGTATGGGATTGACTGCTTTGAAGGTTCAAGCCCTCAGCCACAGCCTCTTCACTGTGAGTCCCAAAAGTTGATTATCGACATGCTAATTAAATCTAATAACTTAAAGGTAATGCTGCCTTTTAGATATAACAACGTTTACATGAGAAATATTAAAGAATTTTAATTGTCTAAGGCCTTGGTACATATATTGTCAGACATTCGTAACCAGTGAAACATTTTAAAAGGTATAACCATTTTTCCAAGCTTTTGTCAGAGCCCAGGTTCTACTGTTCTATATAAAAAGAAAGAGTAAACTACACATCCATCTGGTGCCAGGGGATGTCCCAGTTGAAGAGGTAATCAGTTTTAATACAATATGTATTGTTTCTTGTTTGTTCTTCACATAATATATTTAAGTGTTCTATTTTTAATGTTCTGAAATCTGAAGAAAAATCTGAATTTCTGAGATCTGAAATTATAGAATTTCCAATATGTTTATGTCAATATTTATGATCAAATCAAAAACAATAAATTGAAGGTGCAGGAACCTGAGAACAGCGTGATTATTGGGGCAACCTCCAAATGTTTGCTGATTCCTGATGAAAAATACAAACTAAACCTTAATACTACTGACACCAATTACATACTCCAACCACAGGTAAGATTCAATTCATACCATTATACAAAAACTATTTCTTCTGGAAGAATCTCTACCTCTTCTTTTACCTTAGGAAGCCACATTTGATTGTGACTTTGACCCCAACCATCACCCTACCTTTGAGGTACTCTTTAGTAACAAGGTTAAGAGCATCACATTAAGTCTTTTGGATAAATGCGACCAGGTTGTTTGGGGACCTCATCTGATCGGGTTTAATGGTAAGTAAATATATAAGACGTCACAAAGATAGCATCAATCGATTGACAGGGCAAAGGTCACATTTAACTATAAATTCTAGCTAATGATGTATTACCTCCAACCAGGAAAAACAAAGAAACCTCACAATTCTTACTTTTAGGGAAATGTGAACTTTCCCTAAATTGTAGTTCCCTTTCAAAAGCTACACTCGATGCTGCGTGAAAATGCTATGGGAACATCTCTTTGTTCCACCGGTTGTGAAGCACGTGTGTATCAAACATGCCAAACTTTGCCTTGGTCTGAACTGGAAACATGTTCAGGCCTTTTTGTCTTCAAGTGTTTTTCAATACTGCAGCGACAATTGAAAGAAAAAAAAAGTGAGCAGAAAGTGCTTATATTATGTGTGCCTCCATGTGAGAGATTTCTCTCAGACAGCGATCTCCACACTTTCTGCTTCGAGTGTTTGGGGAAGAGTACCCTATCCTCAGGGTTGAGGGAGAATCCGAGCACTGCGATCTCCTTTCTATCAAGGTGCTTTGCCTTCGGTTCGCGTTCTTTAAAGAGAAACCGCAAGACGCCTGGGGATCACGTGCCGATCTGGCAAAAGCATGTGAAATGGATTTTTCCTTTTCTCTCACGCTCTCGCTGGATCAGGAGGGTCTTGCGCTCATGTCTCAAGCGCGCCCCGGCGCTTCTTCTGAATGAGGGAAGAGAATTCCTCTCTTGCTTCTGCAGAGATGGACATTGACCTCAGAGTGCCCCAATTGCTTGAAGTTTAGATGACAGGTTTAGGAAAAAAAAAATTTTAAAGTAAAAACCTGTCGGGTGGCCTTCTTTGGTGACCTCCATGACGAGTTAACTCGTTCTTGGAGTAAGCGCAAAAGGAGAGTGTGACGAGCCGAGCACCCCCTCAATGAGATTGAAAGAAGCCGGACCTGAGGAGCATTATCTCCTCTAAAAAGAAGTCCTGAGGCTTATGTGCCCAGGACAGTGGTGGTGTCTCCCCCCAGGTAGGGGCGCGTTTTTTCCAATATTCCAATAAGGAATGAAGACTTTTTCCTGGCGCCCTTAGGAGGCCATTGTCCAATCTCTGCCACCACTGGTGTTTCGGGGAGCAGTGGTCTCCTATAGTCAGTGGTTCTTGATTCCCAAGAAAGCCAGGGGGTTACGTTCAATTTTACATCTTCGTGTGCTGAACATCAAAATGTTGACAGCGAAAATTATTGTTTCTCAAATCCAACCGGAGGATTGGTTTTATGACAATCAACCTGAAGGATGGATATTTTCATATAGAAATATGCTACAACACAGGAAGTTCCTGAGGTTCGCTTTTGGGGACGAAGCCTACCAGTATCAGGTTCTTCCAGGCTCTGTCATCCCACACACATACAAAATGCACGGATGCAGCCCTGGCTCTATGACACCAGGGCATCCGTATTCTGAATTACATAGACGACTGACTGATTCTGGCTCAGTCTCAGCAGCTAGCGCTTCGACATCGAGATGTCGTCCTAGCTTATCTTGAATCTTTAGGATTGAGAATCAATGCCGGGGAAGGCGTTCTCTTTCCTGCTCAGAGGACAACGTATTTGGGTGTCATATGGAATTCGATTTCAATACAGGCACAGCTGTCTCCTGCCTGTGTCGAATCCATTCTCAATACCCTAAAGGAAATCAGGCTAGGCCAAAAAGTGATTGTTCATTACTTTCAGAGTGTTTTAGACCTCATGGCAGCTGCATCCACAGTGATACTCTTGAGCCTTCTGCACACAAGATCGTTTCAGTTGTGGCTAAGCGCCAGGGGATTTCATTCAAGGGCCAATCCCAAGGTAAATAAGGGTTCAGACCCCGGTTTTTGACTTTGGGTCCCACTCTAGTTCCGTGTTGTCGTCGCAAGTTGCTAATGACAGACGCTTCCCTCACGGGCTGGGGTGCGGTCTTAGATGGCCATCTAGCCCAAGGGATCCGGAGAGGCCATCTTCTCGCGTAGCACATCAATTGCCTTGAAATGATGGATCTATTTCTGGCCCTGAAATACTCCCTCCAGCAGTTGATAGGCTACCATGTCATAGTGCAGGTGAGCAACACTACGGTTGTCTCATACATAAATCACCAGGGCGGACTACGGTCGCGCCGCTGGAAAAAGCTAGTGCACCAGGTTCTGCTTTGGACACAGGACAAGTTCCTGTCCCTCAGGGCGATTTACATTCCGGGGCATATGAATATGGGAGCAGACTTGTGCTTGTGTCCAGACAAGCTGTGACACATGGGGATTGGAAACTCCACCCCGAAGTAGTCAGTCAAATCTGGGAGTGGTGGACCTCTTTTGCCTCGCAGGAGAAGGCACAATGTCCCTTTTATTTATTGCACTCTGAGTCCATGGCAGCATTGGTATTCCCATTCCCATAGCGTTTTCACGCAGCATCGAGTGTAGCTTTTCAAAGGGAACGTCTCGGGTTACTTTGCTGTTTAACTTACCCTGTTCCCCGAAAAAGCAGGAACGAGATGCTTTTTTAAATCTAAAGATTGCTAGGTTGGCTTATTTACTTATCTAAATGGCATAGAGAACAACAAAGAAAAACTTGACAGAACTTGACTGAGCACTGATACAGGGGAGGGTCTCTTTGCATATGAGATCTCAATAAGAGGAAATTCTGATTGCTTGTTTGAAATTGAAAAAGCATGGAATTTTTTTCTTGTACCTTTTGTGTGTTCTCACAGACTAGAGAGACATCTGAATGTCTAAACATGACTGAAACATGAATTCTTTGGGACAAAAACAAAATTATTAATACATTAAATGATTCATGTTTATATAATCTAGTTTTGAAAGATAACAAGCTTTATTTTGTTGCAGGATTAGAGGAGCATCTCTCAGAGCTGGGAAGTTTGCTTTTGGGATATCAGAAGTCAAAGAAGACTTCAGTAGGCGACACTCCTTTAGTCAGCGAAACCTTTAACTTGAAGGAAACTGCCCAGTGTGTGAAGACACAAAGAGAGGTAGCAGGGAGTACGATCACTGTAATTGAAGGTCCCGGACGGCAGAGTGACAGACCTGTAGAGGAGAGCACCGAATTATTTAAAGAAACCCTTAGCCTCAGTGTACCCTTAGGCTCTCAGGGGCTTCCACGAATTCATGCTGTGCTGGTGGATGTACACATGGAAGATGAATTAAAAGATATCGATAAAAGAATATTAGAAGAATACCTGAATCTTTTGGGTCCCCAAGTCTGGGGTCATACAATAATTCTGTTCAACTTTCAAGGACCTCTTCAGGACACAACCATAGAGCAGCACATTGAGCGTGGAGGGGAGGACCTCCAGTGGCTGGTTGAGGAATGTGGAAACAGATATTATGTTTTTGACAATATGAAGATGGATGATAACTTTCAGATGACAGAGCTGCTGGAAAAGATAGAAGAGATGTTGGTTGGAAACTGTGCTGAGGTTAAAAACAGACAGAAATATAGGTAACAATCTTTTTATTTAACCCTTTCACTCTATTGGTGGTCAAATCAGTGTCCCAGGGCATCCACGACAAGGGGATTTTAAAACCCACTTACTTCTGAACTTGAGTGGTGACTCAACAATTGTGTTTGTACAGTAGGTTACTAAGCTGGGTTTCTGATCGGAAGCTCGGAGGTTCAAGCCCCAGCACTGCCATCTGCCACTGTTGAGCCCTTGAGCAAGGCCTTTAACACTATTTGCTCCAAGGGTGGTGTATCCTAGATGACACTGCACTTTGACCCCAGCTTCCTAACTGCTGCATACCGTTTTTTTCTGAAACCCACCACCTGTTGCACTACACACAGCCAATATATATAAGACAAGGCTGAGGGTAGTAGTTTTTTTACTAGATGATTATTTAGGGTTTATGGATGTTAGAATGAATTTCAGATAAATGTAAACCCTACATACAACATTTAGGGCAATATCAAGGGTGTTGCTAGACCGCTTACTGAGGCATGTGTCAAAGAATTTATATGCTGTGCCCCAGTACAATCTCTTCTAGTTTTACTCCCATTTAGTACTGGTTTAATTTAAAGTAAAAATAATGGCAAGAATGTTTTTTTTTTTCTTTCCTAATTCATAATGTCAAAGCCCAAAGTACAAGACTGACAGTTAGTGTAATTAACAGAGCTGAAAGTAGATTAAAATTTTTACTGATATGTATCCAAAATGGGAGGAGAATAAACCATGGAGGTGTTGGA
This sequence comes from Clarias fuscus, assembly GCA_030347435.1. Lineage (NCBI taxonomy): Eukaryota > Metazoa > Chordata > Actinopteri > Siluriformes > Clariidae > Clarias > Clarias fuscus. The sequence goes on from CM059212.1 coordinate 3,823,740, forward strand.
CAGTCCAGTAAATCTCGTAAGTTTTTCAGCTAACTTCTGGGTTCTGGGGTTAAATCTCAAATAGTGTCCCAGTGAACATTTCTCTCATGAGTGATTTAGGATTCAGCCTTGTGTTAGAAACTTGTTAGCTTTGTTTTCATAAATAAAAGAGGACAGAAGATACAGAATGACCTAGAAGCAGTTATTAAGGACAAGTGTTGACAACGTTATCATATCTGTTTTCTTGCTATGTGACTGGTTTTAAGAGTGGGTTTTCACTCAGTTGAGAATGCATCGAGAGAAATGTTCACTTCTCATAATGGTGTGAAATCACTCAGTGCTTATCACTAGGATTACAAGTGTTTTTGCCTTTTTTTCAGTGTAATTTCTACTTTTAATTTTGCTGGATAGCTGAATGAGACAAGTAATAAAGCTGACTAAACTTAATCAGGAGCTGAATCTACAGACAGATTAACATGCGGAATGAATGTGAAAAACAAATTAAAACATGCTGCATCAGCACTGATCATTACACCAGAACCACTTCTTCAAAGCTTCAAAACAAATCAATGAGGTCATAGCTGCATCAAAGCCTCATAAAAGTTCCTAATGGCATTCTAAAATTCCTTCCCTTGCTATATTTCAGGTTTCTCTGTCCTCATGCTGGCCAGTATAAATGCATGTTGACCAATCTTGTGTTTGAGATGGAAGGTAAAGGTGAAGTGCTGTACAGAATAGTGTCCTGGGACAGCCTTGACCTGGATGGATTAGGTCAAATGGAACCTGCAGGACCTCTGTACAGTATTGAATGCCTTGAAGGTTCAATTTGTCATCTACACCTTCCACATTGTGAGACCCGTAAGTGCCTTACTGCCTTTTAACATTTGTAAACAATAGAAATAATGAGAGTAGGGTGAAGTTTAATGAAACCAAGCCTTAGTACATGGGTTGTCAACCACGCAAAATCTTAATCCATTGTAGTTTAATGATTTATTGAATAGTTCCAATTTATATCCATTGGGGCTGTTTGGTAGTAATTGACTAATCTGTCAATTAGTTTTTTAATTAGCCAACAATATAGCTGCATGAATAATCACAATAGAAAATAAAAAAATCACAATCTTGATTCATACCCACATGCAATCTCATTTCTGAATGACGGCGATTCGCTTGCGTGTATTTCCCTGAATTCAGATCATGCTGCATTCACTAGTTCACTTACTGTATGTGTAACATTGTAACACAAAAATACTATTAAATTACCAATTAATAAAGATTAGCAAATGATTTAGTTAAACAACTCGATCACTTTTCATCTCTGTTTCTCATTTACGGCGTTCCGCTGTCACTCACATGAGGTACTGTATAACAAGGAGGTGGAGCTAAACAAGCTAACCGACAATAAGGAGTTGGGGTAGTACAGTGGCACCTATATAAGCTTGTTTATATATAAAACATTGATATATCAAAGAGAATTCTCCCCATAAGAAATAATGAAAATAATGAAAATAATGAAGATTATTCGTTCCACAACCCCCAAAAAATTTATACAAAATATAAAGTAATAATAAAACACATTAACCTGCACTTTACCTTCAAAAAAAGTAAAAGTAAATCCCGACAGATAAGTGTTTCCATTAGTGTGTTTGCGCACGTGCTGTATATGTGTGTGTTTGTGCGTGTACACGCTGTGTATGTGTATCACTTCCATTGTCTTCCATTGACTACATTACTGTATGTACTAACGAAGACGTCTATATGAATCGTGACAAAAAGTAGAGAGAATCAGGGTGAAAAAGAGGCAAAAAAACAAGACTTTGGTAGCATTTTACTGTGTAGACTCTGTGAAACAGAATTGTTATTTTACGGCAGCACTATGAGGTTCACAAGCATCTAAAATCTAGGTACACTGGAGTTGTAATGTCTCTGTGGGAGGGGTTTTTAAGTGAGTTAAGCTAGTGTGTTGCATCAGAAAACTTCTTTATCAGAAATTCTTTATTGTGTTATCAGTAAAGAGGTCCCTCACCTCGTCTTACACAGTAAAACTTCTCCTCTCTCCCCCCACCTCGCTTTTTAAGTTTCACAACAAACACACACACACAACGGAAACACTGTTTTAACAGGAAAAAAATGAATCTCTCTAATGACACTCGAGTGCGCGTACACTAGCAGGAGCACTGCTGTCAAGTAAAAATAAAACAAATTAACCTGCATTTTACCTTTGAAAAGAATTACAACAGAGCAGTGTTTCCATTAGAGAGAGTGTGTGTGTAAAGGCAGAGGAGGAGGGAGGACACACACACACACACACACAGACAGAGAGAGAGAAACAGGATCTTTAACAAGAAAGATCTCTACAAAACACACACAAAATAAAAGATACTTTACACACACACATGGTCACAGTGTTATAGTAAACATTATACTCGCGAATGGATGTCGTCACGGCACGCCAGGTCACGCCCACATCTCAAGTAAGGTCATGAACACCTGCACACTCCTGCTCCATGTTCCATCCCACTCCTTGCTTTTCACTGCCTCATTCATCTCTCCAAACACACATGTTCTAAATCCTAGATCATCACAGCTCTCTATTTAACACTCCTCCAGACAACAGCTCTCTGCCAGATTATTGTGTGCTATCCATGCCCAGTATTCCAGCGTTTCGTTCTGCCTTGACCTTTCGGATCTCGACCACGTTTTGTTTTCACGACCACGACTCTGCCTCACGTTACAGATTTCCTGACTTCCCGGATTTACTTTACATTCGGATTTGTTTTTCGACCACGAGTTTTGATTACGGACTTTCCTCGACTCACGACTACTGACCTCGGCCAGTTCTTCATCCACGAGCTACTTCTCGCCAAGTCCGCGCTTCCGAATTTCTGCCGCAGAGACCATTCAGAGAAACAGCAAGCGCTCACTCACCACTTCCGCATTCACAGATCCCATTGATTAAAAGCGCTGCACTCACTCTCTACAAACGCCCGTTCTGCACTTGGATCCTCCACCGCCATGCCCCCCGTGACAGTATAATCTGGCCATTAATGGATCCAGCAGAGGCACCACAACTAAGAGGGGCACTAGAAAAACAGGGGGCGCTCCTGGGTACTCACCAGCAGGATATACAGCAGATAACTAACACTCTTCATAAGATAACAGAGGCTTTAACTGCTCTCATCTTACAAATAAAGTCTGATGTTGCACAACCACTTCCCGCTCCCATTCCCCAGGCTCCTCCTCCTGTGTATTCTGTCAGTCATGATTATGATGGAAACCCGTCCACTTGCCGCTCATTTTTGTCTCAGTGCTCCCTTGTGCTTGAGCTAAAGGCCTCCTCCTTCCCCACTGAACGTTCCAAGGTTGCCTACATAATCACTCTCCTCTCTGGAAAAGCGAGAGAATGGGGAACAGCCTTATGGGATGCCCAGGTACCCTGCTGCTACACATACAAGACATTCACAGACAAAATGAGAAAGGTTTTTGATCGTTCATTCACAGGACGTCAGGCGGCAGCTCACATACTGGAACTACGCCAGGGATCTCGATCTGTGTCTGACTATGCCATTGATTTCCGCACTCTAGATCCCTCTTGTGGTTGGGATGATCAGGCACTTTTTGATACCTTCCTCCACGGACTTGCTGATCCAGTTAAGGATGAGTTAGCAGCCCGAGAGCTCCCCTCCAACCTTCAGGGACTCATTGATCTGGCAACGTATATTGATGCCCGCAAACGAACCCGGCAAAAGGAGCATTGTCAGGTACTTCATGTACCCATTTCTAACCCAGTCCCACCTGAGCTCCCCTCAGAACCTATGCAGGTCGACCGCACGCACATCTTGCTCAAGGAACGCCAATGCAGGAAGGGCAATGGTGCTTGCTTCTACTGTGGTCAGGTCGGGCATGTCGTATGAACTTGTCCGTTAAAAGGTCAGGCCCCCCCGGTAGTTCTGGGGGTACAGGGGGGCCCTAGACACTATCCATTCCCCAACCTCTGTTCCCGCTTTCCTGTGACCCTGATGTATGACAATCGGCCCCACGTCACGCACGCCCTAGTAGACTCTGGAGCAGACCAAAATTTAATCTCCTCGGTTGTGGTTTCTCAACTCAAGATTCCACACACACCACTTAACCTACCATTTAGCGTACAGGCTCTGGATGGCAGCAAGCTCTCTTCAATCACCCACCGCACTGCTCCAGTCACACTGCAGTTTTCTGGTAATCATGTTGAGACCACCACGTTCCTCATCATTAAGAGTGCTCATGCACCAATAGTTCTGGGTCTTCCATGGTTAAGACTACATAACCCTCACATCGACTGGGCAAAAAGAAGCATCCTGGATTGGAGCCCTACTTGCCACTCCTCATGCCTCCGTTCTGCCACCACCAGAAAAGTCTTACCCACCTCTCTGGAGGAGATCCCCGACTTTTCTAAGGTCCCTGCCGAGTACCATGACCTTTGCCAGGTGTTCAGCAAGTCACGTGCCATCTCATTACCTCCTCACCATCCATACGACTGTGCCATCGACCTTCTCCCAGGCACCACCCCACCTAAAGGGCGACTCTACTCTCTCTCTCGTCCCGAGAGAGAAGCCATGGAACAATACATCTCTGAGTCACTTTCAGCTGGAATCATCCGTCCTTCCTCATCCCCTGCAGGGGCGGGCTTTTTCTTTGTGGAAAACAGGACAAGTCCCTCAAACCCTGCATCGATTATAGAGGCCTTAATGAAATCACAGTCAAGAACCGCTACCCGCTTCCCCTCATGTCCACCGCATTTGAGTTACTCCAGGATGCCCGCCTATTCTCCAAGTTAGACCTAAGAAACGCTTACCATCTGGTCAGGATACGAGAAGGTGATGAATGGAAGACCGCATTTAACACCCCCACTGGTCATTATGAGTACCTGGTGGTTCCGTTTGGTTTAACCAATGCACCAGCGGTCTTCCAGGCGCTCATTAATGATGTTCTTAGAGACTTTCTCAATGTCTTTGTGTTTGCATACCTTGACGACATCCTGATCTTCTCTCGCTCATTAGAGGAACATAAGCATCACGTGCGTCAGATCCTTCAACGTCTGCTGGAGAATAAACTCTATGTCAAGGCTGAAAAATGTGAGTTTCACCGTGAATCCACCTCCTTTCTGGGGTATGCCATCTCACCATCAGGCATCCAGATGGATCCAGTCAAGGTAAGGGCCGTCACAGATTGGCCAACACCATCGTCGAGGCGGGAACTTCAGCGCTTTTTGGGCTTTGCCAACTTCTATCGACGTTTTATCCGTGACTTTAGCATTGTGTCGGCCCCACTTACGTCTCTTACATCCACCAAGGTCCCTTTTCGATGGAACCCTCTGGCGGAGGTGGCATTCAAGGGACCACAGCACCCATCCTCACCTTCCCTGATACTTCTCTCCAATTCATTGTTGAAGTCGATGCATCTGAGACTCGTCGGCTGATGCCCCTGAATGGAACTATGACATCGGGGATCGCGAGTTGCCCGCAGAAGAATGGAGACAGTGGTTGGAAGGAGCTGAACACCCGTTTCTTGTTTGGACTGATCACAAAAATCTAGAATATCTCAAGTCAGCCAAAAGACTCAACTCACGTCAAGCACGCTGGTCACTTTTCTTGTCACGGTTCAACTTCACGCTGTCATACCGCCCAGGATCCAAGAATACTAAGCCTGATGCCCTCTCCCGACAGTTCCCCGCCCCTCAGGATGCACCCACTAGGGAAACCATCCTCCCACCAAAGTGCCTTGTAGCTGTAACCCGGCTGGATGTGGAAAACCTGGTTCTGCAATCCCTTGAACAGGAGCCAGGCCCCAGTAATGTCCCACCTGGGCTGCTTTTTGTCCCTGTTTTTGTTCGCCCCCAAGTCTTAGAATGGGGCCACAGCTCTAGGCTAGCCTGTCACCCGGGGGCAACCCGCACCCTCTCACTGCTTAATCAACGTTTCTGGTGGCCGACTATCAAGGAAGACGTCAAAGGCTTTGTAGCATCCTGTGATGTCTGTGTCAGGAATAAAACAACCAACCTTCCTCCCGAGGGACTCCTCAGGCCCCTCCCCATCCCCCATCGACCCTGGTCTCACATCTCACTTGACTTCATAACTGGGTTGCCGCCATCTGACAATAATACCTGCATTCTGACAGTGGTCGACCGGTTCTCTAAGTCTGCCCATTTTATTCCGTTACCCAAGCTTCCGTCTGCCAAGGAGACAGCTGAACTCCTCATCTCCCATGTCTTCAGACTTCACGGCCTTCCATCAGATATAGTCTCTGACAGGGGACCACAATTTTCGGCACAATTTTGGAAAGCATTCTGTGGCATCATTGGCGCCACCCCCAGCCTTTCATCAGGATTTCATCCTCAAAGCAATGGCCGAGCGGATTTCATCCTCAAACCAAACCGAGCGCATGAATCAGGAGCTAGAAAAATCTCTGAAATGCATGACCTCAAGGGACAGCTTCTTGGAGCCGTTTTCTCCCTTGGATTGAGTACGCCCATAACTCTCTCCCCACGTCGTCCACAGGCATGTCACCATTTCTGTGCTGTCTTGGCTATCAACCTCCACTGTTCCCCACCCAGGAGGCAGAATCTGCTGTCCCTTCTGCTCAAGCTTTCATCCGTCGCTGTAAGAGGACATGGCAACGGGCCCACGCTCAACTACGACGCTCCGTGACCATCTTTCAGCGCAAAGCTTATCTCCACCGCTCAGCCGCTCCTACTTACCGTGTCGGACAAAGAGTTATGCTCTCCACACGTAACCTACCACTAAAAACAACGTCCCAGAAACTTTCGCGTAAGTTCATCGGCCCATTTACTATCTCTCGAGTCATTAACCCATGCTCAGTCAGACTAGCCCTGCCATTATCCATGCACCGAATTAATCCCACGTTCCACGTCTCCCATGTCTGCCGACTGGTCCCATGTCCCATGTCTCCACCTACACCCCCCCTCCTCCCCCTCGACTTATAGATGGCGGAGAAGCCTTCACCGTGAGAAAGACTCCTCAAGTCCCGCCGCCGTGGACACAGCCTACAGTACCTGTTAGACTGGGAGGGTTACGGACCAGAGGAGAGATGTTGAGTACCAGCGAGGTTCATCTTGGATCGATCTTTGATAACGGAGTTTCACAATCTCCACCCCGAGGCACCCTCAAGAACGGCAGGTGGCGTTCATAGAGGGGGGGGGGGGTACTGTCACGGCACGCCAGGTCACGCCCACATCTCAAGTAAGGTCATGAACACCTGCACACTCCTGCTCCATGTTCCATCCCACTCCTTGCTTTTCACTGCCTCATTCATCTCTCCAAACACACGTGTTCTAAATCCTAGATCATCACAGCTCTCTATTTAACACTCCTCCAGACAACAGCTCTCTGCCAGATTATTGTGTGCTATCCGTGCCCAGTATTCCAGCGTTTCGTTCTGCCTTGACCTTTCGGATCTCGACCACGTTTTGTTTCCACGACCACAACTCTGCCTCACGTTACGGATTTCCTGACTTCCCGGATTTACTGTTGCCGACATTCAGATTTGTTTTTCGACCACGAGTTTTGATCACGGACTTTCCTCGACTCACGACTACTGACCTCGGCCAGTTCTTCATCCACGAGCTACTTCTCGCCAACTCCGCGCTTCCGAATTTCTGATGCAGAGACCATTCAGAGAAACAGCAAGCGCTCACTCATCACTTCCGCATTCCCGACACGGACTCCATTCAGAGAAACAGCAAGCGCTCACTCACCACTTCCGCATTCCCGACACGGACTCCATTCAGAGAAACAGCGAGCGCTCCTCACGACACTTCTGCATTCACGGATCCCATTGATTAAAAGCGCTGCACTCACTCTCTACAAACGCTCGTTCTGCACTTGGATCCTCCACCGCCACGCCCCCCGTGACAGATGTGAACTATACAGTGATGCCCGCGCACTGAAACAGAGCATGGGAGACGATTACCCACAATTCCGCAGTGTGAGAGATAGAAGAACCATTGCTCAGTTGTGATCACGTGACGCTCGGATCAAGAAGCGCATACGTGCCACATGATACTCGATGATGCTTGGTGCTTGTAAATCAAGACATCCGAGGGTCCACTGTATGCTGTTATTTTCATGCCAAAAACTATTTTGCATCCTGATTTTATTTATGTTTGCTTAAATGCTCACTTACTTTTTTTTTTTAATGCATTCTGACAACCTGCCCTTTATTTACTCCCTTTGATGCTTTATGTGTCCGCTCAATGTGTATATGTGGCAAACTGATATGTGGCATGTTTTACCTCACCTGTTCAAGTCACCTGGAAAACCCTGCTGTCCAGTCTCTGCCCTAACATATTAATACAAGAAGTTCCCACATCAAATTCAATTAATGACCCATGAATCATGTTTTGAAATTTAAGCTTTGAAATTACTGAAATTACTGAAACTGGGCTAAGAACCCCTTGTGGAATAAATTTGATTGAAAAGAATCATAGATGGAGATCATGTAAACACTTGAAGTTGCATGGTAAAAAAATCTACAGTAAAAATCATAACTATTCTTAATAGTGAAAGAAGGAAGTTTCCATATGCACAGAAGGTGATGAGATGAAAGTGCATCAGTGTAAAAAGGAAATCTCATGAATCGATGCATTCATCATGCAGAGTGGCCATAAGATCTAAAAGTATCAATGCAACACACTAGCTTAACTCACTTAAAAAACCTTCTCGCAGAGACATTACAACTCCACGGTACCTAGATTTTAGATGCTTGTGAACATCATAGTGCTGCCGTAAAATAACAACTCTGTTTCACAGAGTCGACACAGTAAAATGCTACCAAAGTCTTGTTTTTTGCCTCTTCTTCAACCTCATTCTCTCTCCTTTTTGTCACGATTCATATAGACTTCTTCATTAGTACATACAGTAATGCAGTCATGCAAGACAATGGAAGTGATACTGCCCCCAGCATTTCATGTAGTGAATTGCATTTGCAAATAAACATTAACATTGTTTTATTATACAAGTCAACAATTAAATTCTGCATTGGTAAACTTTTATATTTGATGTTGTTGAATATGTCGACTAATGGTTGCAGCCCTAATCCCCATTGAGAGATTCATACGTACAGTAATCTATGTTTGTTAATATTATTTTAAATGACCTGTTCTGGTTGATTATGTTTCAGGTACAGATGAAGTTAAATTGACTGTGGTACATGAGACTGATAAAAATATGGAGATCATTCATCCCCTGAAAGTTACAAACACACACGTGATCGTAAACATTCAGAGTCTGTCTTTGTTTGGTCTCATAAAATCAAACCTATGTCTAAGTCGCCAGGTCAAAGCCCAGATTCTGCTATTCTATAAGGAAAGGATGAATAAGCTCCACCTTCATCTGTTGCAAAGGAATGTGATGGCTAAAACGGTAATCTGCCTTTATGAATGATAATTATAAGGTATAAATGAAAAAAATTTTGTGCTAAAAAGATATTTTATTCTTTGACAAATTTGACTGACGAACTCAAATTTACCAGGACTTGTATTTTTATAAGTGTGATTTTAAATTCAAGTACGAAACAATTTATTTCGCCCTCAAAGGTGCAGGAACATGAGAAATGTATAAACATCAGGACAGCTGCCAGATGCGACCTGATCCCTGGTAAAAGATACAGACCATACCTTGAAACTACTGACACCAACTACATCCTCCAACCACGAGTAAGGATCAATTCATATAATTATACAAAACCTCCATTATTTTGTAATACATATCAACTTTTGATTTAGGAAGCCATATTTGATTGTGACCCTGACCCCAACCATTACCCGACATATGAGGTGCTCTTTAGCACCGAGGTGAAGAGCATCAGATTAAGCATTTTGGATGAAAGCAAGCAAGTTGTGTGGGGACCTTATGTGATCAAGTTTAATGGTAAGGATCTTTTCTTTCTTTTTTTCTTTTTCTTTAAACCTAGAAAAGAAAGACAGCTCAGGATTCCTATTCAGGATTTCAGGATGTTATTATTAAATCTGAGTTCAAAAACACATCAACTGGTTGTGTACAGTTCACAGCAGCAGGGCACTTTATGTTTAAATTAATGAAACTGCGTATATTATTTTTGCCTTAAATAAATCATGTACACGTACTCCGATCAGCCATAATGTTTTAATGGCTCTGGCTCCTCAGAGCCTGTGAGGGATGTTGGGAGTGGATTCTTTGGGTCATTTGGGTTGTGGGGAGGGACCTCCATGATTAGATTTTTATTGTTCAGCGCATCTTGTTGATGCTCAGTAGGCTTGAGATCTGTGGAGTTTGGAGTCTCCTGTGATTTTGTTTATATATTTCATAGTAAAGTTACATTTACAGTATAATGCTGATTTTACTATTTCATGGAGGAAATTATACATAACTTCTCACAAATGGTTAAATTCAATTTAATTCAACATAAACCAGCCTTTCATTTCTCCATTCATTCATTCATTCATTCATTCATTCATCTTCAGCATTCTTCAGACATCCAAGCACCACTGAGAACAAGGTGGAAACGTTGATTTTAGAAAGGACTCAGTTTATTGCAGGGCATCATGTACACATACAGATCTGGCTATTAAGAACGCACGTTTCTTGAAAAGGGATCTCGCGTGCTTCCGCGGCAGCTCGCGGGAAGCTGTGAAAATGCCGTTCATTACCTGTAGGGGGCAGTTGTGTTTCAATCTGAAGTATTGTGTGTCTACTGAAGCCAAACATGCGTTCTCTCTCTAACCCTAACCTATGCGCCCATTGATAACAAGCGACAGAGCTCATAAACGTGTCGAGCTCAAACTTTAAATACTGATATGTATTTATTCTTCACTTTCTTCTCAATGATGATTCTTCTTTGACTGCGCTTTCTCCATTCAATATTATTATTGTTATTAGTAGCAGTAATGAAAATTACCGCTGATTAACTATCTCTGCAGTAGTTATAACAGTGGATTAATTTCACTTGGGCTATTTCTAACAGGCAATCTACTAAATAATAATAAATAGATCAAATAACCCAGCACTTTAACATTTAACCCAGCAGTTTTAAGAGTGTAACATAAAAATATTCCATTTGTAAAATAGCATAGGTGAAATCATAGGTTGTGTAAAAACAATATTAAAAAAAAAGCTTATGGTAAATAAATTCTGAACGATTTGCCCTGACAAAGAGCAATATTTTTTTATAAAAAGCCTGAAGCACTTCATGTTTATATTTGTTCCTTCATGTCTTCTGATGGTGCTCAGCACATTTCTACGTTTTAACGAAGACATGTTGACATATTCATGAATTAGGACAATTACTGTATATGTGCGCGCGTCTAGGTGTGGGTGCGCGGAGAGTTTGTGTATATGTGCGTGTGTGTGTGCGCGCATTTCATATGTAGTTGTGTGAGCAGTTAGTAGTATATATAGATGTGTGACTGTTTCATATATGTGTATGCAAGTGTTTCACGTGTGTGTGTGTGTGTGCATGAGTGAAGTTTCATTTATGCCCTATACGGCGCCTCATAATTTAGGGCATCTCTTTTCATCATTATGAACATAATATGAGGCACATATACGCAGATTCATCATAAAATATTATTATTGTAAAACAAAATAAAATTCATGTTTGCTTCAGCATTGGAAACAATATTGTTTTAGGATAACTAATTATACACAATTCTTCATTGTACTTCTCTGGCTTTTAGATAAAGTCCTTCCATGCGCCATCTGGCGGATATTCAGTGAAGCACGGCACATTTATTTAAATACCCGAATGTTGCTTGAGGGATCTCGCGGCATGTCGCGCACCAAATTGCGGGATCTCGCGGGAAAAAGCGTGCATTTTTAATGGCCAGATAATGTACTGCTCACAACTTTTTTTCTGTTCTGCAATGAAAATGGACAATTTTCCCCTTCTATTTGCGTAAATGAAAGTTTTATTTTGAATACAAATTTTAAAATTTAATTAAATCTCCTACTGTAATATGGAAGGGGTGATTTGCTGATCTACACTAGTGCAGCATGTCAGGTAGTAAAAAGACTTCACGTAAATATTTCTTCACATTGATTTACATGATAGATGGTTGGTTTGATGCTATGGTTTTTTTTTTTTTATTAGTAAAGCATAATTTAATAAAAGTCTAACTATAATGAAAAAAGTACATGTTTTTGTTCCACATCCAACAATAAATAAGGGCTACAGTAATTGCAAGTACTGTAGAAACTGAAATATGTTCAGTTTGAAACTTTGTGAGAATTTTGGGTTTCATATCACGTTTTATAGTTATGTCCAGTGTTTACAATTATTAAAATGCCTACAGATTACTGATGATGTTTTTTTTTTCTTGAACTGTATTTCTAAATGTCTATTAATCATGTAATGTCAGAGTATCAGTATCTTGTTGTTTGACTTTTTTACATCAGGTACAGAAGCAGTTTCAAACACAATCAACACAGCAGGTAAGTCTGTCTGATCCAGTCTTAATTTTACTTCCAAATTATCCTTAGGAACCAAGACATTTTCTTAACATTTATAGAGGAACTCATGCAAATATTTTAGTTCCATATCTATATTTAAATATAATACATCAAAATGTGATTTTACTTGACTTGTGTATTACTTTACAATTTGCCTCACTACAAATGTAACATAATTTTTATTATTAAGGTTACTGGTGCATGTATGCACATGGGTCTTACAGATTCATATGATTTTGTCACAGTTAATGTTTGCACTAAATGGATCCTGATGCATTGAAAGTGTGACATGAACATCAGTAAAATAGAGTGTAATGTTTAAAATTATTTAATGTATCTATTTTTAGGTATTAACTTTGTGAATACAAACAAAGCAAAGCTCATTCAGAAAGTTTCTTCAGTAATGGAGATTGCAGACCGTCTAAAAGGCAAGAACATGTTAACTGATGAGATGTACAGTCATATTCAAGCACAGGCAACATCACAGGGGAAAATGAGAGAACTGTACAAATGTCTCAACTCTGAAAACGTGAAAGCAGAATTCTATAAAATTCTTAAAGAGAAAGAACCCTATTTAGTGAGTGAACTGGAGTCTATTATACAGTAGTTTAGGGCCAGATTAACGAACAGTGGGATGATCTCACACGCACACGCACACACACACAAAGATCGATGTGCCTCTTATTCACACATGTATTTGTATGTTTTTATAAAATCTTTCTCAAAAGTGCTATATATTGACATTTTTTTATATAAATGTGTATTTTAGTCATGTTTATTCCTAAAGTTCAACAAGAAAACAATGTTTCATGATAACTGCAAAATAGTGTTGCCATTCGTATTAGTTATGACAGATTAGATCCGTTTTTCATTTGTTTTTCAGATCTTAAACATTTTAAGATTTTTTTTTTTTTACAAGTATTATATTTCTTAAAATAATATATATATAACCCCAGACTGAAAAAAACATGACCTCAGGATGGTGTTTTAATAATGACTCTGAAGTAGAATGAAATGAATGAAATAAGAGAATATGAATATTGTTTTTTGCTGCATTATTAGAATGTGCATTATGGTGAGGGTTTTTTTTTTTTTTTTTTTTTATGGATTCTCTGTTTGCTATGTTTCATTACTATATTAATGATTAAAAATGATCTATGCTGTTATGATGAATGTGTGCTTTTTTTATACACAAAATTCTGAATATGTACAATTATAAACTGGTCAAAGTTCATTTTTAAACAGTAATAAAAGCCAATCATCCTGAAATGTTTAACTCATATTACAGTTGGCTTAAATTTAAGTTTCTCATAATAATGGTGTCACTCTTGTATCAGGTCTATAGGATAATGTCTTAAACAAATTAGGTGTGATGGCACATTTCATTGTCAGATTAAGTTAAATGTATTGTTGTTAGCATTGTAATTATGTTATTAGTATACAGTGCTGTGAAAAAGGTATTAGCTTTTTTTTACTACTTCCTTTTCTCACACAAATTTTAATATTAAACTAAGATAAGTTAAAATAAACATAAAGATGAATAACAAAGTATGTGCATGCTCTGGGTGTGAAGAGACGCATACTAGACAAAATAGACAAAGTAAAGCACTAAAAATATAATGAAAATAGATTTAAAGAAGCAAAACTATCTAAAGAAATTTAAGAAGAGATGGTGAACAGTGGTGAACCTTCTCAGGAGCGGGTGGGCTGTTCAAAATTACATCAAGAGAACAACGACAACTCATCAAAATTCCTCCGCAGTGATGCGAAAGACTAATTGCCAGTTATTGCAAAAACTTGATTGCAGTTGCTGCTGCCAAGAGTGGCACAACAAGGACAATTACTTTTCACATAAGGCCAGGTAGGTTGGGACAGCTTTTTACCATTAGTGCATGAAATCATGATTTAAAAACTGTATTTTGCATTTACTCTGGTTATCCTTGTATTGTATTCTTAGCACAAATATAAGCAACGATGACAGAAATAAAATTCTATTATTAAATTAGGTATTATGTCTTTCCATAACAGCTGTAAAAGGGTAAGTTTTCAGTAAGAGACACAAATAATCAAACTAAAGTTCTATGCTAATGCAATTCACCACAATTTGTTTCTACCGCTCCCAGACCTACATAAAAGGGGATGGAAAAAATAAGACTGCACGACTCAGTTTTTACTGTTTCTTTTCAGCTATGGTATAAGAGCTAAAAATGACTGATGTCCAGAAATGTGTCTACTGTAAGAGAATCAACAAATCCTTACATTTACATTCAGGCATTTGGCACAAGAGACGGAACATTTGGCACAAGCTCAAAGATGCTGAGCTGCTCAAACTTGTACAACGTTTTTTGCGTAACTGAATTACTGTTACTAAAACTACATGAGCATGCTCTGGGTGTGAAGAGACGCGTGGAGGGCTGGTTGGCGTCCTGCCAAGTTTTGAAAAATTATCACCATTTTTTTTCTTTTAGTGAATGGTATTAATAAACAAAGTTAAAAGTGTGTAGTGAGAGAGAGTGATTGGGGCACCATGGCCTCTGAAGCCGGTGTGGAGACTCTCTGGTGTCTCTCCGGCATGGCGTTAAGTGTGTGCCTACTCTGCCTCCCAGATGAACAAAGCGGTTGTAGTGTTTCTGACAAAGATAAACATCGTAAGCATGCTAATAAAGACTGGAATATATGTGAGAGGATATATGTGGTCCAAGTCAACCCTCTGTCTGCCCCTGTGATGCAGTTGGTGATCTCCAACAAGCCCCCATTTATTAAGGACGAGATGATTATGAGGGAGCTGGCCCGCTTCGGGAAGTTTGTCAGCCCTATGAGAGCTTTCTCAATTGGGTGTAACAGCTCCACCATCAGACATGTCCTGTCCTTCTACAAACAGATTTTAATGGTTTAAAACAATCAAGAGACACTTAAAGTGAATTTTGACTGTAAAGATGGTGAAAACATTTATATTGTTTTTGCCACCACGGAGCGGCTGAGGTGTTTCGAGTGCAGAGACATTGGACACAAAAGGCTAAGTGGTGGAGAAATAAATAAATGAATGAATATGTCCACCAGTGACCACAGTTGAGGATCTGATGAGTTTGTAATCGCATTTACTGCTGCTGTAATTAAAAAGACAATTAATTAATTCACATACTGGTTATATGTATAGTACACTAACTAAGGAGTTCTGATATTAGGAAGAACTTATACATCACACATATATTTCTTTTCCTGTGACACAACTGAGAAGTTAGGCCCAAATGCACCAGAAACAAATCTATGAGTCTTTGTAATCTTTATTATGAAGATAAATGCAAGTTTATATGGGAAATGGACAAGTAAACAAAAGCCACAACTGTACAGTCTAGAAAATCCCACAAGTAATGATAGAAATCCAAGGGCAGTTTTTTTTAGAACTGTACAAATGTTTTGATTCAGGTAGAAGAGCTGCAAAGCAAGAATTCTACAACATTCTTGAAGATCCACAGTTGGTTAGTAAAGGATTTGTTGTCTGGTTCGGGTCAGACTAAGAAGTCTTTACTACTGAATGTGTGAGATTTACGTTAAGATCTGTGTTGCTGTTAATACATGCATTCTAACACCATGTTTTTTTTTCTTTGTATGTGTAACAGAAATATAGAGCTGTAGATGTTTCATTATGTGTTTGTTTTTCAGTTGTCCTACTGTATGCATAAAAATATGTAAAAGTAATTTTTTTACCCGATTTTCAAATAAATGTTCATACACACTAAAAAATGCTGGGTTGTTTTTACTACCCAAACGCTGGGTTGCCTCTGTTGGGTAATATTTCTGGGTTATTTACAGTGAATTGGGTACTTTTTGTTTAACCCAGCTTGCTGGGTTGGAGTTGGGTTAGCTAGTAACAGCTAACATCACAGACAAGACCGCCCCTCCCCCGAAGTTCACCTGTGTATTCAGTGGCTGTGTCAGCTTCGTGTCTTTTTTTTTTTTTTTGGCCGCTGATGAGAGTGCTTCCTCCTCGCGCATTTAAGAGGAAATATAAACATTAAATACAAGGTCTGTATACACACTTTCACTCACTTAAGTCTCTTATGACTGAATTTGTTCACTGTATGTAACATTTATTACTGTTACCGTGTTACACTCAAACTTTCAGCCTGGTCTGTGCTATAGCATGCTAGTTTATCTGACAATGGCTGCTAGCAAGCCAAACCAAAGAACCCCACCTGTGTATGAAAGAAACTGCAAAAATGTCTAAAAATGTTAGCTTTCTTTGTAGAATGCTTGCAGCGTGTATGAAGATGGTGAGAGATGAATGAAATCTAAACTGTTAACTATAGTGCCAGCATGACGCTAGCATTTAACCTGATTGCTAGCGTTAGCAACCACATTAACATTAGAACTTTATTAATCTCAGTGCTTGAGACAATAAAAAGCTGAGGTGTTATAAAACACTAATCTTCTTACAAATATGCATACTAGCCAACCCTCTCGATTTTTCCATAAACTTTTGCTTTCTTTCATTTCTTTCTTTCTAAGGTTGGAACCGTTTCCGTGGAATATCTCCAGCAGGCTGAAGTGTCAAGGCCGTACCCCTACATCCTGATGTTGGGAGATAATGACCAGCACTGCTCTCAGGCATTAGTGCTTCTCAGTAATAGTATCGTAATGATGTCGCTGTTGAACTTGTTTTGTATTATTTTATTTTTAAGGGGAAAAAAAAGAAAATATAAATATTTTTGTTGTAATAGACAATAGTAATTTAACTGTTTAAACGGTTTTACCGATAGACATGTAAAACATAAAAATAATAATAACCTAAACTAAATTTGTGAGGTAGAATTAACCCAGCATTCCAGTTAATAGAATGGGTAGAGTAGAATAGTTCTGGGTAGAACATTTGACCAATTTATGTGGTAGAATTAACCCAGCATTGTAGTTGAATATGACCTAGCCATTGGATTGAATATTTTACCCACTTCACTCCCGCGGAGAGCCCGCCTTCTCATCCCCGCCGCTGAAAAGGAGCCATCATGCTGTTTTCATCACATTCCTGGAAAGAAAAATTAAAACATATCTTTGTTCTACTCCAACGGATTGTGGAATAACCTGTAGAGTATTAAGAGTTCTTACAACTGCACAGAGCTCTGTTACGACAGAAGGCTCGAACAGACAGATTACACCATCAGTAACTGGTAGAAGATGACGAAGGTTAGACAGGGAAATTAGCTTTATCCAGACGAGTGCTCCACCTAACTTTTTTTTACAACATTGTTTAGGCCACATCACCACTCTGGGATTAATCAACGCCTCTGGGATTAATCTTATTTTACAGTAACTTTTATCTTGTCTTAAGCTTTATCTTATAAAAAAATTTAGAGACCTACAAAGCACAGTGCCAATGTTTCATTTCCCAAGAAATCAGCATAGGATGAACAGGGTAGGAGAACTAGTAGCTGCCTGCTAGTGCCAGTGTGTGTGTGGGTGTGAGGGAGAGAAAGAGAGAGCGGTGTCATTTAATTTTTTACACTCACGGTCAGGGTGAACATTTTGTTTCACAGTAATTCATGTAATTCAATTCTTTGGACAATCTATTGAAATCTCATTCATCTTTTTTAAAACTAAATATTGAGCTATAGAAAAATATAAATATTTAATAGTGCTCTGTTCTGACATGGACATTTTTTCTATCCTGCAACACTTCATTTCACCGGTAAGTTTCAGCTCCACTAAGAGATCACCTCTATCTGTTATAGCTGTTTACACATACTGTATATGGACACTAATGAAATTTTAAACATCTGCACAGGATGGGGCGAAAGAAGTTTTTTGCTGAGTAAGTGAGCAATTATAAGTGATGTTATCTTTCCCTTTTTCTTTTCATTTCTGCACTGCTGTACTCCACCATTTTTAGTGACTAGACCTTGCTAAAGTGTATTTATCTATGTGGTGTATAAACTATAGTACCAACTCTGGCTGTGGCTCAATCTACTACCAGCCATTCTTTGGTTGACGTACTCTAATTACTTTGGTAATCTGTACCAAAGTAAAGGTATCATTTGTAAACCAAGTTTATTGTTGTTGTATTTTAATGTTCTTTAGACTTCCTGGTTGAGGCTTATTAGCAGGTTACAGTTTAAGTTGCAATAATTTCCTTAAATAAATGCCAACACAGCAGCATGCAACTTTCATTTCTTGATACCACAACAGCAACTTCTCTTTTACTTCAACTCTCTCTCTTTCTCTCTCTCTCAAACTGTTCACTGTGCAAACAGGGATGATATTTAATTATGATATACAGTATAATACATCATTATTTAGATAAGTTTTTGGAATATCAAACATGGTAACAAATTTATTAAAAAATGTAATTGCAGGAGTTAAAGAAAGATAGAGAAATAGATAAAGATGGATTCCTTTGACCTCAGTTGTGAAGCTGGTGAGTTTTGAGATATTTAATTTATGACATCAATGATTTCTACATGCTTTCATACATTTGCGCTAATTATTCAATTCAATTGTATTTGTATAGCGCTTTTAACAATTGACATTGTCGCAAAGCAGCTTTACACAATCAAAAGAATCATATAAGTTTGTATGAAAAGTGAACATGTATGAATCAAAACGATAAAACTGTCCCTGATGAGCAAGCCGAGGACGATGGTGACGGTGGCAAAAAAAAAAAAAAAACTCCCTGAGATGGTAATAGGAAGAAACCTTGAGAGAAACCAGACTCAACCCATCCTCATTTGGGTAAACGGATAGCAGGGATTGATCAGCACTCATATTGTGTGAGACTGGAAGTTCAGTATAACAGGAGATGTGTTTAAGTTAAAATTGAGTCCAGTTCGTTATTGGAGGCTCAGGTAGACTGTAGGAAACTCCAGTCCTGGACCATCGAGCGTCTCAGAGAACAGCTGTCTGCATCAGCTGAGGACAGGACTGTCTTTGTGGAAAAGTGGAACCATCCCCAGTCACCACACGCATCCCAGACAGACCACACAGGGCATCCATGAGATGAGATCACCAATCAGAAGCAGGACACCAGGACGGTCAGACGGCTCCAGTAGCAGAGGGGTCTGGATCACTGGCAACTCAGGAGCAACATGTATAGCTCGACAGAGAGACAGGGAGAGGGAAAAGGAGAGAGAGAGAGAGAGAGAGAGAGGAGAAGAGAAGGAGAGATGGCAGTTAGGTCTGGTCACAGTCAACATGTATAAGGTGAATGTGAATCTTTAGTGCAGAGTGCAAGCAGGGACTCCGGCAGGACTAACTATAACAGCATAACTAAAAGGGAGAGCCAGAAGGAAACACAGACATGAGGGCTCCCTGTGATGTAAAGCAACCAATCACCTCACCGTCAACAAACCTGAGTGAACAATGAGAGTGGGGAGGACAGCATCTAAACATACCAGTTCACCAGAATACTCTACGTCCATGAGTCCCCCAGATCTGCTCCTTTACCTAAGGTTAATCTATTTACAAAAATGCTTGGCTAAATAAATAGGTTTTTAGGCTAGACTTAAACACTGAGACTGTGTCTGAGTCCCGAACATTAATAGGAAGACTATTCCATAACTTTGGGGCTTTGTAAGAAAAAGCTCCGCCCCCTGCTGTAGTTTTAATAATACGTGGTACTGACAGGCAGCCTGCATTCTTTGATGGAAGTAGGCGTGGCGGATCGTAAGACACTAACAGTTCACTCAGATACTGTGGCGCGAGACCATTTAGTGCTTTAAATGTCAAAAGTAGTATCTTAAAATCGATGCGAAATTTCACAGGGAGCCAATGCAGTGTAGATAAGATAGGGGTGATGTGCTCGTATCTTCTGGTTTTAGTGAGGACTCTCGCTGCTGCATTCTGTACTAACTGAAGCTTGTTTATGCACCTAGTTTTGAACAACCAGACAGTAAGGCGTTACAATAGTAATTAACATACTTGAGATATGTTTTTATTACATACATTATATTTATTTGCTTGTTTATAGGTTAGTTGATTCATTATTATTATTAATCCTGTATGTCTAGGGCTTATGTTTATATCTTAAAATATTACATATATGTGAATGTGAAGATTGGTGGCAGAAGAATGATAGAGGGCAGTAGCAGATTTTCTCTTTTGAGGGACGGACATAAAATAGTTATTATTGCTAAGAAAAAATAGTGTAATGAAAACAAACATTGGGTGTGAGTTTAGTCCTTCTCTACATATTCTCGACCTAAGGCGACACACATCTCCAAACAATGCATGAGCTGGTGGAGACCATCTTTGGAGAAGCCTACTTTTTGGTTCATAAGAAAAAGTTCCACCTCTGTAATCACCTTGTTGTCATCTTTGAAACGCCTGCTACAAAGTGGTTTCTTCAAGTGATCGGAGAAGAAGAAGTCACTTTTGTCCCCAGAATTTTGTCCCCCAAGTTTCCTGAGCTGAATGGGCTGGCGTGTTGTTATAATAAGGCGAACCTGCATTCCGCGGCCCTCTAGCTGCATCATGCGGAACTATACCGCGGGTTGTTTAATCAAGTAATATTCATAAACGTACTTTTGCAGAGACATAATTGGTAAATCAGCATAGGATATTATGCATAATATGATCATTGGAATTTTATGACCATCCCTCGTACTCATGGATTGTAGGTATGTCACTTATTGTTCCCAGTTCCTATTACAGACTGTAACCATTACTGAATAAAAGACATTGACAGGTTTATGTGTGTTTTATGTCCTGCAGGTGAGACACACCATCTCTCTGAAGTGAGGATTGTGCTCCTGGGCAGCATGAATGCTGGGAAAAGTTCAGCAGGAAACACCATCCTGGGCGGAGGGAAGTTTGATTTAAAGAGAAGTGCACAGTGTGTTATGAGACAAGGAGAGGTAGCAGGGAGGAAGATCACTGTGGTTGAAGCTCCAGGCTGGAGGAGAAATACAGCTGTAAGGAATTCCACTGAGCTACTTAAACAGGAGATTGTTCTCAGTGTGTCCAGGTGTCCTCCAGGTCCACACGCTGTCCTCCTGGTCCTGCGTTTAAACGTCAAATCATGGAACAGTGAGCAAAATGTATTAGAGGGATATCTAAGGCTGATTACTGAAAGAGTCTGGAGTCACACTATAGTTCTGTTCACCTTCGGGGACGCTCTGGGAGACACGACCATAGAGCAGTACATTAAGACAGAAGAGTATCTCCAGGGTCTGGTTAAGAAATGTGGAAACAGATATCATGTTTTTACCAATAAGACGAGGCGTGATGACTCTCAGGTCACAGAGCTGCTGGAGAAGATAGAGAAGATGGTGGCAGGAAATGGAGGCTGTCATTTGGAAATGGACACAAAGATAAAAAGGGAAATAAAGACAGAAGACGGAAAAAGATCAAAAGAGCAGGTGATGGTGTCAAGGAGGAGAGAAGACATTATATCACACAAACGTGAGACGCATTTTATAAATGTATTCATACAGTATGTTGTGTGTGTGATCTATTTAATTGTAGATCCACCTTTATCAGCAATAACTTAATAATAATAATAGTAATAATTTCCTGTATTACTTCATCTGTCTCTCACATCATCTTGGTCCATTCTTTTTTCTTCTTCAACATTGTTTCAGTAAATTGAGGTTTTTGGGCATTTGTCCAGTTTCAACCAAGATTGACAGTGGGTGTGAGGTATTTCTGGATGTGAGGTGTTTCTAAAGCCAAACAACTCCATTTTTGTCTCATTCGTCCCCAAGACACTGTGTTTTTTTCAGATGCAGTTTTGCACTCCATGTTGTGCTTCCATGTTCTTTTTAGACAGAAGAGATTTTCTCTTGGCAACCCTTCTAAACAAATCATACAGTCTTCTTCACATTGTGCCGTTATGGACTTAACGGACTGAATTAATGGACTGAATTTAGCATGCACAGAGAGAGCTGTAGGGTCTGCGTTTTTCTTTTTTTTTTTTTGTATTTCTCTGAGCCTTGCATGGGGCTGGAACATCCCCTCCTGGGAAGATTGATAACTCCAAATTGTTTGGAAATTGTTTAATAAGATCTTCCAGATTGATGTGCAGCAACCATCTCTAAGACCATTGCTTATGACCTTCCCACTTGGCATTGTGTTAACACACACCTGAACACTCCAGGCAAGCAAACTGCCAAAACTTCTGCTTTAATAGAGGTCTGCACACCTGCTGATGATCATTTAATCAAGGTCGATGATTAGCCTATTAAATCCTGGGGACGCAGTAAGGGGCTTACTATTGCCCATGTTTATTTCCCTTTTTTTAATGGTATGATGAAAAAAGTTAGATGTTTTTCATTTGACATTGTATTTGCCCAATACTAGAAGCTATGATCAGATTATTTTTATTTGGTTTTTACACACACACACACACACACACACACACAATTTAAAGAAGAGGCACTAACGTTTAAGCAGGACTGTATATACCCTAAGGAAGGGTGCAACAAAGTGACAGATAGAGGAATGTTGTCACATTCTAGAGCAGCATTATATATTATAGAGTATAAACAATTATTAGCTAAAGATTAATTACCACACTGGCTATACAGTGCACTGTTTTTAGTTGGAAATCAAGCATTACTCATTACAGATAATCTTCTTCAAGACCAAAACCACTGATTTAAAAAAAAAAAAAAATCTTGAAGTGTATTATTGTTTAACAGCACAGTGGTGTATTGGTTAGGACTCTCATCTTGCACCTCCTGGGTCTGGGATCGGTTCTTGGCCAGGTTCGATGATTCCTGTCTCTACGTGCATGGAGTTTGCATGTTCTCCCAGTGCTTGGTGGGTTTCCTCCGGGTACTCCAGCTTCCTCCCACAGCCCAAAGACATGTAGGTTAGATTAAATGGTGTTCCCAAATTGCCTGTAGTGTGTGAGTGAGTGAGTGTGTAGATGTTTTATGCCCTGCTATGGATTGGCACCCTGTCCAGAGTGTACCCCGCCTCTCGCCCTGAGATTGTGCCTGCCGTGACACTGAATACAGGATAAAGCAGTATAGACGATGAGTGAGTGTATATTGTTCATTAATTATGTAAAGTTTGAGACTCAAGTCTTG
This sequence comes from Clarias fuscus, assembly GCA_030347435.1. NCBI lineage: Eukaryota > Metazoa > Chordata > Actinopteri > Siluriformes > Clariidae > Clarias > Clarias fuscus. Next base: position 3,847,222 of record CM059212.1, read on the forward strand.
CTGTCTGTCTTATCCTGTCAGGTACAGAGGGAGCCTCAATCAAGATGGATAGATCAGGTAAGCCTGTCTAGCTACACTTAGCCAGTGGTGATGGCACAGTGGTCTAGTTGTTAGCACTGTCATCTTGGGCTTCCAGGGTCTGGGTTCAATTCCCACCTTGGGGTCTGTGTGTATGGAGTTTGTATGTTCTCAAAATGAATTGGTGGGTTCCCGCTGGGTACTCCAATTTTCTCCCACCATCCAAAGACATGTAGATTAGGCTAACTTTCATTCCCAAATTGCCTGTAGTGTGTGAATGTGTGTGTACCCTGCGAATTGGAACCCTGTCCAGGGTATACCCCAACTCATGCCCTAAGCCTTCTGGGATAGGCTCCAGGAGCCTGTACACAGGATAAAGTTGTGTAGATGATGATGAGGATGAACTTAGCCAGTGGAACTAAGATTCTTCTGTGCACATTTAGACACTAGAATTTAGCACTTATACAGTGGGTGAAGTCTAAACTTACAGTGGATGAAACTCTAAAAATTAGAATATCGTGCAAAAGTTAAATAAATTTCAGTAATGCAACTTAAAAGGTGAAACTAATATATGAAATAGACTCACTAATTGCAAAGCCACAATCTCAGAAAATTAGAATACAGTGGAACCTTGGATTATGAGCATAATTCATTCCAGAGATGGGCTCGTATTCCAAAACAGCCATAAGAAATAATGGAAACGCAATATTATAATTACATAGCCCCCAAAAAATATATACATAAAAATAATTAATACAAAATATAAAGTAAAAATAAAACAAATTAATCTGCACTTTACCTTTAAAAAAGTAAATATAAATCCTGACAGATAAGTGTTTCAATATATGTGTGTGTGTGTGTGTGTGTGTGTGTGTGTGTGTGTGTGTGTGTGTGTGTGTGTGTGTGAGAGAATCTAAAGCAAGAGCAGAGGAAGAGTAAGCCCCTCCCCTCATGTTACACAGTAAACCTTTCTCCCCTCTTATTTGAATTTCACACACACGCACCTCACACTGTATATTAGGTTCACCTTTGAAGTTGCATTACTGAAATACAGTAAATGAACTTTTGCACGATATTCTAATTTTTTGAGTTTTACCTGTATGTATTCAACCACTTCAATTAGACATATTTCCAATTTAACTATAGCCATGGAATGTAGAGGCACCATTAATATTAACTCAATAATTTGTAAGCACAGGTGAGCCACTTGCTAGCCATAACTGCCAGATGAACCTCCACCAGTGCCACCTGTCGACTACAGAGTTGTCAGCTAGGAGTCACATTTCATAGATGTTTTGCTCCTTTAAATCCCAAAACATCTTTGGGTGGTGGATTCAGGTCTTTGGTTGCCATCTTGTGACCCCCACTGCAGGGTGGATGTAACTGTGTACTAGTTCTACCGTTGGAAAAAGGGAAACACTTTGGATGCAAGTCAGCAAATTGTTTCTCACCAAGCTGTTATGCAAGGAACATCTCATGATGATTAGGAGCAAAGAGCTCTCTCAAGACCTTTACAGCACAATTTAAGCAGAGTAGCATTTGTTCCTTGTTACAGAAGTTGTTTATACATGACATTTTTGCACAATCTATATGGTCAGTAAATTTAAGTAAACCTACCATGGATTTCAGTTCCCACCACTACTGAATCAATGACATTGACAGTATTTGGTTTGTGTTGTTTTTGTCCTGCAGTTGAGACACACCATCTCTCTGAAGTGAGGATTGTGCTCCTGGGCAGCATGAATTCTGGGAAAAGTTCAGCAGTAAACAACATCCTGGGCGGAGGGAAGTTTGACTTAAAGAGAAGTGCACAGTGTGTTATGAGACAAGGAGAGGTAGCAGGGAGGAAGATCACTGTGGTTGAAGCTCCTGGATGGCAGAGAAATAAATCTGTAAGGAACTCTACTGAGGAATTTAAACAGGAGATTGTTCTCAGTGTGTCCAGGTGTCCTCCAGGTCCACACGCTGTCCTTCTGGTCCTGCGTTTAGACGTCAAATCATGGAAGAGTGAGCAAAATGTATTAGAAGGATATCTGGAGCTTCTTACTGAAAGAGTCTGGAGTCACACTATAGTTCTGTTCACCTTCGGGGACGCTCTGGGAGACACGACCATAGAGCAGTACATTAAGGGAGAAAAGTATCTCCAGTGTCTGGTTGAGAAATGTGGAAACAGATATCATGTTTTTACCAATAAGAAGAGGCGTGATGACTCTCAGGTCACAGAGTTTCTGGAGAAGATAGAGAAGATGGTGGCAGTAAATGGAGGCTGCCATTTGGAAATGGACAATAAGATAATAAACGATGTGGAGAAGAGAAGGAAAGAAGAGGAAAATAGATCAGATGAGACGGTGATGGAGACAAAGAGGAGAGAAGGCCTTAGATTAGATGCACGTAAGTTATAATCTAAATCTTTATATATAAACTAACTTGTATATCTGTTTTAAATTATTAAGCCATAACTATGATTATGCCATATACAGCACCTCGCTGAATACCTAGCTAAATAACTGGCAATTCTTGAGCATTACTACACTACAACTCAATACACCAGCAGCAACACATGCTGGACCTAGCAATCACTTGAATTTAGGCTTCCACTGGCTGTGATCATAACCTCTGTTGAACCACCAAACGATTCAGTGCAAACATTTTTGGTCATGCATTTTCCTATAAACCACAAATTTGAATACATATTGACATATTTAAAAAATAATACTACAAACAATACATTTCTAACAATGTAATATAAATATTGTGTGTCTGGAGTAATGGGTCTCACAGGTTCATATAATGTATCAAACAAATAGATTATTTTTAATGAATTCATTGAATCCAGATGCAGTCAATGCTATTTATATGCTGTTTACATTTTTCTTCATGGTTACAATCATTTGCATAATGTCTGAATTACAGGTGCTGAATTTGTGGATAAGCACCGAGCAGAGCTCATTCAGAGATTTTATTCAGCAATGGAGGTTGCAGACTGTTTAAAAGGCAAGAAGATGATAACTAATGAAATGTACAGCAACATTCGAGCAATGTCAACACATCAAGAGAAAATGAGAGAACTGTATGAATGTCTCAACTCAACGGGAAGAGTTGCGAAACAAGAACTGTATAACATCCTTAAAAAGAACCACAGTGGGTTATTTAAGGATTTGAAATCTGATTCAGAAGTCAATCACACATAGTAACATGCACACACCTCTAAAAACATTCATGTTTCTTATGTTTCTTTGAATGTGTAACAAAGATAAAGAGACATAATTTATATGTTTCTTAAGTTTCATTTGTGTACACAATAGTTGAAGGAAAAACACTAATTTCGTAACAGAAACAATATTACTAGGGGTGCTCCAATCAGGATTTTTGGGGCTGATCACCGATCACTAGAAGCTGTATCGGCCGATACTGATCACTGATTACAGTATAAATTATGTCTCTTTATGAAGCCTTATCATGCAGCATTATTTATTAAACTACAGTGGAACCTTGGATTACAAGCATAATCCGTTCCGGAACCGGAACCAAATCAAATCTTCCCATAAGAAATAATGAAAACTCAAATAATTCGTTCCATAGCCCAAGAAAATAAATACAGAAAAATAATTAATACAATATATAAAGTAAAAGTAAAACAAATTAACCTGCACTTTACCTTTAAAAAAAGTTAAAATAAATCCCAACAGATAAGTGTTTCCATTTGTGCGCACAGGCGCCGTGTATTTGTTTGTGTGTGTGTGTGTGTGTGTGTGTGTGTGTGTGTGTGTGTGTGTGTGTGTGTGTGTGTGTGTGTGTGTGTGTGTGTGTGTGTGTGGAATTAGCCCCTTCCCTCACCTCGTCTTACACAGTAAAACTTCTCCTCTCTCCCCCCACCTCGCTTTTTAAGTTTCACAACAAACACACACACACAACGGAAACACTGTTTTAACAGGAAAAAAAGAAATCTCTCTAATGACACTCAAGTGAGCGCAGACTAACGGAATCACTGCTGTAAAGTAAAAAAACAAAAAAACAAATGAACCAGCACCTTACCTTTGAAAAGAATAGCGACAGAGCAGAGTTTCTGTGTAGAGCAGAGTGTGTGTGTGTCTGTGTGAAGCCAGGGAAGGGGGGGTGTAAAGGTGAGAGAGTGTGTGTTTGTGTCAGTGTGTGTGTGTGTTTGTGTCGGTGTCAAAAAACTCGGCACTCGTAAACCAAGACATGCTCGTTTTTCAAGTCAAAATTTATTTAAAAATTTTGCTCGTCTTGCGGAACACTCATAAACCGAGTTACTCGCAATTCGATTCGGTTCCACTGTATATCTAACAACAAAATAAATGAAGTATTGAAATTACAAGAAGAGGAATATCATGAATTCACAACTGTATTTATCAACATGTGCAACATATCAATTTAAAACATAGCAGTGTAACAACAACTGCGCTTGGTTAGTAATTGGAAACAGCTTAGAGCTCGACAAATACAACTTTCCTGTAGATTATTTAAAATAAAATAAAATAACAGACAAGTCGGACACGAGTCGCCGGAAGTTCTGCAAGAACCGCAAGCATCCGCAAGGACCGGCAAAAAAAATTAAACATGTTTAATTTTTCGCGTGGAAGAATGGAAAAGTAATCACAGCGCCAAAATTTGCGGTGAATCATAATGAACCGTACTTATGGCCATCGAGCGAAACCGCGTAGGTGAGATAGAGGTATTACCAACAGCTCAGTGAGTGGCGGCGCACGAGTTGCTGAGCTCTCCCACTCTCTTAGTGCTAGCCAACTTTAAAAACTGCTCTTGTTCCTTCACGTGACTAATCTTAAAATGTCTGATGAAGTTCGTGCTGTTAAAATGCTTAGGGTGCTTCCCGCCTCGTGGAATTGGCTTGTTACACAGGTTGCAGACTGCTAATGTATTGTCACGTAGAATTGCCAGACCGGAGAAGCCGTTTTAGCACCGTGCAAAAAAATTATCTCACGAGTTTTGTGTCATCTGATCGGCTTTTTTACTGTATATCGTCCATTATAGAGACTGCCGATCAAAATTCCCAAAGCAATTATCGTCCGATTACGTTCGTTAATACACCCCTAAGTATTACAAATTAGAGTGTCGCCCACTGGTGGTCTAATGACAAGCATGTACTTTATACTGTATATTTTTCCTTAATGTGCCACATTATAATTTGTTCAATGCCACATGAGCCTGACAAAAAGAAAACTACTCAGTGACTAAAACCATCACAACTTTTCATAAGAATGTTTCTAAATATTTATCTGAAAATTATTATTATTATTGTTGTTGTTGTTGTTGTTGTTGTTGGTGGTGGTGGTGGTGGTATTATTATCCATATATTATTATTATTATTATTATTATTATTAACAGCTAATTTATTTAATGACATACACAGAAGTTTATAGCATTAAATAATTTACTAACTATTGCATTATTAAACATTATAATGTAACCTTTGGCAGTAGGAAGGTTTTTGCTCGATTTTTTCCGTAGTGGAATAAAAGCTTAACTTCCACAGATTGCAGTTTTGAAAACAGATTGTAAGTTTATTTGCTGAGGCAAACAAGATCCTGTATACAACTTCCCAAATTCGTATACACTTTCTTTTTTTAACATTGCTTGATGTGTTTTAAAGCCTTAAACACTACTTACAGTATATATAATTGCAAATACATACATTTTGATTCCTTCCATTTAATATGTACTATTCAACATTACATACATTTACATTTGGAAAGGCTGTATTAGACCTGAAGTGTGCTGTGTTAGCATCAACCTCTTCTGTTTTAATATCCCTGTTATGTGTGTTTGAGTAAAGCTTTATACCTTATACTTTAAGTTCAACAGCAATTTTTTTTACACTGATAATAAAAGGTGCTGCAAATTATTTCAATCATGAGACATGAGCAATCATGAGCTCTTATGTAGTTATTCAGTTTCCCGTGGATATGATTGTCCAGGTAGGCTATAGTGACTTTAAACAAACTAGGTTTTTCATTAGAATTGTTTGTTATAATTTAAAATTGCAATTGTAATGCAGTGTGATAATCCTGTAGCATTATAGTCTTTTGATGCGCCACCGCCTAAACAATATTAAGACAGAATGAGCACAATACAAAAATATGTTTTGATGATTATTTTTCTGTGTGTATAAATAGGTAAAGAAGAAAACAATGACAACAGGCAATGCCTCATTTTATACTAAAGTAATTTTTTTTTTATTATATGGCTGATGTTCTTTTTCTTTATGAGTTGAATGTGCTCTGTGTATGTGTGAAAACTTCAAGTTTTCCTGTTTTTTTTTTTTTCCTATTTATTATAATTTTTTAATGTGAAAATGTGTTTTATTTCTATGGAATTTAGTGTTTGACTCAGTTTATGTTTATGTATTTTATGTTGATCTTTTTTTAACAGTGTTTCACACATGGCTACTGTATATTTTATACTGTATTACATATTTACTTTTTAAATACATTTGATAAATATAGAAAGTAGAAAGACTACATAGACATTAAGCCTACGACAGAACTCCACATTCCTCTAGGAGAATGAAACAAATTCATGACAAACTTATATATCCACCACAGAGTAAATTCAGTTAATGTAAGAATAATTAATACTGACAGACACGTGTCCTATTGAAGCTATTGAAACTATCTGGATTCTGTGGACATTTTTATTTTATTTTATTTTACTTTATTTTATTTTATTTTACTACCCGTTGATGTATCGGAGTGACTGTCTGACGTGACCAACGTAGTGTCTTGGTATCAATGTTCATGATTTGCTTGTATCGATATGTGAGAGATTCCTCGTACTCCCAGAAAATATTAATAATAGCGTTTAAAGATTTTATGCAATCTTCACTGAAGGCTATATTGAGCATATATATATATATATATATATATATATATACACACACACACACATGGACAAAGTTGTTGGTACCCTTCGGTCAATGAAAGAAAAACTCACAATAGTCACATAAATAACCTTAATCTGACAAAAGTAATCATTTAAAAATATTCTATGAATGTTAACCAATGAAAGTCAGACATTGCATTTCAACTATGCTTCAACGGAATTATTAAAAAAAATAAACTCATGGAACAGGCCTGGACAAAAATGATGGTACCCCTAGAAAATACTGAGAATAATGTGACCAAAGGGACATGTTAATTCAAGGTGTATCCACTAATTAGCATCACGGGTGTCTACAATCTTGTAATCAGTCAGTGGGCCTATATATAGGGCTCCAGCTAGTCACTGTATTGTTTGGTGACATGGTGTGTACCACACTCAACATGGACCAGAGGAAGCGAAGGAAAGAGTTGTCTCAGGAGATTCGAAAGAAAATTATAGACAAGCATGTTAAAGGTAAAGGCTATAAGACCATTTCCAAGCAGCTAGATGTTCCTGTGACTACAGTTGCACTTATTATTCAGAAATTTAAGATCCATGTGACTGTAGCCAACCTCCCTGGACGTGGCCGCAGGAGGAAAATTGATGACAAATCAAAGAGACGGATAATCCGAATGATAACAAAAGAGCCCAGAAAGACTTCTAAAGAGATCCAAGGTGAACTTCATGCTCAAGGAACATCAGTGTCGGATCGCACCATCCGTCGTTGTTTGAGCCAAAGTGGACTACATGGGAGACGACCAAGGAGGACACCATTGTTGAAAACAAATCATAAAAAAGCCAGACTGGAATATGCCAAACTACATGTTGACAAGCCACAAAGCTTCTGGGAGAATGTCCTATGGACAAATGAGACAAAAATGGAACTTTTTGCCAAGGCACATCAGCTCTATGTTCACGGACGGAAAATTAAGCATATCAAGAAAAGAACACTGTCCCTACTGTGAAACATGGAGGAGGCTCTGTTATGTTCTGGGGCTGCTTTGCTGCATTTGGCACAGGATGTCTTGAATCTGTGCAGGGTACAATGAAATCTCAAGACTATCAAGGGATTCTAGAGAGAAATGTGCTGGCCAGTGTCAGAAAGCTGGGTCTCAGTCGCAGGTCATGGGTCTTGCAACAGGACAATGACCCAGAACACAGTTAAAAACACCCGAGAATGGCTAAGAGGAAAACATTGGACTATTCTAAAGTGGCCTTCTATGAGCCCTGACCTCAATCCTATTGAGCATCTTTGGAAGGAGCTGAAACATGCTGTCTGGAAAAGGCACCCTTCAAACCGGAAACAACTGGAGCAGCTTGCTCATGAGGAGTGGACCAAAATACCTGCAGAGAGGTGCAGAAGTCTCATTGACAGTCACAGGAATCGTTTGATTGCAGTGATTGCCTCAAAAGGTTGTGCAACAAACTATTAAGTTAGGGGTACCATCATTTTTGTCCAGGCCTGTTCCATGAGTTCATTAAAAAAAAAAAAAAATACCGTTGAAGCATGGTTGAAAAGCAATGTCTGACTTTCATTGGTTAACATTCATAGAATTCTTATTTATTATTACTTTTGTCAGATTAAAGTTATTTCTGTGACCATTGTGAGTTTTTCTTTCATTGACCGAAGGGTACCAACAATTTTGTCCATGTGTGTGTGTGTGTGTGTGTGTGTGTGTGTGTGTGTGTATATATATATATATATATATATATATATATATATATATATATACACACACATGTGTAAAAACAAGAGAACGTTATTGAAATAAATGGAATATATTTTAAATATATATATTTTTTAAATGTATCATACTGAGTAAAAAAAAGCGAATGGTTGCAGTTAGTAGCAATAATATACTGGATTATAATGCAATTGGTTTTACGTGTGTAACTTCTATAGCAAAAAAAAGGTTATTGAATTTTGTTTATTTAATTATGTCATTCTTTAGTACACATAATAGACTTCAGTTTATAGAGTTTCAAAGCGCAATTGTCTTCATACACAACCTTATAATTAAAATCATTTGTTAAATAATAATTATAAATTCTGACTCTTATTTATTAGTTATTTATTTATTGGCACATCAAGTGTCAATGCGTAATCATTTATATGAAAATTTATATTTAAATAATAATTAATTAAGTAAACAAACAAATTATCCAAACTACTGTATAGCCTATCACTGCAATATGTTTGATATGCAGCGAGATATTCTTCTGTAACCTTGATAGAATCTTACACCGTTGTCTTTTTCAAGCACTTTCTAAAATTTTTTATCTTATGTCGGATTCCTAATTTCCCCTAGACATCAATAGCGAGAATAACAACTGAATAGGAAGCCGTAATAGAGATCATCAAACTAATTTTAATATCACACAAAGATAAGCCGATAATAAATGATTATTTCATTTGTTAAGATAGAATTCTAACACTAAATATGTTCAAGTGCTACTTACAGTACTTCTTCTACTAGAAACTCAAAAAGCCGCAGCAACAGTCTGATACATGAAGGAAGTTATTTACATAATGACAGAAAGCAAAATGGAAACAGTATCCGAAGACGACAATTCTATCAAACGGGATGTGTTCCCTAACTATAATAAACATACAGTACTTAGAAGGGTAAAACTCAGCTAATTCACTTATATAATAATAAACAATAATAATAATGCGAGATAGTTTGCATTTAATGCCATGATATCAGCTCACTAGGTTACAAAATCACATCTATCTGAATAAACCCAAACTAAGCATAAAATAAAGAAATATAAAATTAAAATATCCTATGGAGAAGTAAAAAAAAAAAAAAAAGGATTCCATTTGTAAAAAAAATATATAGCATAAATATAGCATTGTGTGTAGAATGATTTTTAAAAAACAATACAACGCATGATATGATGAGTTTCGTGAAATTAACCGTCTCTTTCATTTCAGGGATTTAAAACGGTAACAATGTGTCTTTTACCGCGGTGAAGTTAGTTTGAAGTTGGACGTTGGATATTCGCGCTCCGGGCTCCAGATTCCAGATTCCGATTTGTGGCGAAGATTCGCTAACAAAATCCGGCCACATCATCTTGCCTACTCCGCGAGTTAGGGACCGTCTGTAAATTACTGTCCGACTGAAATACGGATAATATTCCTATTATAAAAAAGGAAATGAATAAATATTTCTTTTTTAACGGATTTTGAGCCGTTCTTCTTGCAGAATAGTGGCCAGGTCACTACGTGATGCTGGTGGAGGAAAGTGTTTCCTGACTCGCTCCTCCAAAACACCTCAAAGTCCCTCAATAATATTTAGATCTGGTGACTGTGCAGACCATGGAAGATGTTCAACTTCACTTTCATGTTCATCAAACCACTCTGTCACCAGTCTTGCTGTGTGTATTGGTGAGTTATCATTCTGACATGGCACTGCCTTCAGGATACAATGTTTGAACCATTGGGTGGACATGGTTCTTCAGAATTGTTCGGACGTCCTTGGCAGTGACGCACCAATCTAGCACAAGTATTGGGCCTAGGGAATACATGATATTGCAGCCCAGCGAGAAATTGCTGCCATTAGGATGCCATGCCCAGGGCCCTTACACAAGATCTTGCTGCATAACTCATGCCCTGTACACATTTAGAGCTAAACAACTTTCGCATTGCATGTCATAGGCTCTATTTTACAGGAACAGAGGGGACCATGAATCAATCGGGGGAGGGGGGGGGGGGGCATAATTTATAATCAGACAAACATGCTATCAGGGTGAGATTTTAAAAAATTAGAAGTGACTGCATACACACAAACAGTGATGTGTTGTGGTTGAGTCGTGGTGTGTGTCACTCTACTCCATTTTGAAAATCGCGGAATGATTCCCCTTCGCAAATCAAGCATGAGTGACGGCGTGCTAAGCCAATGAGTGAGTGATGGCGCTCTAAGCCAATGAATGAGCCACTCTGATTCAATGACGTTTGCCATTGTCAGGCTGACAGTACATTTGCCTAATGTTATGTGTTGGGGGGCACCAGGGGGGGGCCAATTATATTTCAGGGGCTATTTCAGGGGCCCCCCTTTAGAACCGCTCCTGATAAAATTCCCCCATTCTAAAATCATGTCATTAAGATATTGGTATGTCCCCTTTAAATGCACTTTCTGTGCAAGGGGCTTGTTCCCATTGCTTGCAACTGTATTTCAACACTGATTATTAATGGATATGCAAACTGATAATATTGAATAAAAAAAGGTTGTGCTCTTTACAGGACATGTGGCCACACATCTTAGAATAGAATAGAATAGAATAGAATAGAATGACCTGGAAGTTATTGAAATAAAATCAATAAAATGTCTATAATTTTTTTTAAATAAATATGTAAAGTGATAATATTTGATAAAAAAAAAAAAAAAAAAAAAGTTGTGCCCTCTGCAGAACAGGGGGTCACAGATTTTAGAATAGATTTTGAGACAATATGCCACAGGACCTGGAAGTTATTGAAATAAAATCAGTAAAATGTCTATAAAAATCATTAATAAATATGTAAATTATTATTATTATTGAATAAAAAAGGTCGTCACACATTTTAAACATTTCACACATGACAGTGGCATTAACAGTAACGTTTATTTATTATTATTATTTTATTTTTTTTTAATAATAGGAATATCATCCGTATTTCAGTCGGACAGTAATTTACAGACGGTCCCTAACTCGCGGAGTAGGCGAGGTCCTGTCGCCGGATTTTGTTAGCGAATCTCCGCCACAAATCGGAATCTGGAGCCCGGAGCGCGAATATCCAGCGTCCCACTTCAAACCAACTTCACTGTTCAAAAGACTGTTTGATTCTGTATTATAGATGTACCTTCATTCCTTTCCATGTTATGTTAGGTGGGCGTGGTTAAGATGCGCTCTCGCGAGTTCCGTGAATAACGCGAGAATATCAGACGCAGCAATGGTGGAGGAAGGAAGGACAGGCATGTGCATGTTATGATACTCAGTTACTGGGTTTTTAGAGGATTATAACCAGCGAATTGCGGAGATTGCGCCTACCGCACTCACAGAGCGAGCAGTCTGACTGAGTCCGATCGTATGGGTGGTAGATGTGGTGTAATTTGAGACCGACCGAACTTTATGGTGTGCGTCATTGCTGAAAAAACACACCTCTTCCAACTCGTATGCACACATCTTCCACCTCAGATGCACACATCTTCACACGCTTACACTCACACACGCATGCACTTACCCACAGCATTATCATACACTTATTACATATTATATATATATTCTCATGGCACACGAGGATAAAGACTGGCCGATGTTGCATGCTGGCGGATGGCATCGCGTCTGAGGACCGACTGCTAATGGGATAACTGCATCTTCCTCTCCTAACGTGGACACCCTGAAACTATTGGGACTTATCTCCACCACAACATTCCCCCTTCACAGCACTGTGATTATTGCCATCCTTATCTGTTAATATCTTTATTATTACGTGGGCCTACGCTGTTTTAATTTGTATTGTGATTATTATGTTGACACCTTTCAACTTTAATATAAAGATATTGATTTAATCTAATCTTGTTGGCTTCTTCACTCCTCCCCTATTCTTTGGACATCAATTGGATAACCTGTCCTTTAAGGTGGTATAGAACCGTATAGCAATCAGTGCATTCATACAGTCTTCCCAACATTTAATGGTCCTTCGAGCCGGATCTCTAGTACTGCCTTAACGATGATGTCCAGAAATAGGGCGGGAGCTTCAGAGCCAGATATTGTACGTCAGCGTAGAGCTACTAGACCACCAGCATATTTAAGTGACTACGAGGTCGGTTACACTAGTAAACATATTACATTTGCAGATGAGCGGGCAGAGATGCTTACTTGTATGCGAGAAATGAGGGAAGAGAATATGAGATTAAGGCAAGAGGTTAGACGCATATCAGATGTGATTGCTAACTCTCCAGTCTTAGCTTCTCAGGGTCCAGTATCTGGGCAGCAGCCTGTAGAGAAAGAGGCTGGGTTGTCATCCACACCAGAGTCTAAAGGGATGCTGGCGTCATTTCAGGATGATGAGGATCCTCGCCAGGCAGAACATACCCCTTTGGTGCCAACCAGAGATGAATCCCTCCTCGCAGCACGAGGGCACAACCGAGAGCTAATTGAGGAGCTAACAGAGAGCCTGAAGAGAGTAGGCAGGTTGAGTGATAGTCGGTCTGGATCAGGTTTGTCAACTCCTTCCTATCATGAGCCTCATAATAGTAATAGTAATTCACCTGTATGTCATTATGGAACGAACATTCCCTTGCGGCAACACAGTATGTCTGATTTTCATCATCAAAGTGCAGATGATGCTCCATTGTTGCGGTCCAGCATGCCACCTCCTGATGCTTATCGAACAGCAACCGATTCTTACTCTTATGGTGTGAGTGACGGACCAGCTTACTTATCAAAGAATTCCATGAGAGCCCATTTAGACCATCCTTCAATTGATAGGAGGCAAGAGTACAGTAGAGAGAATAGACGTTTCCAACCAGCTGATTGTTCATACTATTCACACTCTGAGATTCCACATACTGCATATCCTCATTCCCAATCTATGCAATATCGTGGACCTACTCCTACAATTCCGAACTTCAGTAGGGATGACCCCCGAGAGTTTGCTCGTCTTAAACTTGCATTAGCTAATGTTCTTCCTGACGATGCCTCTGAGTCCTTTAAGTTTCAAATACTTATGGACCATCTTAAGCTGGAAGACGCTTTGCTTGTCGCGGACTCCTATAGCCACAGTCGTACTCCCTTCACTGACACAATGAGAGCGCTCACTGATATGTATGGGCAGCCACATCAATTAGCATTGCAAAGAATTACAACACTGATGGATGGGCCTAACATTCGGAGCGGAGACGTGAAGTCTTTTAAAGCATTCGCTCTTCGTGTCCGAGCATTAGTTGGAATGCTAAACCAGTTAGGTAGCATAGGCTGGACTGAACTAAAATGTGGTTCACATGTGTCTCGCCTCTTAGCCAAATTGCCGTACGACTTAAGAGCTAATTTCAAAGGGTTTATTAATCCTCTTCAAACACCGATTCCAACGCTACTTGAGTTTGCTGACTGGTTGGAGTATGAAGTCCGTGTGCAAGTAGAAGGAAGGCCGTATGGGTCCTATCCTGAATATGAAAAACATGTTTCACGCAAAGACAAGCGACCCAGTTTTATGCCTCGTAAGCTTACTACAGTTTTACATGGAGGAGAGCAGAGAGTAGGAACAGTGGAGAACCCAAAGATTGAGCATGCTCGTACAGACAGGTTACAGGACAAGCCCAAGAAGTACTGTCCTTTCTGTGACTCATTCCAACACTATATGAATCAGTGTTCTAATTTCAAGCTCCTCTCCAAGGAGCAGGTGGAAAGTTGGATTAGAGCAGACAATAGATGTTGGCGTTGTGGCCGAGGACATTTGGCGGTAAAATGCACGTTGAAGGCAAAGTGCAAGCACTGTGACAGAAGGCATCTTGACGTCCTTCATGAGGTGAATGCCAGTGCAATTGTGATGAGTAAAAGCAATCAGAAGACTCCTCAAAAAGATACAAATCCAGTAGGACCTACCTCTCAGACACTGTACTTGGATCGGCCTGCTTGTGGTAAGCAAGTGCTATTGAAACTGAGTAAAGTTATCCTTCAGAGTGGTAATAAGTCACTGGAAACGTACGCGGTTCTGGATGACGGGTCTGAGCGCACCATCCTAATGCCTGAAGCTGCTCAGCGTCTAGGTCTCCAAGGAGACAGGGAAGATCTAGCTCTTCGTACAGTGAGACAAGAGGTTCAAACCATTAAGGGAAGAGCTGTTTCCTTTTCCATATCTCCCTTTTCATATCCTGATAGATCTTATCAAGTTAAGGGTGCCTTTACAGCTAAAGAGCTCGCCTTGGTCCAACATACATACCCGATTTCTGACCTCCAGAAAAGATACCGTCATCTCCGTGACTTACCTTTGCATGAGATCAACAATGCACAGCCTCTTGTCCTTATCGGATCTGACTATCCGCAATTGATCACCCCCGTGGAGCCTGTGCGGTTGGGGCCACCTGGAGGTCCTGCAGCCGTCCATACTAAGCTTGGTTGGGCTTTACAAGGTCCTTCAAGTCTTCTTAAGTCTTGTTTACATCCTCAGGAGTGTCTCTTCATTTCCTGCCTTTCTCCTGAAGCTGAGTTATTACGACAAGTTGAAAATCTTTGGAAGTTAGATGTTCTTCCTTACCGCTCCGAGAAGATTATCAGCCGATCTCGCCTAGATTCGGAAGCAATTCGTATCTTGGAGGAAAAGACGATCAGGATTGAGGTTCAGGGTGTGAAGAGATATGCCACTCCTTTACTATGGAAGCAAATACCTCCGCCATTGAATTCACCCCAAGAAGCAGTCATGAGTCTATTATGTAGCACAGAGCGGAGGCTGGCTAAAGAACCGGAGAAGGCTGAAGCTTATGAAGCAGAGATCCAGAAGCTACTACAATCAGGATATGTCACTCGGCCGACACAGGCAGACAGCGCTTCCGGTACAAGGGCGTGGTATATACCACATCATATGGTTCAACATAACTTAAAGAACCGTATTGTATTCAATTGCTCCTTTGAATACAAGGGCCAGTCCTTGAATGAATACCTTCTGCCTGGTCCTACTCTAGGCTCAAGCCTCTTAGGAGTCCTCCTTCGCTTTCGTGAACATCCTGTAGCTGTCTGTAGCGATGTAAAGGGCATGTTCCATCAGGTCCGCCTGCTTGAAGAAGATAAGCCATTCCTACGCTTTCTGTGGCGCCAGGGTAAACCGTCTGAACCTCCAGTCGTACATCAATGGGAAGTTCTGCCTTTCGGCACTACTTGTAGCCCCTGTTGTGCTGTTTTTGCACTGCAGTCTCATGTCAAAGGGGCTCTTGAACCTATTGACGAGGTACGGCAAGCAGTTGAGCGAAATTTCTACGTAGACAATTGTCTAAGCAGTGTTCCAACTGAAGCTCAAGCCAAAAATCTTGTAGACCGTTTACAGTGCCATCTTATGGATGGTGGATTTGAGCTCAGACAGTGGGCATGTAACATCCCTGAGGTGATTCAGCACCTTCCTGATGAGTTAAAGTCCAAAAGCGGGGAGAAATGGCTCACTCAGGGAATGGATAACCCACAGGAGAATGCCCTTGGATTGATATGGCAGTGCAGATCTGACAACTTAGTATACAAATCTTATCAGCGGGAAGATGGTGAAAGAACAATGCGGAAAATCTATCGTACTTTGGCCAAGCTCTATGACCCGCTTGGGTATCTCATACCATATACTACGAGAGCTAAAATTATTGTGCAGATGTTGTGGGATAAGAAACGTGAATGGGATGATCCCAATCTCCCCGAGGATCTGTTGGCCACTTGGAATCAGTGGGAAAGTGAACTCCCGAACTTGTCTCAGATATACTTGCCAAGATGTTACACTTCTCACATTCAGTATGCAGTTAAGCACCGCTGTGTCCATGTCTTTTGTGACGCTTCTGAAAGAGCCTATGGTTCTGTCGCATACTTGTGCTCTGAAGACGAACAAGGCAATAGACAAGTATCTTTCATTGCAGCCAGGTCACGCGTTGCTCCTCGGAAACAAGTCTCCATTCCCCGTTTAGAGTTATGTGCTGCACTAACAGGAGCACAGCTCGGAGATGTCATAAGAAGAGAGCTGACCTTAAACATTGATCAATTCACATATTGGTCAGATTCTACTACAGTTCTTAATTGGCTGAAATCTGATTCATGTAGATACCGGGTGTTCGTAGGCGTAAGAGTAACAGAAATTCAGGAACTTTCTGATCCTGGTTCTTGGCGCTACATTGACTCAGCCACCAATCCTGCCGATGATGTAACTCGTGGTTTGCCACTAATTCGGCTAACTGGAAACTCAAGATGGAAACTTGGTCCAGACTTCTTGGGGCAGCCTAGTAGCTGTTGGCCAAAAATACCAGAAGGTCCCATTCCTGAAGAAGTTACTGAGCTTAAGAAACCTGTCTTTTGTGGGTCAGTGACTGAGATTAAAGAGCAAGTTGAGCCTGATGTTCATCAGTTCAGTAGCTATCCCGAGTTCTTAGATGCTACAGCACGATCCATTCACGGGGCGGCTGGTAGCACATTTTCACCAAGCGCAGATGAGTTCAGACAAGCAGAGTTGTTGATCCTTAGACAATGTCAGAAACACGACTTCCCAGAAGAATATGCTTTGCTTAGGGAAGGTAAAGACATTCCAACACATAGTCGAATCCTTAAACTTGCTCCTGAATATGACCGAGACTCAGACTTGATCCGAGTTGGAGGTCGACTTCGTCGATGCCCTTACTTAAATGAAGAAGTCTTACACCCTATCGTTCTGTCCCCAGACCATCCTGTGGTCAAGCTGCTGATTAAGCATTATGATGCACAACTGCACCACCCAGGAGCTGGACGAGTTTTTGCCGAGATACGACGCAAGTATTGGATTTTGCGAGGAAGAGAAGCGATCAAACGGCATCAACACAACTGCCTTGACTGCAGGAAATGGAGAGGCAAGCCAGTTATTCCAAAATTGTCAGACCTACCTCCGTCAAGTCTAAGGCTATTTAAACCTCCCTTCTACTCTACCGGGGTAGATTGTTTCGGACCACTAATGGTAAAGACAGGACGCCGCCTAGAGAAAAGATGGGGCATTATCTACAAATGCCTCACCTCACGAGCTGTACATCTAGATCTGCTGTATCACATGGACAGTGACTCATTCTTGATGTCTCTGAGGCGTTTCATTGCGCGGAGAGGGAAACCTCACGAACTCCTCTCCGATCAAGGAACAAATTTCAAGGGAGGTGCTAATGAGCTAGAAGACGCCTTCTATCATATCCAGCCCATCCTTCGAGACCTGCTGGCTAAAGAACAAATCAGGTTCAGATTCAACCCCCCTAGTGCACCTCATTTCGGAGGGTCTTGGGAACGGGAGGTGAGGTCAGTTAAGACGAGCTTAAGAAGCACCTTGGGTGCTCAGACCGTCACTGAAGAGGTAATGAGAACAATTTTGATTGAGGTCGAAAACATTCTTAATTCCAGACCTCTCGGTTACGTCTCAAGCGATATAGCAGACCCTGATCCCGTAACGCCAAACTCCTTACTACTGGGGAGACCTGACTCTTCCCTTCCCCAAGTCGTCTATTCAGATTCCGAATTACTCAGTAGGAAAAGATGGCGTCACAGCCAGGTTCTCAGCGACCATTTTTGGAAGCACTTTATTCATGACTTTCTTCCATCCCTACAGTCACGACAGAAGTGGCACTGTGAGAAGCAAAACATTGTAGCTGGTACAGTGGTGCTCATTGTTGATGAACAGCTTCCAAGAGCATGCTGGAAAGTTGGCACGGTTTTATCTGTCATTCCCAGTGCCGATGGCCGAGTCAGAACTGTAGTAGTTAAAGTGAAAGATCAGACTTACACAAGACCAGTTGCAAAACTGATTGAACTTCCATCATTACCTATAGATTCAGAGAGTTCATCATAAACTTTATAATGGCAAATTTGCTTATCAAAATTGAGGGCGGCTGTTCAAAAGACTGTTTGATTCTGTATTATAGATGTACCTTCATTCCTTTCCATGTTATGTTAGGTGGGCGTGGTTAAGATGCGCTCTCGCGAGTTCCGTGAATAACGCGAGAATATCAGACGCAGCAATGGTGGAGGAAGGAAGGACAGGCATGTGCATGTTATGATACTCAGTTACTGGGTTTTTAGAGGATTATAACCAGCGAATTGCGGAGATTGCGCCTACCGCACTCACAGAGCGAGCAGTCTGACTGAGTCCGATCGTATGGGTGGTAGATGTGGTGTAATTTGAGACCGACCGAACTTTATGGTGTGCGTCATTGCTGAAAAAACACACCTCTTCCAACTCGTATGCACACATCTTCCACCTCAGATGCACACATCTTCACACGCTTACACTCACACACGCATGCACTTACCCACAGCATTATCATACACTTATTACATATTATATATATATTCTCATGGCACACGAGGATAAAGACTGGCCGATGTTGCATGCTGGCGGATGGCATCGCGTCTGAGGACCGACTGCTAATGGGATAACTGCATCTTCCTCTCCTAACGTGGACACCCTGAAACTATTGGGACTTATCTCCACCACAACATTCCCCCTTCACAGCACTGTGATTATTGCCATCCTTATCTGTTAATATCTTTATTATTACGTGGGCCTACGCTGTTTTAATTTGTATTGTGATTATTATGTTGACACCTTTCAACTTTAATATAAAGATATTGATTTAATCTAATCTTGTTGGCTTCTTCACTCCTCCCCTATTCTTTGGACATCAATTGGATAACCTGTCCTTTAAGGTGGTATAGAACCGTATAGCAATCAGTGCATTCATACAGTCTTCCCAACATTCACCGCGGTGTCGCCTTTGGCCTTCACCGCGCTCTGTAGCAACTCAAGCGGTACGCAGTGACCCTCTTGCGCGCGGCGCCGTTTTCACGGGGTTGGGGCTAAGAAAACTCATCTCGATGAGGGAAAACCACCGGTTTCTGAAGAGTTTATCTCCAGTAGGGTTTAACGGGAGAAGAGCTAAAAAATAGATTAATTTGTAATCGGTTCTCTATCCAGTCCAGAGTAGGAAAATCTGTCATTTGTCAGTTTTGTGTGTTTATTTCCTGATGAACAGAAGCGAGAGTCTCGAATGTTCGGCGAATGTCCAACTTTACGGCGGTAACAGGAAGTACCTGTCTGTTCCTCATCGGCGGCGGCGGCGGCGGCGGCGGAGTCAGGTAGGCACGCGCTGCTCGGGGCCTCGGTTTATTTACAAAACAAACAAATTCCGATCGCGTTTACATCAAAGGCTAAAATGTAACACAAGTTACAACCGTCACGTAATTGAAAACTAAACGCAAGTGAAAGGAAGTATGTTAAGTACATTAAATCCCAGCATGCCACAGCATAGTAATTAATGAACTTTAAGTATATATTTAATGTATTATAAGTGCATTGCAGCAATTCTTACTGTGTTACAAACACATGATTAATATACTATGAATATATTCTTATTGCAGCAGTAGCATGCTGTTATACTACTGGCCAATTCCAAATACTAAAAAACCAAAAACACTTTGTAGTTAATACAAATATACTTTATTATATCATACAGTACACACAGTCTTCTATAATACTGTACTGCAAATGTGTTACCAGTACACGTACAGGGTGTTTAGGTGTACAAGGTGTTTAGGATCATTAACACATGCTGAATGCATTTTCTACACTATTACATGTTTTTGAAACACATTATATCAGTAATATAGAAGCAGATTTTATTTTCACTAGGTTACAAGAAACTATTATTGTTTATTTGTGTTCAACAAAACGTCAGATTGTCTTACAAACACACAAACTAAAATATAAACTGTTGTCTGAACAAAGACAGACATTAGTATTAGAATATCCAGGTACAGTATTAGTTTAAGCCTGTTGTGTTGATTCTAGCTGTTACACAGAGACTGAAAACAGGCCGAGAGCTACGGAGCATTATACTTAAACTATGCACTTAATTACAAACTACCTAAAAATAAAATAACGATATGAACTAATGGACGCAATGATGCAGCTTCCACCGTGAATTCAAACGAGAAGCGGAGGACTGGGCTGGAGAGCCAATCAGAAAAAAGACAGTCCAAATCTGCCCGCCTCCAGTTTCTGATTAGCCGGCGTTGCTCCTACTCTCATTTCTGGTTGGCTGGAATAGTTGCAGAGTTCTAACCCTGCTGCACACTAGTAATGGGAAGTTGGAATCATTTTAGTGACTCAGTTCTTTGAATCTTGTTCATCAAAATGAATCTTTTTTTGAGTAATTTAGTTCATTTCGTTATTTTGATCAGAAATAAAATAAAATGTTATATTTTCAATAAACAGACCCCCAACACATCTACATACACACATTCTGGCTATAGTTCCAGTAATGAAAATATTACAATGCAGCTAAGGACATATTATAAACAGAATGAGCAACTCACTAGCATATCTTCTTGTCTGAGTCGTTCGCGCTTTTGAATCTATTGCACTTCATAGTTTCTATGGGAGTGACGTGACAAAAGAACGAACGACTCGGACTAGAAGATTAATCGAGAACTGTTCAATTCTGTTTCCTGTACATAACCTACGGAGGTTTTGTGATGGTTTGCGCATGCGCGCCCAGTGGAAAATGAATTCTTCTGAGTCACGTTAAAGACTCGTTCAAAAAGTATGAATCCTTCATGGATGACCCATCACTAATGGGCAGCAGCTTTATAATGTTTAGCGCGCAGAAGAGACAGAGTTCAAGCACACTAAATGGATCTTGAACGCGCAAAAAACGAGTTTGAGCGCGCGAGAGAGAGATACTTAGCATGCAAAAATAAGTCTGAAGTAGTGCAGTAAATATAAGAATAAATAAATATACATGAATAAGTACATTCAAATTTAACGGGAAATGTACCGAGACTACCTTATATTAAAATTTGTATTCTAATGTATACTTCCTGTACACTGTACACCCCGGCTGGGATCGTCATTCACAGATGTATGGCCTCCTTTAAAACGTTTGCATCGTTCAACTAACCCAGTCGTCTGCTAGCTGCACTGAGATAAGTGAGGATAGTTCCACTTAATAATCACAAAGATGGTATGAACTGTATTAACACAAACAGTTTCACTATGATGCCTTATGACAGCAATTGCTCGAGTCTCCACCACCACTAAACTGTTGCTACCCTCAACACAAAGTGTATTTATATCAACTAAAACACTTTTTTTGGTATACATATGCACATTTGACTACGAAGCACACATTTATAGAAGGTATTGATTTCATGGCTATACTATGCCCAAGTTTTTTAAAAAAAAGTATAAAAAATATATTCAATCCTAGCATGGCACAGCATACTTAAGTGTACTCCAGACTAATGACCGAAGTTTGCTTTAATACTTGAAGTTTACGATTTTGAAACAACTAATTTTGTACTAAGTGCATTTAAATCGTAATTAAATTGAACAAAAGCACACTTTTAAGTGTATTAAGTATACCTTTGTGTGCTAAAGTGGAACAACTTCAAGAACACTTAATACACTTAAAGTATATGGCTGTTTATGTACTCATAATACATTAAATATAGACTTTAATTACTTTAAGTACATAAGCTTTACAGTATTGTGTGCACAGAAGAGCGAGAGTTCAGACACATAAACTTGAACATGCAAAAGTGAGTTTCAGCATGCAAAAACGAGAGAGATTCAGCGTGCTAAACGAGAGAATATAAGCATAAATCAGAACATGAATAATTACCTTCTAATTTAACTGAAAATATAACGAGACTACTATAAAATTTTATATATATACTAAGTTTGTATTGTAATGTATACCTCCTGTACATCGTTACAATGAATATTTCCTATAATATATTTTGGAAGGTGTACTATAATGCAATGTACTATCGAAGATTTCAATATATTTGTAATACACTGAAAGAAAAAAAAATATATATTTTTTTTTTTATATATATATTTTTTTTCTTTCTTTTTTAACTGGGGGTAGCATTCCTCTGTATTGTATTATATCATGTTGTGTTGTATTAGATTATGTACATTGTTACATGTTACACTAATTATTTTCAGTTTAAAATTTATTTATATATTTTTAATTTATTTTATTACAGATGTGAAAGAGACAGAGAAGTGATTAAAGATGGCCTGCAGTGAAATATCTGGTAAGTTTTTGGATTGTAGTTGGGCATATCATTTATTTATTTATTGCCATTTTTATCATTTCTTTTTTACACGTCAGGGGTGTTGATTGATAATTTGACAAGCTGGGCATAGCGGTAGTATGTTATACTTAGTGGCAGAGTTTAAAGGCTGTCAAAGGTCAGAAACCACTGCAGTAGTCAACAGAAATAATCCACAGCAAAGAAGACCAAACATATATCATGTAACATGATGTAAAAAATCAGGAGGAGAATATAATCCACCATACAGAAGTGGCAGTGTCACGTTCCGGGGTGTTGTGCGGCATAAACGCAGGGGATCCAGGTTTTAACGGAAACGATGTTTTATTTAAAACACAAAACAGGCAGGGAAACTCAAACAAAACAAATAGACTTTAAATGAAACGGAAACTAAAACACGTATAGACAAAACAAAAGACACTAGGAAACAGGCATACATGACTAATATAAATGAACAGTTGCAAGACAACCCAGGAGAACTAAAACAAACTATTTATAATAAAACTAATAACCAACTCGGTTCAGGTGAGCGCCCCCTGGTCACCTGACCGAGTTGCCCCATGGGAACTGAAGTCTAAACAAAGGAACTACAAACGAAAATTACAGGGCGCTTTGGCGCCCTCTAGGGGTTATCCCTGACATAACCCCCCCTCAAAGGGCGCAACTCCGGGGCGCCACAGGAGGTCCAGGGCATCCCCCCCAGGGTCCAATGTCCGCCCCTCTCACCCATAGGCTGGCACCTATGTCCTGTGGGCCAGGTGGCTTCATGCCCCCGTTGAAGCAGGGCGGCGGAGACGGAGGAAGCTCGCCGTCCTCTTTGACGTTGGGCGGTGCAGGCAGTGGGTGCTCGCCGTCCTCGGTGACGCAGGGCGGCAGAGGATGAGGAGGCTCGCTGTCCTCGGCGGCGCATGACAGCGGCGGCGGAGAAAGAGGATGGAGCTCGTGCTCCTCGGCGGCGCATGAAGGCGGCGGCGGAGGAAAAGGAAGCTCGCTGTCCTCGGCGGCGCATGAAGGCGGCGGCGGAGGAAGAGGATGGAGCTCGTGCTCCTCGGCGGCGCATGAAGGCGGCGGCGGAGGAAGAGGATGGAGCTCGTGCTCCTCGGCGGCGCATGAAGGCGGCGGCGGAGGAAGAGGATGGAGCTCGTGCTCCTCGGCGGCGCATGAAGGCGGCGGCGGAGGAAGAGGATGGAGCTCGTGCTCCTCGGCGGCGCATGAAGGCGGCGGCGGAGGAAGAGGATGGAGCTCGTGCTCCTCGGCGGCGCATGAAGGCGGCGGCGGAGGAAGAGGATGGAGCTCGTGCTCCTCGGCGGCGCATGAAGGCGGCGGCGGAGGAAAAGGAAGCTCGCTGTCCTCAACGGCGTACGAAGGCGGCGGCGGAGGAAGGGGATGGAGCTCGAAGTCCTCAGCGGCGCATGAAGGCGGCGGCGGAGGAAAAGGATGGAGCTCGTGCTCCTCGGCGGCGCACGAAGGCGGCGGCGGAGGAAAAGGAAGCTCGCTGTCCTCAACGGCGTACGAAGGCGGCGGCGGAGGAAGAGGATGGAGCTCGTGCTCCTCGGCGGCGCATGAAGGCGGCGGAGGAAAAGGAAGCTCGAAGTCCTCGGCGGCGCATGAAGGCGGCGGCGGAGGAAGAGGAAGGTCGAAGTCCTCAGCGGCGTATGAAGGCGGCGGCGGAGGAAGAGGATGGAGCTCGTGCTCCTCGGCGGCGCATGAAGGCGGCGGCGGAGGAAGAGGATGGAGCTCGTGCTCCTCGGCGGCGGAGGAAGAGGATGGAGCTCGTGCTCCTCGGCGGCGCATGAAGGCGGCGGCGGAGGAAAAGGAAGCTCGCTGTCCTCAACGGCGTACGAAGGCGGCGGCGGAGGAAGAGGAAGCTCGAAGTCCTCAGCGGCGCATGACGGCGGCGGCGGAGGAAGAGGATGGAGCTCGTGCTCCTCGGCGGCGCATGAAGGCGGCGGCGGAGGAAGAGGATGTAGCTCGTGCTCCTCGGCGGCGCATGAAGGCGGCGGCGGAGGAAAAGGAAGCTCGAAGTCCTCAGCGGCGCATGAAGGCGGCGGCGGAGGAAGAGGATGGAGCTCGTGCTCCTCGGCGGCGCATGAAGGCGGCGGCGGAGGAAGAGGATGGAGCTCGTGCTCCTCGGCGGCGCATGAAGGCGGCGGCGGAGGAAAAGGAAGCTCGCTGTCCTCAACGGCGTACGAAGGCGGCGGCGGAGGAAGAGGATGGAGCTCGTGCTCCTCGGCGGCGCATGAAGGCGGCGGCGGAGGAAGAGGATGGAGCTCGTGCTCCTCGGCGGCGCATGAAGGCGGCGGCGGAGGAAAAGGAAGCTCGCTGTCCTCAACGGCGTACGAAGGCGGCGGCGGAGGAAGAGGCGGCTCGTCGTCCTCGGCTGCCCTGTGCAGCGACGGAAGCTCGCCGTCCTCGGCAGCACTGTGCAGCGACGGAAGCCCGCCGTCCTCGACTGCCCTGTGCAGCGACGGAAGCTCGCCGTCCTCGGCTGCCCTGTGCAGCGACGGAAGCTCGCCGTCCTCGGCTGCCCTGTGCAGCGACGGCAGCTCGCCGTCCTCGGCAGCACTGTGCAGCGACGGCAGCTCGCCGTCCTCGGCAGCACTGTGCAGCGACGGCAGCTCGCCGTCCTCGAAGGCACAGTGCAGCGACGGTAGCTCGCCGTCCTCGAAGGCACAGTGCAGCGACGGTAGCTCGCCGTCCTCGAAGGCACAGTGCAGCGACGGTAGCTCGCCGTCCTCGAAGGCACAGTGCAGCGACGGTCGCTCGCCCTCCTCTTCGCTGCAGTGCAGCGGCGGCAGCTCGCTGTCCTCGGCGGCGCGGTGCAGCAGTGCTACCTGCCCTTGGAGCTTGGCCACCTGCTCCCGCAGGTCACGAATGCGCTCTTCATTTATTTTAGCGCACCACCGAAAGCTGCTCCAATCAAGCTGGGAGGTTGCTCCCTGCTGCACGTCCCGCTCACACTCCGCTCTCTTGCCGCTACGCCGTTTGGTTCTCCGGCTACCTTCCACGCCGGCTCCCCAAACTCCAAACATCGTTGCCCCCCCCAAAAATAATCTCCCCGGGGCAGGGCTCCTCTGCTATGCCTCTTTTTAGGTCTTGCAATCTGTCACGTTCCGGGGTGTTGTGCGGCATAAACGCAGGGGATCCAGGTTTTAACGGAAACGATGTTTTATTTAAAACACAAAACAGGCAGGGAAACTCAAACAAAACAAATAGACTTTAAATGAAACGGAAACTAAAACACGTATAGACAAAACAAAAGACACTAGGAAACAGGCATACATGACTAATATAAATGAACAGTTGCAAGACAACCCAGGAGAACTAAAACAAACTATTTATAATAAAACTAATAACCAACTCGGTTCAGGTGAGCGCCCCCTGGTCACCTGACCGAGTTGCCCCATGGGAACTGAAGTCTAAACAAAGGAACTACAAACGAAAATTACAGGGCGCTTTGGCGCCCTCTAGGGGTTATCCCTGACAGGCAGTGTCTTTTATCATGAAGAATTTGTATTCACTAAGTATTCGTCTTAAAATACCATAAATACCTTATGATGACCACGTGAATAATATTTATACAACACGAAACAAAACAAATTTATTCAAATCAGATCACCTGCATTGGGCAATAAAGTGGCAGAGTTTAGCTGATGCAATTTTCAGAATAGCAGCCTTTTAATTTCTTTCTTTCTTTTTATTTATTTTTAATAAAAACCCTCAGGCAGTTAAATGGAGATATGACACACAAGACTTGAAGTGAGATTTTACACAGAGCCAGGCAGAAGGCTAACAGAAGCTAACAGGATACAGGCAACTCCAAGATCCAAAAAAAAAAATTGAGAATAAAAAGGTCGAAACATGAGTCAGTCATAATATAGAATATAAATCTCTAATAATGGCAGTCATGATCAAACTGAGCTATTACTTTGCAATGAGCATGAGTAAAGAATCTGTTTATAAAGGGTGTGACTGATTTCAAACAGGTGTGCATGAGCGAACTCAGGTGAGTGTGAATAGTTGAGGTAGTATATGTCAAAGTAATATATGCTCCTGTCCTTGCATCATGAAGGGAAAAAATATTACTAACTTCACATCTAAGGTACTGTAATGTCCCGATATCTGTTGAAATCATGACATTGTTCAACATGAAATATTGTGTGAACCATGCTGGAAAATATTAATGTTAAATATTGCAAATGCCCCTTTCCACTTTTAATTTTGAACAAGTAATTTCACGGTAATGCTAAATACTGTAAATTAATGTGACAGTTTAATGAGCGTCTTATTTTTGAGTGTCACCTTTTTGTGTTTGCAGGGAGCGCGGACCATCTCTCAGAAGTAAGGATTGTGCTGCTGGGCGGTAGGACCGCAGGGAAAAGTACAGCTGGAAACACCATCCTGGGAAAAGAGGACTTTGACTTACGAGGAAGTGCACAGTGTGTTAAGAGACAGGGAGAAGTAGCTGGGAGAAAGATCACTGTGGTTGAAGCTCCAGGATGGCAGAGCGATAAAGCTATAAAGCAGTTGCTCAGGCAGGAGATTGTGCTCAGTGTGTCCATGTGTCCTCCTGGTCCACACGCTGTACTGCTGGTTATGCAGTTGGACTGCAGTTCATGGAAGAGTGAAAGAAACACGTTGAAAAGATGTATGGCGCTCCTTACAGAAAGAGTCTGGAGTCACACGATAATTCTGTTCTCCTGTGAGGAATGGCGAAGAGACCAAACCATAGAGGAGTACATAGCATGTCAAGGGAAGGCCCTTCAGAAGCTGATTGAGAAATGTGGAAACAGATATCATGTTTTCAACTATGAAAAACAAAATGATAACACCCAGGTCACAGAGCTGCTGGAGAAGATAGAGAGGATGGTGGTAGGAAACAGCGGCTGCCATTTGGAAATAGACCCAAAGATCTTACAAGACACAGAAATGAGGAAGCAAGAAGAGGAAAGGAGAGCAATAGTGAGGAGAATGAAAGTGTCAAATCAGAGAGAATACATTAGAAGTCACATGTGTAAGTAATTTCATTAAGTTAAAAATAAAAATATATATTTTTTAATTAATAAAATGTTTTTTCTTGCTGGCATATTGATTTGGTATAGGAAGAATAAATCCCTTCTGGACATGCTTTTCTGCATATGAGACATGTGGCATGCAAAAAAAAATTTTTAATAAAATTTGTAAAGTCATTAAAAGAAGAAACAAACTTCTTTTGTTTTAGTTTTTCTAAGATCTAAGATAAACAAAGAAAATAAGCAGGGTGGCATAGTGGTTAGCCCTGAAGCCTCACACACAGCCTCCAGGGTTCGAGGGTTCAACTCCCTCCTCCAACTCCTTTTGCGGCGAGTATGCTCTTTCTCCCTGTGCTTGGCAGGTTTCCTTCCCAAGTCCAAAGACGTGCACGTTAGGTTAATTGTATTTGTGTGTCCTGTAATGGATGGGCACCATCCAGGGTGTTACCCCCTTTGTTCCCAAATCCCCTGGGATAAGCTCCAGGCCCCCCTGCAACCCTCTACAGGATCAGTCTAGAAAATGAAAAAAGCAAAGAAGCACAATACAAAAAAAAAAAAAAAAAAAAAAAGGCACTCCTAGAGATTGGAAAACTACACAAATCTAAATTGGTGAGGTTTGTTAGCTTGTTCACAATCATCACCAGTTGATATAAAGTTTAGTTAAAGTTTTATAAAAACTGTGACTCCTCAAACCTTCTCCCAACAATCAAGAGCAATGGGCTCCTCTAAGCAACTGCATACTGTAGCACTCTGAGAAGTACAATAATTGATGCCCACAATGCAGGAGAAACGTTAGTAAAAGAATTGAGAAATTGCAGTTAACAGGAACACTGCGGTCAAGTTGCACTCTGTAAGACTCAAAAACTTGGAGAGACCTGAATATTTAGCAGAATCTAATTTATCTGATAGATAAATTTGAAAGCAAACATTACATTTTGTATAATAACAAATACAAAAAGAGAATTGTACAACAGGATAATGATCCTAAGCACTCCACAATATCCCCAATGGGCTACGTCAGGAGGCTCAAGATGAAGGTTTTACATGGCCCTCACAGCCCACTGACCAAAACATCATCGCAAATCTGTGGGTAGACCTCAGAAGAGCAATGCATGCTGGACAGCCAAGGAATCTCACAGAACATGAAGGCTTTTAAAGGGAAAAATGGTCTAAAATCCCCAAACAAGAATAAATAGACTCAGACCTGGCTACAAAATGCATTTAAAGGGTGTTCCTAATTACTGGCCATGCAGTGTGACCAACTTTTGGCATGCCACAGTACAGTTATGTTTTATTAATTCAGATACAAATTATTACAAAGACTGGTAAGACAACTAAATGTCTTTTTTTCTGTCCTATAGATCTATACCATCTATACCATCTGCCAGAAGTGAGAATTGTGCTGCTGAGTTATAGGAATGCTGGAAAAAGTTCATCAGGAAATACCATCCTGGGCGCTGAAAAATTTGGGTTAGGCCAAAATGACAAGAGTGTGAAGAGGCAGGGAAGAGTAGCAGGGAGGATCATCACTGTAGTTGAAGCTCCAGGGTGGCAGAGAAATAAAAGTTGTGCAAGCCACGTCATCACTACTGGGTTACTTGAAGAGATTGCACTCAGCATGTCCATGTGTTCTCCAGGTCCACATGCTGTATTACTGATTGTGTGTTTAGATTTCGCCTTTATGGAAAAACAGAGGAAATCTTTAGTTTATTACCTGAGCCTCCTCAAACTGAGTGTCTGGACTCATGCTATAGTTCTCTTTACATTTGGAGACTCTTTAGGAGACACAACCATAGAGAGACACATTGAGAGCGAAGGGGAGGCTCTTCAGTGGCTGGTTGGGAAATGTGGAAACAGATATCATGTTTTTAACAATAAAGACAGAAATGACAACACTCAGGTTTTAGAGTTGCTGAAAAAAATAGAAGAGATGGTGGCAGGAAACAGAGGCCGCCATTTTGAACTGGACCCAAACTTATTAACAAACTTTAGACCGCAGAAATGGAGGAGACCAGAAAAAGAAACGGTACTAAAACATTCAATTACATGTTATTCATCAATTCATGTATAATTCATATGCAATTTATGAGTTTATTTAATGTTCTCATATTCATTTCTTTAAGTATTTCATGGGATTCAAGCCAAGAATGGGAAGTCGAGATATGAGGCATAGTTTCTTAGGCCCATTTGATGATGGTAGGTGGATTGCACTAAAATACCCTTAAATGTGAATGAGTGTGTGAATACCTGTGCATGGTGCTATTGATCCCACCCAGGATCCCAACCAGAGTTCTTGGTGCCAATCATGTGGCAACAGCACGATGTATAAATCTTGCACAAAGAGATCAGAAGCTTCAATTAATGTTCACATTAAACACAAGACCTATTGTGGTACGTTTGCTGGGTTTGGTTTGAGTATTTCTAAGACCACTAAATGCCATGTGTTTTACAGTAGAAAGTTTCTAATCAATTTATGAAGTTCTATAGTTTACATTTTCAACACAGACTATGAGCCATATTAATGTGGAACATAACAAATAACACATAGTTATTGAACCATGGTCAAAACTGACCTCCTTGTGTATGAAGAAACTGTCTTTGACTTAATTCACACATGAATGCTGATTTTCAATGAGTTGCTTATTTATCCTTTTGAACCTACAGCATTGTCCTTTCGTCCTGTTCCTCAATCTGGTTGGGGGACTAGACACTTTTCCTACACTCCGTATGCGTATGCTGTTGACGAAGGTCCCAGCAACCTTAGTGAGTATGTGTGTGTGTGTGTGTGTGTGTGTATATATATATATATATATATATATATATATATTTATGATGACGTTGAATGCTACCCTGGTGTTTTTTTTTTTCTTTTCCATCTTGTATTAATGGTATTTGGCTAATGTCTGTTTTCTAATGGTGTTTCCAAACATTTGAGGGCCCCCTTTGGATGCACAAGAGTACTTAATGGAATCAGAGTATAGAGTTTGTTGTAGTGGTCAACATGCTAGGTCAACTTAGCTATTTTTATCTAAGAATAATGTGCAATCACATGTACTATGTCGTTTTATGTTATTTTATTTCACCAAATTAGCCAATTAGAGTACAGAATATAAGCTTGTCTTGATTTGAAGTTTCTGGAAATGTAGTTTTCTTATGGACACACATTTGTTTAGTCCCAATACTGTAAGTTTGTATCACATTGTGTGTATGGAAATGCTCTTACTTTTACTATTAAACATAGCTATGGTGTTTACAGTAGATTATTTTTTGCCATGCAACTACACCATGAGTTTAAGTGATGTCCATTCATATTTTTTTTCTGACCACATTTCTTTCACAAAGTTGACCGTTCAGCACTATATTTCCAGGTTTTGATCCAGTAATTTGGAAGGTCCAGTAATTTGAAACGTCCTTAGTTGCTTTCCTTGCTTGATGCAGCCCAATAATAAATGGCAACGGTATTTTAAATGGCAGTGTATTTCTCAGGAACCTTTATTTATATTTATTGCTGAGGTAGATTTGTGCGTCAATGCTATAGTAATGAATGTAAAGGTTAAATGGACACATGAGTACTGTTCTGTATGCAATATACATATAATATATAATAAATAGCAGCACTGACCCTAGGCGTAATCCCTGAAGTGAAAGTTTACAGTAGGGATGGTACTCACCAGGGTCCATCTGATATGATATTATCACAATACCCATTTTCAAATATAATTTGTATAATAAATGTTGCAATTCAATATTCAGTACAGCGGAACCTTGGATTACGAACATAATTTGTTCCAGAAGTGGGTTCATATATCAAAACACTCGTAAACCAAATCGAATTTTCCCATAAAAAATAATGGAAGTAAAAATAAAATTAACCTGCACATTACCTTTAAACAAAAATTAAAAATAAATCCTGACAGATTCCTTTGTGCGCGCAGGTGCTGTGTATGTGTGTGAATCTAAAGTAAGAGGAGAGGAGGAATGAGCCCTCCCCTCTCCCTCTTCTCATCTTACACAGTAACTCTTCCTCCTCTCTTATTTGAGTTTCACACACACGCACACACAACGGAAACACTTTTATCGGGAAAATAAACAAGAAATCTCTCTAATGACACTCAAATGACGCAGACTACCGGAATCACTTCTGTAAAGTAAAAATAAAACAAATTAACCTGCACTTTACCTTTGAAAAGAATCGCAGTGTTTCTGTCTGGGCACGGCATCCAATGACACGTTTACGTGCACACGTATGGTCACGGTGTTATAGTAAACAGTACAGCATGGATATTGATTATACAAGTGAGAGACGCGCACTAAGACCCAGCAGGGGAGACGATTACCCACAATTCCACAGCGCAAGAGAGAGAAAAATCATTGGCTCAGTTGTGATCACATAAACGCTCAAAATCAAAACAAGAAGCACAAGCGTGCTACTTGATACTCTGTACATGAAAATCAAGACTTGCTCCGTTTTCAAGTCAAAATTTATTAAAAATCTTTGCTCATCTTGTGGAACACTCACAAACCGCGTTATTCACAATCCGGGTTCCAATGTATTCCCAGTTCAATAATTTGCACACATGATGCTGTGCTGCATGCCAGTACGTAAATAATTTAGAGTTCACCACCTGTTGGATTATAGAAGAATGACAATGTTTTATCACCTCAAATGCAAAAGTATAAATTAATTTTTACATTTCTTTTTTATTTTGGAGTCATTAATTGCCGCACATTTTTTCATCTGTAGTAGGTTTGGTACTTTGGTAAGAGCCATAGGCGAAGAAGGTTTTAAATTAAGCTTATGCAACAACATCTGGAGGACAACAGTGTATCAAAACTCCTAAATTCATAAAAAAATAATAAAAATAAAGCCATTAATGATTCTGCAGTCTGAAGTTTACCCATTACTAGGCACATTGCTTAAATGATAATTTGCAACCCAGTATGAGGAGCCAATCTTTGGCCTCTAGTACCACTGGACTGTGATCAGTTAGGCCTTGTTAGAATTGTTATAGGCTGGGAATTAATACAAAACAGCATATAAAAAAACACAGTGCAAGCTGGAAAGAATTCTTCCTAAAAAATAATAATAATTAAACATTTTTATGTTTTAGCTAGGCTTCCAGTGCCGGTTTTCCCGTTGATAGGTTCCGCCTGGAGTCCTTCCACCCTGAAAACACATGTAAGTAGGTGGATGTCTGGTTAATTGCCGTTAATTTGAGCGTGTGTGTGTGTGTGCGCGCGCGCGCGCATGGTGCGTTGTGATGGTCTGACTTCTCATACATACTCCCTTTGCATGCAGTGACAGATTGATTGATTATTGTGTTTTATTTATTCTTCAAACATGAAAGTTTAATTGAACATAGTGAGAATAAAAAAGGGCAAAATTTAAATTACATGGTTGTATGTTGAACCATTTGACATGTTGGAAAGCAACTTATTAAAATGTATTTTACGATCATACAGGTCTAAACTTCACTTTGTAGAAATGTAATGTTTAAATGAACAGTTAAATATACACATGGTCTCCACAGCACTCAGCAGACACTGAACTACCGTTTCTCGAGTCCACTGCAAACTGTTCTGTGGATGAGTACAGAGATAAATACAGGTAAATAAAGAATAGACATCCTATTGACTTTCACAATATGAATTGTAATTGTTATTTGTTTTTAGTTTATATATAAAAATATTTATATAAATATCTGAAGTAGCTGAATAGTGTAATCACACAGCTATTGATTTTTCTTCTGTCCGTATTAAGTAATGTATAATAACACTATCAGGTAGCTGATAGCTTTTATGATGCTTGTATGATGCTTTGTATGATTTGTCAATTTCTGTACTCAAACTAAATTTGATTGCTGAATTATTATAGATGACACATTTATCCTGAGTTCCTGGTTTTTCAGGATTCTCCAGGTTCCTGCTGGTCAGTTCCTGTGCAAGTTCTCCAACCTTGTGTTTGAGATGGAAGGGAAAGTGGAAGTAATGTACAGAATAGAGTCCTGGAATCGTTCTAACTTGGATGGATTAGGACAAAAGCAGCCTGCAGGACCTCTGTAC
Source organism: Clarias fuscus (assembly GCA_030347435.1). Taxonomy (NCBI): domain Eukaryota; kingdom Metazoa; phylum Chordata; class Actinopteri; order Siluriformes; family Clariidae; genus Clarias; species Clarias fuscus. Next base: position 3,881,010 of record CM059212.1, read on the forward strand.
AATATTAAATGTCTTGAAGGTTCAATCCATCTCCTGCACCTTCCACACTGTGAGACCTGTGAGTTTATTTTTTTTTCATCGTAGAGTTCAATTTACAGATACATTATTATTAGGTGCAACATAACAAAAAAGTGACAGTTGCATGTTCTAGCATTTTACCAAACTAAGTATAGATCCATAAGTCTTTGGCCATTGAACCCATTTAAGGGCTCTAAGTATTGCTACAGTTTGCTCACAAAAACAATACAAATGTATTTTTATACACCAAAGGTGAAAAGTCCTAAGAACAGCCAACGGTATTTTAAAGTACTAAAAAATATCACAATAATGACCCATTACTGTGTTAATAAAAATTTAATTCAGAAAGTGAATACAAGAGTATCTTGTAAATTGGTGATTTATATTGTATGTATTATATGTGTTATATATTATATTAATGCATATTTAACATTAACAATTAAAGTAGTTAAGGGCTGGAGAGAGAGTACCTTGTTAATCCAAAAGGGAAATTATAAAAAAATCTATTATGTTACAGGTATAGACAGGGCCAAATTGACTGTGGCACACGTGACTGGTGATGATGTGGAGATTATTCAGCCACTAAAAGTAACAAGCACACATGTGATCATAGATATTCAGCATCTCTCCCTTTATAGTATCTTAAAAGAATGGCTATTCCAAGCACATCCCATCAGAGCCCAAGTTCTTCTATTCTATCAGAGAGAAATGAATAAACTTAACATCCATCTGGTTCCAGGGAATGTCCCAGTTGAAGAGGTAATCTGCTTTAATGCATGGTTATTATGTTTAACAATATATCTCAGTCTTCTTTATCCCTAATACTCATATTTATTGGAAATTTATTGGAGACACATCTTAGTGATGGTCTAAAAATTTGAATTTTTAAGGTGTATAATTTTTTTTTTGCCTTGCAGGTACAGAAAAGACAGGAGTGCAACACGTACATTATGACAAGCTCCAAATGTAATCTGACCCCTGGTGAAATATACAGTCCGTGCTGTAAAACTACTGAGTGTGATTGTGTATCCCAACCAGAGGTAACCGTCACTATCACCTTTGTTACTTTAGAAACATGGTTGACTTCTCAAATAATCTCTCCATCATCTTTTTCATTAGCATGAGACTTTTGATTGTGATTTTGGCCCCAACTTTCACCCTACATTTGAGGTGATCTTGAGTGCAGAGGTTAAACAAGTCACATTAAGTCTTTTGGATGAAAAGGGCCAGGAGGTGTGGATGCCTCGTCTGGTCTTTCTAACAGGTAGGCACATCTATCAGTGGCTGGTATCAGTGGAATGGCAGAGTTAAGTCTTTTATACACTCAGTTATTCAGTCAGTGCATACCATTGATTTGATTTAAAAAATAAAAGTGGTGGTTTGATCTCATTTTAAATCTAGGTCTATATTAATGACAGTAGTTTTAAACTATCACGTCTTGCTTTCTGTTTTGTCACATCAGGTACAACAAGAAATTCCTTCAGATTGGAATCTACAGGTATGGCTGTCTTTTAATTAATTAATAATTTTTTTAAACAAATACTTTAAATGATGATTTGTCTTTTAAATATTTATATAAAATGATTAATATGGAACCCATTTAAATATTTTTAATGTAAGATAAAATATTTTAATACAAATGTAATCCTATTGCAGAAGACACATGATGCTTTGTACAATGTAATATTAATGTTTTCAGTCATTTGATATCATCTGCATTTCAGGTGCTGACTTTGTCGATAAACAAAGGGAAAAGCTCATTCAGAGAGTTTCAGCAGTAATGGAGATTGCAGACTATCTAAAAGCCAGGGAAATGATTACTAATGAAATGAACAGTAACATTCAGGTAAAGTCAACAGCTCAAGAGAAAATGAGAGCACTGTACACATGTCTCGACTCAGGAGGAACATCTGTGAAAGCAGAATTTTATAAAATCCTCAAGGAGAAGGAGTCTTTCCTAATAGATGATCTGGAGTCTGGATCAAGCCCAGCTTGGTGAGCCATGCACACCTTTGTAAATACAGTTTGTTTTCTAACTTTTTATTGTGAAATTTTGTATATTTTCATGATTTTGTTTAAACTGTTTAATTACGAGTCTCTACAATCTAACAGCATCATTAATACATTTAATTGTAGAACTTAAGGCTTCTGCGATTTGGTGTGCAAGTACTGCACAAAATGTTTGATACAACATTATTATTGTATGGCTTTTTTTATTTTAATTGTTCTATTCAAATCTCTAGAGTGCAAGTGTAATAGTTATAGCTGCAAATGTATGCATTTAATTAAATTCCCTTAGCTATAAATAGAGAATTTGGAAAAGATTCAGTTAAATGTCTTTATTATTGTAGATGTAAAAACTCTTCCTTTATGCTGTCCTGTTTTCTACTTTTGTTATAAAGAACACTTTCATATCTCGGACATGTGTTTTTTATAAATTTTTTTGGACTTGCCCACCTTTGTGCCTTTTTTATCCATGGGAAACTTTACCATTGTTTTACTTTTTTCATTACCAGAGTAGCCATTTCATCTACGAGACATTAAAGAATAAGGAGTTGAGAGAAAGCTTCTCAAAGTTTACATCCCTTTCTTAAAATCAACCACAAAAGTACTGTTTAGGCTTTGAAATAAAGTTGTTTTTTTAAACAGTGGCTCATAACTCAAAAACATCTCAAACTTGTTTTAGTCCAATTGCAAACAGACTGAATACAGGTCTTTAATGCATTATCAGACTTGTGTAACAAGGTTATGTTTGTCTGCAGTTCTGTTTGGTAGGTTTTGTTCCACAATGGGCACTGTTACGTCCCAGTATAGGGTTGGGTCGTATGTGTAAGAATGGATCTGGGTTCTACTTGAAATGTTTGGGAAAAGTGGACCACAATGGTGTTATACAATAACAACTAAAGGAATGAGACAAAAGCGTTAACTTGGAAACCAGTGAGAATTTATTGCTGACAACAATATACATGGGAACAAAAGATATACATACAAATATGGACACACAACACCGGGATCAGCTTCAGGGTGGACCCAGGCCAAAATAATAAACCAAAGGTATCTGTATTTAAAATATAACTGACTTACCTACAAAAAATGACAAAAATACAAATAACTTCCCTTACTCCCTAAACCAAAAACATTGATTCAAATTCCCTCTCCCAAAATAAAATGGCAGACACACCCCTACTTCCGGTGAGTGAACAAATATATACAGTGAGGTAATATACATGGGGACTATCAGCTTGACTACATATAAACCAAACCAAAGGTCAAAACAAAAATCGAAGTCAATCGGAGGCAAAAGTCAAAACCAGTATACACAGAACAAGATCAGAATGTCACAATCACAATATCTCTCTCTCTTTTCTCCAACACATCCAATGCCTCGCCTACATGCCTCCCTCTTCATGTGGCTCTCTCCAGTATATGTATGGTCGCAGATTGATGATGTCACTCTCAGGGCGGAAACTACCATGTGTAGCAGCAGTTGGAAAACGCGGAGTGGAGTTTGGAGCGGCACGCACACACATACACACACAACAGAGCACAACAACAAACACATACCAACATTATTGCAGGGTCTATTCTTCGTACGTCGCTTGAAACATCCGAGATGAATTGACAGATCTAAGATGAGATCATCGTGCTAATTACGATGTGGCTAATTCGGTTCTTCGAGCACACCTGTTGTTGATGATTAGTATAGCTGGATTGAGTTGTCTAGGATTAGTGCGCGTTCGTGCATTTGTTTAAAAGGCGATATGCATCGACAGTAGAAACACTGATCACAACCCCTGCGATTGGTTGACGAAATGGCACAAGAGCAGCTTTTTTTTTTTTTCCCTCAAGCGGAGCAAGAGCTTTTATTAGAGAGTTATGGAGAATTTCAAACTTTAATAAAGATCATTTAAAATGAAATTATTAAATACGCACGTGCTGCCCGTGTTATATGTTATATGTGTGTGTATATGTATATATATATATATACACACACACACACACATACATACACTCTCAAACCCTATTTGTATTAATTTAAAGTTAGCTGAACAAATTTGACAATTTAAGTAATCATAAGTACTTAAGTAACAGTAAGTGTCACCTCAAAGTTCCACCAGTTTAAATCTAAAGCGCACTGGTGGCTCAGTGGGAGGTGTCTTGCCTGCCATGCGAAAGACCCGGGTTCGGTTCCCGTGCTGGATTGAATTTACTTTATTTGCAACAAATTGAAATATTGATAGTTCTGTTTACTTAAAATTACTTAAAAAATTATGTAACTGATTACCTCAAATATTTTGAGTTTTGCCAACTTAATTGGGTTTACAGTGTAAAAGTGAAGTAGAAGAACAAGTATAGTAAGAAGTATATTGTCATGCTGTGCTAAAGGATCCTGTCTATCACACAATACACAAGGAATCTGAAAAACTCTGAATAATCCTCACACCTTCAGTAACCGGTTGCTCTCTCATAAACGGACAAGATATGGCTGCGACAGATTTGAGAAAATTACCTCCACTTATATAGACGCAATCGGGGGATATTACATTCGGGGGATTGTTATATATGATTAGACACACGGAGATTAACACACGAATGATGACCACAGACTCACACATGTATACATATACTGTATTTATGTTTAAATACATCCATCCATATATTCATGCAAGATACTTTTCTTTTCCCGCGGAGTCGGTCCGTGTCAGTCATGCTCTTTAACCAATCAGATGTGTAATATAGTATAATAAATTTATAGTGTGAGTATAATTCACCAACTTGTAACATGTATTATACTGCTGGCTGGGAAGATTGTGCCATGCCGTTCATTGCCTTGGTAAACAGTTTTTATGGATTCCATGCTGGCGATTACATATTCTCTTAAAATACCTTTTAAGTTTACTTTGCTTTTTGAAAGTCACACATATCTTCCCGTTTAAGATTCAAAATTGTTTTGCACCAGGTTGCTGTTTAGCATTTTTAGGCTGAACAGTCGCTAAAAGTAACAAGCCCACACATGATCATAGATATTCAGCATCTCTCCCTTTTTAGAATCCTAAAAGAACTGTTATTTCAAGCACATCCCATCAGAGCCCAAGTTCTTCTACTCTATCAAAGAGGAATGAATAAACTTAACATCCATTTGGTTCCAGGGAATGTCCCCGTTGAAGAGGTAATCTGCTTTAATAATGTATGTTTATGTTTAACATTAATTGCTTGTTTTGACTAGGTTTTTGTATATGCCCTTCCTTTGGTTTTGTTTGTTTGGTTTTTAAATACGTCTGCATGTATTTGCACATAATTCTGTATTTAGTGGCTTAGTAGGGAGTCAACACCATTTTGTTTGTACTTTGTTTTCTTCTGGTTTGTGGTTAGGAAGCGAGTAAGGGTAGTATTTTGTATTTCTGTTTCTTTTCTTTTGGTGCAGGTTAGGTGTTTCACTTCGGGACCAGGTAGAGGGAATTTTGTTCATTATTTTTGGCCTTGTCGGCTTCTGAAGCTTTTAGCCACCTTTTGGGGATTCGCGTATTCACTCTTGTAAATAAACACTAAGGGAACGCACTATTGGTCTCACCCCCCTGTTTTTCTTTTCATTCCTGTTATGGCCCGACCTAGTCTTTATTCATAATTCTTATATGTGTTGGAAATAATTTTAGCGCATAACACCGGGGACTCTCGTCCTACTTGTCTGTTATTTTATTTAATTTTATACAATCTACAGGAAAGTTGTATTTGTCAAGCTCTAAGATGTTCCCAGTTACTAACCAAGCACAGGCTGCTAAGTTGACGTGTTGCACATGTTGCTTGCCAATAAATACAGTAGTCACTTCTTGATATTCCTCTTCTTGTAATTTCAATACTTGATTTGTTGTTAAATATAGTTCTGAGTGTTGGGGGCGTGGACTTGTATGTAGATTACCCAAACTGTTGCCCCTGTGAATAGCTGTCCTTTCTCAAGAGGTGTGGTCTTGTATGTAGATTACCCATTTTAACGCGGAGTCAGCGTGATGGGGATCCATATGCAACTTTTTTGTAAACTTAATCATAAACTAACAGATCAGGGTCAAACCGGAGCAATAAGAACAGTGTAGGCAAACCAGAATCAAAAAGTCCAGGCAATAGGGTCGTGGCAGGCGGCAGTCCAGTCGAGTAAATCCAGTAAACAAAGCGTGGGTCCAAAAGGCAGGCGGCAGGCAGACGGAGTACAAAGGCAAGTGGGTTGGCAACGAGAGATGAAAACAGGAATATACGCTCGGAGACGTTAGCAGCAAAACAAGACTTTGCGAGGTGGTGAGAGTGAGCGTGCACTTTGAAGACTGAGTAATTGCTGATACCTGTGCCGGTGATCAGCCCCAGGCACGGGGTTGTGGGTAATGGAGTTCGTTTGAGACTAGTACTCAGGTGATGGCTCTCTCTGGTGGTGATCGGAGGAAGTCACAGAAGCTGAGTTTGTGACACCCATACTGATTTTCCTGTGAATAACATGGGGGTATGTCCTGACTTAGGTAATTTCAGGAAGATATTGGCAGAGACTGAGACTGCTGAAAGTGTTTATTTCCCTTATTTTATAAAAGCACAACGTTTTGTTGACATTGTCAGTGTACATAAATCAAACTGGACTCTTTACAGATTTTCACAAATGGAGCATTTTTAAATGCTCTCGCCCATGGCACAGGTGACCCCTGTTGTATAGGAGGAAAGTTATAAGCGGTTACGTGCCAGATTACGTCACAGAAGGCAGAGCTGTTTTTTTTGACGAATATAGCACTTTTTTCCCCTCGAGGTGGGCGTGGCTACAAGCATCACCCAACAGAGCCAATCAAGTCAGCGCGTTTTCCTCGAGGTGGGCATGGCTAAACGCGTCACTCAGCAGAGCCAATCAACACAATAGTTTTCCAGAGCAAACATGTTTTTGTTTTCGCACTTACAGCGCGCACTGACAGCGTGGCACTTTAATCGAACAATGGAGGGAGAAGCTGTCAGCGCTCAGGTTATACACTAAGGATAACAGCATGTATTAGTCTGTATGGTACTGCAAATGTTTAAGCTTGTATGTAGAACTTGGTGTGTGATAACTTGGCTAAAGTCGTTAATACACCGACACTCTTGGATGGGGGAGCACGCGCACATGCTGTCAACACACCATTAACTGCTGAGTCATGCGTTTGGTTTCTCCCCGTGCTCTCGTTAGACATTCTTAACACTACTTAATAGCTGTCAATGTGTTATTGAAATTAGTATGAAATGTATTGAACACAAATAACATGGTCATGTGATGCAGTATTTCCATTTTTATTCTATTGTGAATAAATAACTTAATTTTTAATGTACAGGTGGTGGACGTAGCGAGTGTCTCTGTCTCAGAGTCTCCAAGGCGGGTCAAAAAAACAGGTGGACACAAGTGTCCCATTTGTGGGCAGGTCTATGCTGATATAGCCCAGCACCTAAGATGCACAGAAAATATTACAAACCAAACCGAATTGGCTCTTTTATCCAAATTATCTCACCGACAGTAAGTATCCTGTTTTCTCTCTTCTACACTTCATTTTTTACCTGCATTTGATGTACATACTGAATTTCATGTAATTATGTCTGTGCTAAAATTTGTACATTTGCACATACTGCCCAGTGCACTCCTGTAAAGCTAAAAGTCTAAATAGACTAGACAAGCACCTCCAAAAGATTCAAAAGAACAAATTCAAAAGAACAAATTTTCATCGTTACTTCTACAGCTTTACTGCCCATTTGGACTGCCCAGTGCACTCCTGTAAGGCTAAAAGTCTAAATAGACTAGACAAGCACCTCCAAAAGATTAAAAACTTGGGGTATGTTGAAGTTCTCTGGACTAAGACTCAAAAAATAAAAACCCTTCCCAACTGTTTGACTGAAGGCATTTAGTTAGTAACCCAGTCTAAGTATCTATCCATGTCATATCTACCTATGTCTCTGATGCATCTGTGGTCCTTACTTTAGTCTTATGCAGTCAACTTGGGCTCAAATGCTTTATTTATATTCAATTTGTATGCAAACTTTAAAATGTGCTTAAATGATTAACATTACATCTGTATTTTCAGAAACATGCGATTATGCTTGCACTCCTGAGGGCTTCAAATCCCACCCCACCCATGGTCTCTCATCTTGATGAGGTGGATGAATCAGTGGTTGAAGAGGGCATCAGGAGGGAGATGGAGGTATGTTCACAAGCTGCCTCTCCTGCAAGTAGAACCCACAGTGAGAATGCAACACCAAATGTGTGCTCTCCTTCACAATCCTCTAGTAAGCCCCACAATGAGCATGCCAGCCTGAATTTGCCACCGCGTTCTCATTAGGAAATCGACACTCCCTGTGGACATTTCCACTCTAAATAGTTCTCCTCCGTCTCACTCTGCCAGCGAGTCTCCCAATGAGCCTGGAACCTCAGGTATGCAAGATGTCTGCAAAATGCCAGCACCTGACAAACGTAAAAGAAGCCGTCCTCTGCTGAGGGATCCTTCACCTGCCTGGAGGAACTGCCAGGTTTTGTCTGCTGAATTAATCGTGGTCAAGCAGTTGCTCAAGGCTGAAATTGAAAGGAATGATGAGCTCAAGCAGCTACATGTATCAACAAGTCGCTCAACTGTGAGTTGTTTCTCTGATGCATACAATTGTAAGTCTTTCATTTTTCATGATCAACAGATCTGCTTCACACATGCTTCTCATTTCAGGCAGCTAAATTCAAGCTACGAAAACCCTTCTCACCCAGCAAAGCCCCTCATTACGATAAATATAACGCCTTTGAACCTGAAGGATAGGTGACATTGAATCATTTGTCTGAGTTTTACAATCTGCAAAATGATGCAGAGTTGTCAATTATATTTACTTTGGTTTACGTTCGTGTCTTTTCAGTGAGGCTGGTAGAAGAGTTCCACAAGGGCCATGTGGAAGGGGTCAATCCAACAAGAAAAGCCCGAGAAAATGCCAAACAGCACGCAACTCATATAATCCTCTTTTTGGAATTCATGGCGAACCCGGCAATTCCGAACGCCGATCTTTTTTTTCTGTACTAAATTGTAGCGTCTGCAAGTGACCGCTAAATTGTAAAGGATGTCCGTGTCAAACGGAGTAGGAGACGTGACCTAATTTGTATTCTTGACTTCACAGTTTCATGGGACACCTGCAGGAAAGGCAGTTGAAGCCGACAACGCAGATATTGTATCTACTGGACACAGTGGCGTTCCTAAAATACATTCTAAACATGTCACCACCATCTGTCAGACTCGGGACTAAACGCATCAACACGCTAATGGTAGAACTGAGGGCTCATCTCAGAGATATTGGGCGGGATGTGGTTGGACACCAGCTCAAAGTGCGTAGAGCAAAGTCCGGTAAGTTTGAGATGCAAGCCTCTACCTCCATTGCTTAACACCACATTAATTGAGAAATGCATGTATAATGAATTGTGTTCCTAATTTCAGAAAGACTTGTTGATGCCAGAAACCACAACTTGTTCACTGAGTTGGCTTCTGAAAATATTGCTGCAGCACTTGGTATGGAGATCTGCTCATTGTGATTATTTATGTAATTGGAACAGGTACAGATGTGTGAAGAGCAGTTTTCTAGTTTTGCCGTCGCACCTCACGGCGACGTTATGCAGTTGCTGGCTTTGACCACTGAGTGGCGCTATATAACTATAGACCAACGCGTCAAACCTTATTTCATTCTCTCAAGGATTAATGAGCCGCAGCTCCTTTAGAGCTGCACGTAGTAGCGGACAAAATCAAGTGTAACATTGTACTGAATTCATAATAACAGTACTAAAATTAAAGTACAAATGTAGAATTAAATTTTATTAGTATCGAATTTAAGCAAAGTAAATGTTAACAGTGAGCCTTTAGATTTTCTCATGTGTAATTAGAAAGCCTACGCGTGTACCACTGTAAACCCTAATGCTCAAAGTAATTAAACACATTGAGTACTGTTTACCTAAATAATTGTTTGAGTACGTAAGTAACAATAACTTAAGTAAAACTTCCACCAGGGTAATCTCTATAGAGCTCTCGTGGTGCAGTGGTTAAGTATCTCGCCTTCCATGTGGAAGACCCCCGGTTTGATTCCTGTGCAGGATGGGCTGCAATATCTATTTTTTTTTATTTGTTCAACAAACTCAAAAATTTATGTTTCCAATTTTAAATAAACAGAACTATTATTAATTTTAAAAAAAATATGTAACTGATCACCTCAAATATTTGGCGTTTTGCCAACTTAATCGGGTTTACAGTGTAGGGTTTTGGGTCATCTTAAATGTTGTGTTCTTTAAATTTGTAGTAGATAATGCCAAAATAAATTAAACTAAATTACTATAAAATTAAAAACATTGTCAGGACGTGCTACTGCATAAGCAGATGTCGTTGTCACTCAGCCCCGCTTGTGTTTTTGCGGTAGTATGGAATGAAATGCAGTATGATGTTATGATCATAATTTTGTTTAATAAATAATGATCCCCGTTGCGCTGTACCACCGCTGGCAAAATCTTATAAAATATAATCACAGTACTAAAATTATAGTAATACATATAGCCGTTTCTTATTTGCATCAAATTTAAGCAAAGTAAATGTATACTTGTCACGGCGTGCGCCTGTGATGGGCGTGTGCCCAAATCAATATCGCTCCTCACTCATTTCGAAGCTCACTAGGTAGGCGGCCTAGATGCACACTGCAGGTATGCGAAGAAGCAGGGCCGCCTAACTAGGCACAACTGGTGAGCTATCGGCGCTAATGATCCCGAGCTTCTCTCTGCGCTATCAAACACAGCGGGGAGTGTTTCTCGGGGTCTGTTGGGGGAAACTGGACTTTAAAAAGCATCTCGCTGTGGAGTTTACTAAGGAGAGTGGCACGCGAGCGGGTGATGTGACGCGCCCCATAGACTTTAAAAAGGGGAATGCCTCCCTTTGATCTCCGCGAGAGGACAGCGTGTGAACAAGCCTTATAAGACTCCACTTTTATTTAAGTGCACTCACAATGACTTTCGTTCTTTTTCGTTGAATCCCTTATGATTTTTGAAATGATGAAAGTAAACAGGGTGCGCTAACTTCAGCGCATCAGAAAATGAACCGAAACTCCGTGTATACTTGCCTCACAGACGTGCAAAATATATACTTATAAAAAGCGAAATGTCTGCTTTTATGTAAATGATGTAATTATAATTATGTAAATTATAAATTCTGTGTGTTTTGGTGTGTGTGTGGGGGGGGGGTCACCTGAGAGGTGTCAATAGGCCTTACATATTCATGAAAATGTGTGGATTATTCAGTGCAACAGAGGCTCTGCTGACAAAAGTTAGGCACATCAGTCAATGTGGAAGAGATGGAAAGTTTCCTCACCATAACATGCCTTGTACTGTTTTTAATCACTCTATACACAACAAATGAAAATACAAATGGTCTATTTTGTTTTTTTATTTTCATTTTGTATTCAATTTTTATATTTTATTTAAAAATAAATACCCAAGAAAATTGTGTACAGAGTGATTACAACAATACAATTCATGTTATGATAAGGAAAATCTCAATGTCTTCCATTCCAGGGATTAAAAACGGTAACAATTTTAATTTTAGAATCTGGAATCCAGAAGATTAAAAAGAGGCCTGAAGCACTGCAGGTCTTCAGAAGAGCCTCAGATCCAAGAGGGTCTTAAAGTGGGGAGGGGTGCATTTTAGTTTCTCTGAATGTATAGGTGAGAACCGCTGGTTCACACCTGGGGAGGGGTAAATTCTTTGCATTTGAATGTTTCTGACACTGTAAAGCAGACACAGTAACCCTAAAACATGATTATCTTCATCACTACACAGTAAACCCTAATGCTCAATGTAATTGTACTGTTAACTTAAATAATTGAATGAGTAATAATTGAGTATTCGGAACGTTTTGGCATTTATGAGTTTGTAGAACTGACACTTTCCAAGTTAGCTGAACAAATTCAACAAACTTTAAATTTATGATGTAACTGATTACCTCAAATTTTTTTGAGTTGTTCCAACTTAATCGGGTTTACAGTGCAACAGACCCCGAGTTACACTCCCCGCTGTATTTTATAGCGTGGAGAGAAGCCCGGGATCATTAGCTGCGATAGCTCACCAGCCGTGCCTAATTCCGTGGCCCTGCTCCTTCGCGCACAAGCAGAAGGAGAGGCCGCCTAGCTAGTGAGCGAGGAGCGATATTGATTTGGGCGCACTAGCCTGAGAGGCCCCCTAGCTAGTGAGCGAGGAGCGATATTGATTTGGGCGCCCTAGCCTGAGAGGACGCCTAGCTAGTGAGCGAGGAGCGATATTGATTTGGGCGCACTAGCCTGAGAGGCCGCCTAGCTAGTGAGCGAGGAGCGATATTGATTTAGGCGCACTAGCCTGAGAGGCCGCCTAGCTAGTGAGCGAGGAGCGATATTGATTTGGGCGCACTAGCCTGAGAGGCCGCCTAGCTAGTGAGCGAGGAGCGATATTGATTTGGGCGCACTAGCCTGAGAGGCCGCCTAGCTAGTGAGCGAGGAGCGATATTGATTTGGGCGCACTAGCCTGAGAGGCCGCCTAGCTAGTGAGCGAGGAGCGATATTGATTTGGGCGCACTAGCCTGAGAGGCCGCCTAGCTAGTGAGCGAGGAGCGATATTGATTTGGGCGCACTAGCCTGAGAGGCCGCCTAGCTAGTGAGCGAGGAGCGATATTGATTTGGGCGCACTAGCCTGAGAGGCCGCCTAGCTAGTGAGCGAGGAGCGATATTGATTTGGGCGCACTAGCCTGAGAGGCCGCCTAGCTAGTGAGCGAGGAGCGATATTGATTTGGGCGCACTAGCCTGAGAGGCCGCCTAGCTAGTGAGCGAGGAGCGATATTGATTTGGGCGCACTAGCCTGAGAGCCCGCCTAGCTAGTGAGCGAAGAGCGATATTGATTTGGGCGCACGCCCATCACAGGCGCACGCCGTGACAACTTGTAACACAATAACAATTATATTTCGAACATTTTGCAGGCTGCCGTTTGGAGGAAACAGATAATAAAGAATAAACCAATTGTTGGGTCAAAATAACCCAACCAGGTGTTAATTTGTAAATGACTCACTACATCTCATTTGACCCAACATGAGCAACCCAACAATGTGTTTAAAGTACCCGAAATAACCCAGAATTTTAACCCAGCATAAACAACCCAACAGTGTGTTTACAAAAACACCACAGCATTTTTTTAGTATTTTTTGACTGCTACACTGTAAACCCGATTAAGTTGGCAAAACTCCAAATAGTTGAGATAATCAGTTACATTGTAAGTAAACAGCGAGATGCTTTTTAAAGTCCAGTTTCCCCCAACAGAACCCGAGAAACACTCCCCGCTGTGTTTGATCGCGAGCTTTTCTCCGCGCTATCATTAGCGCCGATAGCTCACCAGTTGTGACTAGTTAGGCGGCCCTGCTTCTTCGCATACCTGCAGTTTCTACCTAGGCCGCCTACCTAGTGAGCTTCGGAATGAGTGAGGAGCGATATTGATTTGGGCGCACGCCCATCACAGGAGCAAGCCATGACACAAATATACATTTACTTTCTTAAATTTGATGCAAATAAGAAACGGCTATATGTAACTATAATTTTAGTACTGTGATTATATTTTATAAGATTTTGCCAGCGGTAGTACAGCGCAATGGGGGGTCATTATTTATTAAAGAAAATTATGAACATAACATCGTACTGCATTTCATTCCCATACTACCGCAAAAACACAAGCGGGGCTGAATGACAACGACATCTGCTTACGCAGTAGCACGTCCTGACAATGTTTTAATTTTATAGTCATTTAGTTTAATTTATTTCCGTATTATCTACTACAAATTTAAAGAACACAACATTTAAGATGACCCAAAACCCTACACTGTAAACCCGATTAAGTTGGCAAAACGCCAAATATTTGAGGTAATTAGTTACATATTTTTTTACATTAATGATGTTTCCAATTTTAAGTAAACAGAACTATACATTTTTGAGTTTGTTGAACAAATAAAAAAAATATATTGCAAACTATCCAACACAGGAATTGAACCGGGATTTTCCACATGGCAGGCGAGATACGTAACCACTGCACCACGAGAGATCTATAGAGTTTGCACTGGTGGAAGTTTTACTTAAGTTATTATTACTTACGTACTCAAAAATAATTATTCATTGAATTATTTAGGTTAACAGTACTCAATGTGTTTAATTACTTTGTGCATTAGGGTTTACAGTGTAGTGTACTTGTTTTAATGTTCAACTTCAATGTTTTTTTTTACTCATTACACTATTGTACAGCAAATATCAATAGCTCTGATTCAGATTTTTCATGCTTGTTGTATAAAATATACAGATGTGGAAATTACCATTACTGTAGTATTTCTTCGATACAGCATATTGTTTTGACTTTTTTATGACTTAATTATTTTTTTTAAACCGAGATGACGGAAAATGTCACTTTGCGCCACCTGGCGGTCATTTCACGAATTGCCTTGAAATGCAACTAATTTATTTTGCCCGCTGTCGTTTTGTCGCGGCGAAGAGCGCAGCGGTAATAGACATTCTCCTCTTCACACATTTGTATCTTAAAGTGGTGCGTATCTATCCCTGGATATCCAAGTGGGTAAGTATAAAAGATGCAGATTTTTACATTATAGGGACTTGCATGTACAAACTGGGTTTGTAGTCATGTGGTGTTCCAACAATTAGGATGTCTTCAGAGTGAAAACAGAATAGCCCTTAAAGCTCAGAACATTGTAGCAATTGTCTGTTTTGCTGTTTTCTTTTATTTAAAAAAATGTTTGGCTCAGGATTGTGGGACATGTTCTTGGGTTTAAACCCATCACCATTCATAATGCCTAGCTCTTGTGTTGGTGTTTGGCTTTTACAGATGAACTTGAGAAGCAACCAACACTCCGATCTGCACTGAGATTGTTTTTTGGATTTCTGGCGGGATACATAATTGCTATAACTGGCCACCGAAAGGGTGTCGTCATCAATATGACCACTGAAGAAGTACAGACAGCAGAAAAGGCCAAGGACGGTGCACGCATAATCCGCGCAAGTATGGGCATGCTAGTGTGTGTTTATACAAAATAAAAAAAATTTTAAAAGTAAGAAAGTTGAGTCATGGCTCTTGATTCAATAGGTCGAACAGCACAAGACCCAAAGGTACTTTGGCCAAGCTGCTGTACCCCTCAAATCAGATGAGTATGCCTGGTTTGAACGTTACATTCAACTTCGGGAATATGTTGATGGCGACTCGGAGGCATCTATGTTTTTTCACTCTTCCTCTGGAGGTGTCCACTTGAAACTGGGTGAATATTATAAGGAGGCCTGGGAAGGCATAGATTTAGGAGTGGCACACAGTTTCAATATGCTGCGTACCTCCGTTGCCACTTATGTGAGGGAACTTCTAATTTGTTTTTTTTTTTTTGGTTTTGTTTTTTTTAATGGTCTAGAATAGTGAAGAGTGCATATTCTGATTTCTTTATTCTACCAGGCCAAGCAGCAACTGGGATCAAAGACCTATAAGAAAGTGGCAACTTTTATGTGCCATGACGAACATACAGCTAAAAAGTTTTATCAAGGTTGGTTCCATTAAATTAATAGCAGACCTATTATGTCATGGTGGCTATCGGATTATATTAATTTTCCCTAATGTTTTGCACAGCCGATGAACCGGCTGAGGAGGTTCTCCGCGGCAGACATTTATCTGTTTTGGCTGTTTCAACATATGCAGAAAAGAAAAAAAGCAAGGAGTCAAAAAAAGCATCTCGCCACGATGTGGAGTCAGTCTCCCCTTCAGAGGAAGAAAGCAAGGAAGAGGAGGTCCTGGAGAGTTCATCACCAGAGGA
Source organism: Clarias fuscus (assembly GCA_030347435.1). Lineage (NCBI taxonomy): Eukaryota > Metazoa > Chordata > Actinopteri > Siluriformes > Clariidae > Clarias > Clarias fuscus. The sequence goes on from CM059212.1 coordinate 3,896,883, forward strand.
GCCTATGAGAAAAAAAAAGGTTTTTCCACAGCACATTAAATTTTCTTTGAGACACTGACCTTGTTGAGTGCTGTATAAATAACACTGAATTGAATGTTAACAAGACATGACTGCCCTCGGACCAAAGGGTAATCAAGTCCAAATGAACAAGTTTTTTTTGTTTGTTTGTTTCTTTGTTTGTTTTAACAGAAAGTGAGCATGTCTGCTGATGAAGGTGCACGTCATGGGAAAACCACAGTGATGGAGTCACAATCCGATTCGGAAGAGATCGAACAGGTGCCACGAAAAGTGTACAAGCTGAGCAAGAGGAAAAAATTGTTTGGCGAAAATCGCAAACGCAAGTCAATTGATCACTTTCAGTCCTCCTTTAATTTGTTTAGAAACAAATGATCACTTCCAAAGAGATGGATGATTAGTGGGTGACTGTTCAATATGAATGCTGTCTTTACAAGAAATGGGGTTTCAATGCTTCCACACTCTAGAATCTTTCACGGGGTCAGAGCGCAAGGTCAGCCATGGTACAGTGCCCCTAAGGACCCAACAATGGCAACCTGGCTGAGCTGGGAATTGAACCGCCGATCTTCCGATCAGTAACTCAGTGCGCCTTAGCCCTCTGAGCCACCACTGCCCTATAAGCACTATACAAAATGTAACAAGCTTTTCATCCAAAATGCATTTCAACTTTTTTTTTAGAAACGGCTAGTGAGCTCAAGTGAAGATGATGGGAAACCCACACCATTTAGCTTATTCAGAAAATGACTCGGAAGAGGAGGAGGGGAAAATGGTTGCCAGTCTCGTCCTGCAACAAGAGGTGAGTTTCAGTTGAAGTGGGTCATTTTTAATATGTTAAGAGCTGGTAAATTGGGAGGTACAGTCCATATTTCAGTTTGGTTTAGTCCTAAGTATTAACACAACTGTGCGGTATTGACAGGGAAAGAAAAATAAACCAGCTCCACATCAACTACATGCAGCGATAGTTCCAGTGGATCCAGTGACTAAAAACTCCAGAAGGTATAAGGGATAAGGGGGGTTGTATACTTTACAAATATGCAGCTTATATATGCTACATAATTGATTTATGTTCTCCTTCTAATCATGTATCAGTCATTTAAAATTCTTTACATTTAGGCAGATGTGTAACCAACAAGTGTCAGTCATGTTAACAACATTGAAAATAGTTATATTTTGTCTGGCAACCTCGCATACTTATTTCAACGTTCTCTCCGAGGTGAAGGTAATTAAAACATAAAAATAAAATAAAAAACTTTCAGGCTAAAAGGTAGTTATACACAGAATATATAAACAGTAAGTTGGAGGTTATCACTGTAAATAGTGAATTTGAATGCTATAAAGCAGTCAGTGTAAATGCTTATGTTAGCTTCCCTAACGTACAATTTAGCTAATCCCGGTATAATTTTATGGACCACTATATCTTGTGTTTTCGAAGGTTTTGAGAAGTAATATAGCTAGAGCTACCGTATATCATATAGCTGTATAATAAGCAAAATAATGTAACCCAAGTTTAGACTGCAATAAGTAGAGTAATTTATCACTAGGTAGCGCGGAGAATGTGTGCATGATTAAAAGTATTCTGTATTCAGGGCAAGGCTCGGCCGCGATAGGTTTGGCGTGTACTACAGAGCGCGGTAAAGGCCAAAATGGACATTGTTACTGTTTTTTAATCCTTGAAATGGAAGAGTTATGTGATTAATGAAATTTGCTTGAGATGTTTAAGAATTATCTCTATGTTAATTTTGTCTCTTTTTCCATGTTCATTGCTGCCTATTGTATAGTTCATGAATGTTCAGGTGCTTATGTTATCAGCGGGTTCTGTTTAATGAATTAATAACTACAAAAAAATGTTGCCACAAAAATATCAAACAGATTTTTGAATAAATATTAAACACTCATCACTCACTCATTGTCTATACTGCTTTATCCTGTATTCAGGGTCGTGGGGGGGCTGGAGCCTATCCTAGGAGACTTGGGGCACAAGGCGGGGCACACTCTGGACAGATGTAGATGTAGCTAGATGTCCTGTCTGACAAACTCCTGAAGCTATTTGGGAAAAGAGGAGGACAAATTGGATAATAACTTGAAAACTGAAGAGCATTATGGACCCCATATCTGCAGTAATAATGCATTCTTCAAATAAAGTACTTATTTTCAGTGTACACATTTTACTGAAGAAAACATATTCTACTCTAACTCAATGCCTTTCCTTCTTGACTAGGAGAATGATGTTGATCTTGCAAGAGAGTGTGGTTTCAAGGGACTGTGTGTGTACCTCAATGAGGACCCACAAAATCTGGTGAGAGAGTACATGGTAAGTAATCCCATCATTACATTTGTTCATGCTAATTGTTAGAAAAATCTTATTGAAATAAGTAGTGACATTTCAGCTCGATTGTAATCTTATTTTTCAAAATGGTTACCTCAAAATTGGTTAATTACCAAACTACCAATTAGTTAATTACCATTACCATATCAAATTTATTTTTATTTTGTAAATGTGCAGGTAGAAGACAAAGATGTCATTCAAGGGGCTATAGAGGAGACCACTGTCGGAATATATGTCATCAAAGGACTACATGCCTGTGATACCCGAGAGGACATTGGCATTGTTCTTGAAGGCCAGACAGTATTACAAAATATAGATAATGTTGCATTAGCCACTGCCATGTTGTTTGGCCTAATGTATGCTTTGAACTTGAACAACCCTTCTGAGCTGAAGTATACGTTCGAAGTTCTGCAGAAAGTTGTGATGGAGCTCGAGGGAAACGCACTCTCCAACAATGCCCAAACTCTCAAAAACAGACTCTTTCAGTGAACTGTTGGCAGATTATGGTAAAGTGGACAGACTCTACAGTAGTTTCCCAGTTTGTCACTTCGGAAAAAATGGACTGTTGTTGCACTTTCAGTGCACTGATTGTGGATTACATGTCTGGATGGACACCTTTGAACAAGCACTTATTGAATACACTACAATGTGTATGCTACCTCACATTTTACTTAAATGTAAAAAAAGTTGAGAAAATAAGAAAAATATGCTTAAATCCGGTCTCCTCTTAGTTTGTTTTTTGATGATGATATAAGGTAGCATACAAGTTGTAGTGTATTCTATAAGTGCTTGTCCAAAAGTGCACATCAAGACATGGAATCCACAATTTGTGCAATGAAAGAACAATAGTAATTTTTTAAAGAAGGCAAACATAGGATAGTATCCAACAGACTTTTTTTTCAGTTTAGAAATAGCTTCCACAGTTAGCTGGTTTGAGATTGGACAATTCATAGAATGGTATGTAGAAATGATCCTGGGGCTTGTTAAAGTCCTAGCGTAGATTGTGTGTTAATGCAACCATTCGCTAAATTCACACACTAGTGAGTGACAAGGTGCAGTGTCACATGAAATTTGTATCTTGTGGGCTTGTAGTGGGTGCTATATTTACTTGTTGGTGTAATTTGAAAATAAAGTTTTTCTATGAGGGAGTTTTTCCTTGCCACCATCGCCCTCGGCTTGCTCATCAGTGACAATCTTATCATTTTGATTCATACACATTGCATACAAACTTACTTCTTTTTATTGTGTAAAGCTGCTTTGCGACAATGTCAATTGTTAAAAGCGCTATATAAATAAAATTGACTTGACTTGACTATGAAATAAAATATTTCAGTACAAACTAATCCTATTTCTGCAGCCATATGCTGTGAAAGCAGAATTTTATAAAATCCTCAGTGATAGAGCCTTTCATAGTGGATGGTCTGAAGTCTGGATCAAGCAAAGTTTAGTGAACCATGCAATGTGTAATTGTAATCAGTAAAACATAAGAAAAACATTTTGTAGGTTTGTATATAAAATGTTTGCATAAATACTTTTCATAATGTCACTTGACTATATCAGTTCTAAAAACAGAGATAACTTCTTGCCAGATCTTTTCAAGTAGATACTAGTGTTTATGTATTGCACAATAATATTGTCACTAAGTTTAATTTAGTAATATATGCATTGTTTTTACATATTTTTTACACCACCTGTTTTACCTTCTTTTTGTTTTGTTGCATTAGCTATTTATACAGTTTATATTTATTTACAGTTATTTTATACAGTTGTTAATACAATAAACCACAAATGTTTTGTCTTGCTTTACTACTCTAATAAAAAAAAAATCTTTGAACTGAAGTGAATTGAATTTGTTTTGATTTGCATATCAAATTTAAATCATTCTGATTAGAGATTTCAACTTTAATGTTTATATGGATGCTGATCGATAAGCAGGGTGTTTTCATGTTCAAACTATTTGATCAGAATTTTACTTTTTTTGAGGCGTGCAAAGTGGTTCTTCTTGCTGTGAAGAAATATAACAGTGGAAAAAGTATTTTTCTTCAACTCTGAGAATGACTTCCTATTTTTTCCAATAAATCCCACCTTCTGTGTTACAATTGGTTACAAGAATTCAGACTCATCAATGATTGCTTAAATGCTTTACTCTGTATGAAATTACAAGCAGATCGGTGCTCCTTTTTCATCTAGAGACCCAGTAAATGAAAATCTAGACTAGAGAGATGTTCTCATGGAGTTTACACCTGAAGAATAAAAGCAACATTTTCCTCTCAGAAACTCATTAAGTCACCTAATGTTACCCCTGTGTGGGGCGAATGTGCAAGAATGTATTTATTCTGACAAGAGCGAAACTTTACATTTAGCTACTGTACTGTACCTTCAAAGTGACCCTTGGCCTCACAGTGGCTTACTTCATCAGTCGCTTTCTTGGTTTTGTGCTGAGTCTTGAGAGTAGGCCTTGCCTAGGTAGTGCTTTGGTGGTGTGATTCCACTTCCTCACCATTTATGCAATATTTTTTACATGAAATGCCAAAATTATTGGAATAACACCCTAGTGCTAACATATTATATTAATTTACCTATAAGTTCTTAGTCTCCCCCATAGTCTTAATTTTACCTTTACTTCAGATTGTGAGACTCCGCAAAAAACAACTGAAGTTGTTTTTGCCAAAGAAAAAAAAAAAAGGTATCTGTTTTAACATTACACAGGGCAAAAGCCAATTCTAAATCAAACATCCTCGTTAAGAAAAAAACAAAACCCGTTTGGAGCTTATGGAATCGGTGATTTGAACAAAACATATTTTTCTTTTTCCCCACTTTAAAATACTTGTTGATTGCAAAAAAATTAATCTAATTTAAAAACAATTGCCATTGTATTACAGTATAAGCCTGCAACTGAAAGGACTGACAGACATTCTTTTATTAGATGTGATTAAGATAAATCTACTCAATTACAGTAATTAATTTATCTAGAAGATACATGCCTGTGTTAATTCTCTAAACACTCAGTAAATCACTGCATTATTATCATGAATAGCAACACTCACTCACTCATCTTCTATACCGCTTTATTCTGCATTTAGGGTCACGAGGACCTGGAGGCATGGTGCCAATCCATCGCAGGGCAATGAATATCAACAATGCCAAACAAAAGAATGACTCAGTTGTATTTCATAATTTTCTGCAATTATATAATTATCTCCTATCTGCTAGGACCTGGGAGGCGATTTCCAGGAGACAAAAAGCAATCATGTGTAATATACACTATAGTGAGTCCCCTATACATACAGTACGAATGCTCGAGCTACAAACTTTTGAAGATATGAATATGCATTCGCACATTTTCTAGCAAATAACACCAAAAGCGAGCGTAAAAGCAGCAGCAATGAAGCGGCAAGCAAAAACAATGGAGACAGGGGAGAAAATAATTGAGAGAATGAAGCGAGGTGAAAAGATGGCAGACATTGTTTGTTCTTTGAACATGAATCGTTCAATCATGGGCACGATTCTAAAGAACATTGTACTGCAACATACTGTGTATTACTAATTGTGTTAGTATCCTAGTACCTCGATAATGTTTTTGGACTTGGGAACAAATTAGACTTACAAACGATCTCTTGGAATGGAACTCGTCTGTATGTAGAGGACTTACTGTATTTTGCTAAAATTGTTTAGAAAATGTTTGTGTGCTGTAGCATTAAGAATTCCTGTTCTAAAAATAATAAGAAGAATATTGCATAATTATTTTATAATTATTAGTGAAAAGTGAAAAACTACTCATTTTAGATGTGGTCAAACAATTACCATAAATGTCTACTGTTTATAGTTTAAACTCTAAATATGCTCCCAAAACGCTTTAATTTAATTTCAAACTCAGCTTAATACATTACACTTAAAAAAAGACTGTAATGGTAAACCTGTATACTGTACAGTACTGTACTGCACTACTGTGTCTTCCGCAGTGCTAGAATGTAAAATACCAACCTTATTTGCTATATGTACTGTAATTCCTGCAAGTGTGTTTTTCCTTGGTTTCCTTGATGCTCCAGTTGGAGCATCAGCTATGAACTGTTTGTGTTGATGTTGTCTGTGATTTCTGCACTGGGATGAAGAAAAAAGCTGTGAAGACTTACCTGCACTGCGACTTACTTGTGAAACCCACGTGAAGCAGCACTATACGGTACCAGCCCTGCAGAGACACAAGCTGGCGGAGGTAACTGCTGACATGGAGTTTTCGGCTTCATCGCAGGACTCTGGAGGTCTTAACTGAGACTGGAAAACAGTGGAAAACAGAGCTGAGACAAAATGGTGTCCGGGATTCCCCTCGCGATGTAAATATGCAGAGAAAACACTGTTACATTTGACGTGTGTGTTTCATTTCCCGAGGTTTGATTATAGTTTTTGGCCACATGATGACAGTGTGGGGTATATTCATGTCAAAACCATACAAGGCTCATTTTGTCTGACTTACTGTAAGAACAAATCAGATTAACAAACGTGCTCCCGGAAAGTAACTCATTCGTAAGTCAGGGATTACCTGTATTTTATTAGAATTTAATTGTTTAATGTTATTTGACTAAGACTGAACAGGCTTAGACTTGCACGCTGCTGGAAAGCAGTAGAAATTTCCCCAGTGCGGGACGAATAAAGGTATCCTTTATTTATCCTTTAAGGTAGATATCCTATCTTAAGGGAATGATCCTGAGGCCGATTTTTTTATATATGCAAGGTTGATCCTGACTGTAAACAAATTAGAGCTTGATTTAATTAAGTAACATAAACCTTAATCATGTACATAATATTTACCAGGCATAATACAGGAGATTTATGAAACTAATTTGGTGCTTTTGCAAACTCTCCTGTTTCTTATGTCTGAGTAACGCACTGAACTCATGTACACATGGTGGATGATGGGACAACACGAATATCCCACATTGCTGATGCTGGGTTAAAACTCTAATAATGTTTTTTTTTTTTTTTTACACTTATACACTGTCATGTATAATTTCCCACAGCATTAGCATGTTACACAAAACATTTTCTTTACATCTATTCACATTTTATCATTAGGAAAATTCCAGCATCATAAAATTCATAAAGCCTATTAGCATGATTAGCACAGGTCACATGGCTAAGTCATTGCTAGCTCAAGATAATGTGGCTGTCATACACAGCATTATTATTTTATAATATTTTTTTTTCCATGAAACTAGAAAAATATAATACTATAAAATCCCAAACCTACCTGCAAAAAAAAAAAAAAATTACACAAGAAATGTAACTTGTGTGAATAAATAGTCTCCTCAGCAAATCTAAACCCAAAAAATGATAATGTTAGTAACTATGCTGAAGTGAAATGTTAGCTCAAGGACTTGTAAAAGAATAAAAAATAATTTTAATAATAAAAATTCTATGGTAAAATAGTGTATTTAATTACAATTTTAACGGAGTCATTAGACTTCTGAAATTCACCACAGCAGGTTTGTCTCCTCACCGAGGCGGTTCTAGAATTTTCTCAGCCTTATATAGCACTGGTAGCAGCTGACCAGCAGATGGCGCTGAGTCTGTGTTGTTCTGTTCTCTACACAGTCAATCTACTAAATTCGTTATAATCAATTTGGAAATAACCACAATAAAAACGTGTTTTTATTTATGTCCCTATTGCTTACAATAAGTGCTTTTATGAATATGTATGTATACTAATAGTTTGAATGTAGACACGGTCTTTAAAATATTTTATAATGAGCGATCGATGAAGTGGTATTTTATATTTATACAACATCCTTTAGGTACCCGTTCAATTTTATAAAAAATCATATTTGATTTGAGATTTATTTAATTAGAATTTAGATTTAATCATGTGTGTACCAAAATTTGTTACATTTTTAAACAACTTAAATAGTAAGATTTAATACATTGACCAGCTGACCTGATTTTGGCTGAATTCACATTGAAGACTGAAACAAGGTACTGTTGTATTGTTTAAGGTTTGTCTTTGGTGTGGAGTTTGTGACTCTTGGAAGTTAGTCCTTATTGCAAAATTATCTTCATTGACCCTTGTTTCCAGTTTAAAAGCCTTCAATCCGAACATCAAGCAGAGAATTGTGAGAATACATGGCTGGGCTGGAATCTGTTACGAGTTAACAAATGAGTGAATCGTTCCCACACAATCCTGAGAAGGACAGGCATTATACTGTGGGGTAAAAGGTAAAATACGTTGCAAGAAATGCGGAAGTATATTTTGTTGATCCTTCCAACTGTCACTTCCTCAACACCAGTGAGAGATTCAGGTAGGAAATCGGCTGTTTAAATTAGTTAATTTTGTAAGAAATGTTAATGAAAATGAATGCAGATTATTTACTCGTGGACCTTATTTGAAACATTCATTGTAATTGTTGATGAAAACAAAACATTTTAATTCAAATATTGCTGTTTTTGCTAAGTATAATACTGAATCTATTTAGGTTCATAGTAATACAGTAGGTTAATAGGTTAATAAGTTTTGCTGTTTTTATCAATAAGCTGCCCTTGTTATATATAAACACTTCAGTTGTAATGGCCATTTTATGTTTTAAATAGTATTTTATATTAAGGTAAAACTGTTTCGCTAGCCGATAGATCTGTCCCCAAAAATTAGCTACCTGTCGGTTGTGTCAGCAAATATTTCAAAAAATTATTAACAACGATTAAATTACCGAAGAAAATGTTTTCTTGTAGATTTGAAGAGGAGGTTGAGGAATAGTAAAATGGCCTTCAGCAACATCAATTGGGAGCTTGGTGAGTTTTATCTATGATAAAGTATATCATTTATTTGCAAGCATCAAGTGTTTGTCATAGTCATGCACCTTTTACAAACTTCTATTGTAATAATGAATAATAATGATACATATGCTCAAATATTGGAATAGCTAATCAGTAAATCAGTAGAGAGGTGTGCTATGGTTTTATTTATGTATGTATGTATTTATTTATTTATTAACCTACCAACCAACCACTAAATAAGTCCCTGTGCACTGATGACCTGGGCTGTTGTCAATATGGTTATGGTGAGCGCTTGTTTGAGTTTATTGCATGTTGGTATTCAACCAATAAATTTGTCAAAACAGTTATATAAATAATAGTTGTCCCATAAATTAAAGATGGCAGAAGGGTAGATGGATTTTACCCAATGATACTAATATACTAATATTTTAATAACTTATTTTATGAAAGACATTCATTTAGTTTGGTATTTATTCTAATGACAATTATTTAATTCTCACAGACTCTACAGTACGTTTTACAGTGCAGCTATGTCTGCAACACCTAGGAGGAGTCATAATGTTATTGTTTAAAATGTCGTCTCTCTAGTTTTAGCATTAGAGGGTTTATGCACACAATATGTTTAGTTAAGGGCAGGGAGCACCCTGATAATGACATAAAATATTTAAAAAAAAAAAAAAAAAAAACATGCCACATACTTCCAAAAACCTGACTCACATTACTGAACCAACTCTTGTGTTGCCCATGAGAACACATTAGACTGTAGAACCTGGACAGACCATGTTGTCATCCACAGGTCTTCTGAGGAGCGGTTTTCGAGCTCAAATGTGGGTGCTCTGTATGTCAACATCTTGGCAGGAGCTGACTCCACTAAACCCCAGTTAGTCCTTAAATGAGCAAATGGGCGAAATGACATCCTGCAAGCTAGTGAGCTTTGCTTGAGCTTAACTAAAATGCAATTGGGGCTGACATTAGTTTATATACCAATGCCGGGATGTCAAAATGGATCTAGAAAGGGGCAGTTTGGATGCAGGCTTTCATTCCAAGCAAAAGCCACACTTGATCGTCTATTGAAAGTCAAGAACAACTAATTAAACAGGTAGAGTTAGGAGTGGCTTCTGCTTGGTTGGAAAGAAAGCCTAAACCCTAGCCCTTTCTGGATCCAGTTTGACACCTTTGTGCTGATGCAATGAAGCTGTCAATCAAATTGACCACACCCCTAATTATGCATAACCTTATTGCTTAAAGAAATTTTAATCCATCCGACAGTTGTCATGAAAAGAAAATCGAGCTATTGATACTACAACCATGTTTGTACCAGACTGTGAACATTTTACTGTTAATTTCTGTTGTAATGTTGGGCATTTTAACATGGGTGTCTATGGGGATTGCGTCACTTTTACAGCCAGCCCCCAGTGGACATTCGAGAAATGGCACATTTTGGCAGTTCCGCATTGGCTTCATTTTTCAGAATCGGCGGTTAACCCTTGGAGCACACCAGTGTTCTTTAGAAACATGCTAAATTCGCTGGATAGAATTACAAACAGGAAAAAGTGTGATATACATGTTGAAAACCAACGTTTTCCTTTTTTCTGTTAAAAATAAGAGGTATAGAGAATCTAATCATTTTTGGAAGATAACATACTTCATTTTGTTGTAGGACTGAAGCACGATTTCTCTGAAGTGAACATTTTGCTTGTCTACTATAGTTCAGCAGGAAACACCATATTAGGGAGAAACATATGGCTTGAAAATAAGCAAATATTGTGTAAAAGGACACAAAGGACAGCAGGAAGAATGATCACTGGGGTTGAAGCTCCTGGATGGTGGAGAGATAGACCTGCTGATGACCACTGGTTTACTAAAACACGAGATTGTCCTCAGTATATTTCTGTTATCCTGCCACACATGTTGTACTGGTATTGGTAAATGGGGACAGCGCATTCAAAGAGAAATACAAATATTAGCAGGATATCTGAATCTCTTCGGGAACAAAGTCACAGTATAGTTCTCTTCACCTTTGGAGACTCCCTGGTTGACACTAGAAAGAGACGCTGAAAGTGAAGGGGAGCCTCTCCAGTGGCTGGTCGAGAAATGTGGAAACAGATATGTTTTTAACAACATTAAATTTAATAATGAATTTCAGGTTACAGAGTTGCTTAAAAAAGTAGAGAAGACAGTGGCAGGAAACAGAGACTCCCATTTTAAATTGGACCAACAGATGCTACCAAAAGTGGAAGAAACGATGAGAGAAGAGAACAAGGGAACAACACAGAGGATACTGAAGGTATTTAACCAGAGAGAAGATGTCGAGTCACCCATCTGCAAATCACTGAATGATTGTATTCATATATTTTCTCCAGGAATCCTGGTGTGCCCCTGAGTTTGAGTCATTATTTGTGCAGAAAATTCCTCATGTCAGCATGAGTTTTCCCTGGAATTCTTCGCTTTCTCCTCCCTTCCCCCGAAGACATACTGGTATGTGGTAGTAACGTGGAGCTTAATTGTTTCTAAGTACTTTCCTGGTATAAATTGCTTATTTGAAATTCCATGGTTTTTACCTGGGTGGGAAGCAGAAAACTAACTCCGGACCCTGTAGATTGGTGGGAAATTTATGTTTTTGTTTAAACTCAGACACTGAAAAATATCATCACTAATGTTGCATTGAGTCACCCAGGGGGCCTGTAGGGAAGGCATGGAATTAGAGGTGTTTCTGTACTGTCTTCCCCTCAAAGGCTAGGAAGATGTAGCAGGGTAGCATGTCAGAGGGCGTGCCATTGCCACCCTGGCTGGCAGCAAGACCTGGTGGTGACCTCCAGGCCAGCTACTAGTGCCTGAGAAATGTGCTACATTCTAGAATAAAAGGACCAGATAAGTCAGACACTACCCCAATCACCACTGGTCATTCACCCATGTACAGTATTCGTTGACTCAGACCTCCACTATGGAGACTGCCTGGACACCCTATAGACTTGAGTAGCCAGAAGGTGCCCACCCTGATGGGGGCTCTTGGGCAGGACAAAGGACTGTATTATAGAAATTATACTTCCTGGAAGTTTCCCAAGTTCTGTTGTGGGATTGTGGAGGGCATAGTCAGCTAGTCAGGCTCTACATGACTGGTTTTCAACAGCATTCAACAGCAGGTCTTGACAGATACAGTAGGAGAAGGTTGAGGCCTACAATAATAGTAGTGGCTAGAGTGGCGGTTGTATGCCCCTTCCCCATGGCCATGTAAAGCTCACCTCTCTACAGTACTAGTAATGAACTGACACTGCCTATTCAGCCCCATGCTGACAGGTGGGCAATAACGTTTCTCTCCATGCATGTGGGTAGAACTACCAGTGCCATCACAGTACATACTCAAGTTAATCTAATTATTTTGCTATTAAAATAATTATTTCACAAGAACATACATACAAAATATGCACACAAATGTGTACAAAATGTAATAGTAAGCACACAGACAAAAACAGGATTTCAGACATAGACGGAACTTTATGTGAGTCTGAGATAAGCATAAGCCTTTTAAATGTTTTTATTTTGGCAAACAAATCAAACGTGAAGCAAATATTGGAACTGTTAAATAGACAGTGGTCAGGTGATCAATGAACAGCATAAATACCGTAGCATAGGACAAGAATAGCAAAACAGAAATAGGATCAAAACCATGATATCAATCAGAAGAATAAGTCTTGGCGTCAGCTGGGTAAACACACACAATGCATACTTTTCAACTTAAATGTTGTTGTGGAAGTGGTTTTGGTTTGTGACTGTGTGTGTAATTGTGTTCAGGGGCATAGAATCAATAGTCACCTGATCATGAACTTGTGAATGTTTTTGATGGCTATGATTTGTAGTTAATGGCAAGCCATACTGTACTTTGGGAAGTGGGCTTTAAAGCCACACATGAGATTTTATGAAAACTGATTTACAGTCACTGGCCACACCATGGGGTACACCTTACTAATACTGGGTTGAACCCACTTTTACCTTAAGAAATGCTTTAATTCTTCAGGCATAGATTCAACAAGGTGCTAGAAACATTCTTTAGAGATTTTGAGATCCATATTGACATGATGGCATCATGAAGTTGCTGTAGACATACACACCCATAGTGCAAATCTCCCATTCCACCACATCCACAACATGTTCTATTGGATTGTGATCTGGTGACCATAGAGGCCATTTGAATACAATGAACTCGTTGTCATTTTTAAGAATTCAGTTTGAGATGATTTTAGCTTTGTGACATGGCATGGTAACCTGTGGTCATAAATGAATGAACATAGTCATCAACAATACTCAGATTGGCTGTGGCATTAAACAATGCTTAATTGGCAATAAGGCCCAAACGTTTGACAAGAAAATCCCCCACACCATTGCACCACTGCCACTAGTCTGTAACATCAATAGAAAGCAGGATGGATCCATGCTTTTATGTTGTTTTATGCCAAATTCTGATCCTATCATCCAAATGTCACAGCAGAAATTGAGACTTTTCAGACCATACCACATTCTAAGTCATTTAAATCACCTGTCTCTCCCATTCTTTTGTTCGGTTTGAACATTACTGATTGACATGATCATGTCCACATCAATAAAATTTACTGAGTTGGTGGAATGTGACTCCCTGAGTACATATTTGGGTTAATGAGCAGTTGAACAGGTGTATCTAAAGAAGTGCCTGTTTAGTATATATTTGTACACTGACAGTTTGCAGTCAGCAGCTCAAAGTACAGAACTATGAAAAGTATATTTAAAAGTAGATTCCCGAAAAAAAGACACTGAGAGAAGATTTAGTTAATGTCCACTGCCTATTGCTTGCATGTGCAATTGCTTATAAGTTGTCTAGTATGTCTAAGGTCACTAAAGCATTGATTAAAAACATCAACAGTTAAATTTTTTACATTTCAACAAGGTTTAAATAAGGTTGTTGTGACATATGTAGTAGGTAGATAACCAATAGCAGGAATCCATGCAGTAATTCTTGAGGAAGCACAGGAAAACTATTTTCTGTTTGTCATGTTTTGATGACAAAGTTACTGATTAGAAGGTTGGTGGTTGAGCCCTAGCTCAAACACGTTGCCGCTATTGGACCACTGAGAAAGGCCTTTAACTCTGTGTGCTTTGGGGGCACTGTAAAAATGGTTGACCCTGAATTTAGTCCATAAGTTTTATACTAGTAAACTGGTGACAGGGTCATGGGTACCCAAGGCTTACCTATGCCTGTGGAAGCAAAAGGCCAGCCTATCTTGTTCCATTCCACAGAAAAGCCAATGCAACACAAATTGCTGTATAAAAGTCGATGCCAGCCATGATAGGCACCAGAACACACAGTGGACCTCAGCTCAGCATTCACTGGGCCCAGCACGCAAAGAGCCCAACAGTGCTGACCTGGCCTCCAAATGTTCCAGATCCCAATATGATTACCACCTCCCCCTTTAGAAAGTGCCGGGCAAATGAGTCCACAATAGCTCAAATCCACTGCCAAAAGCCTGCCCTACACCACAACACACCTCATGGCTCGACAGGGCCTTGGGGTGTATTGCGCCATACACCACAACACAGGGGGCCAGAACTAAAGTGGCACAAGGGGAACCCAAATCCCAGGTGGATTTAACGTTAATGGTTTTAATGTTCTGGCTGATTGGTGTGCACTATATGGCATAGTATATAGTATAAAATGTGGAGTTCCCTTTTAAAAAATGGATGTATGTTTTTTTTTTTTTTCTTCACACAGAGAATTTTGGTGAACACAGTGGGACTGAAAAAGGAACTGGCTCCACATATACACTACACCGTGACCCTGGACATGTAAGTACTGTATCCTGATGTTGATGGTTAAGACCAAATGTAACAATTACCTTCAAATGTTACATTTGGTTGCAGCAACATTTTTAAAGCCCTTATAGTGGATCCAAGTTATCAATACTTTAAGAAAAAAAAGCAAAGTAATACTGAGATTACTATAAGTATGTGTAAATATTGTCAATATCACAAAAAGTAAGTATCCATTCTAAGAACCGAATAAAATACATTTATGCAAGGAGCAGTTTCTGTATCTTTTAAAATTCTTATTAAAGATGGGTTTTCTTTAGAAAGAAGTTTAGAAATGTTCGTTTTTCTTTTTACTTTTTTTTTATTTTACATTTGTCTCAGAAACATTTAACCATAAAATGTAATTAGAATGTCTACAAGACACTTCATATAATAATATAATAATAACACTTCAGATAATACAGTCCAGTACTGTATGTTGCAATTAATCTGTACATCTATTTTTTTTCTTACTTTGTTTAACAGACTTCAGCAAATACTGAACTATTTACTCCTGAATTGGTTGAAAATGGTGTTGAGGATAGAAACATGGATGAATACAGGTACCATACATGCTGTTTTATTATAGAAGCCCAAGACAAGCTGATCTAAGTCTTAGATGTTAGGGTCTTATTCATTATTGTCCTATAAACAAGTAGGAGGAAAGAAAAGGGAAAAACCTACTCATTATTGGCTTTTCACAAGTTTTTTTTTTTTTTTTTTTTGCTTCACAGTGATTAGATTCTCCTGCATTTCACTCTTGATTTCTGAAGAATTCATAAGAGCACATGTTCCTTGTGTGGCTTATTCTCTTTTTCTTTCAGGTTTCTCTGCCCTAACGCTGGTCAGTTTATATGCAAATTTACAAACCTTGTATTTGATATGGAAGGAAAAGGGGAGGTCCTGTACAGAATAGTGCCCTGGGATGACAGTGTGTTAGATGGATTAGGCCAAAAGGAGCCTGCAGGACCTCTGTACAGTATTGAATGCCTTGAAGGTTCAATCCGGCACCTGCACTTTCCACATTGTGAGACCTGTGAGTTGACATTTCAACAACATGAACAAACTTAAGATTATATATTATAGTCTATGCAATTTAATAAAACGGTTCTTTTCTTTTTGAATGAAATAGTCAGAAGGTTCATTTAAATTAATCATTAGCATCTCAAATTTGTAAGTTTCCCAAAATATTGCCTTTTTTTCTTTTCTTTTTTTTACAGTTATCATTTAGTGCATGCTGCATTATCTAGTCATTTTACTTCACACCCAAAGACTGCACTGACTAACTTATAATATTTAGTTTATTGATACAAAATTATTTCTTGAAGGAGATGTAGATGAAGAAAGCTCCACAGTTTTGAGATTTATTTGTTTAACATTATCTTAAATGCTTTATTCTGACGGTTTATATGTTACAGGTAAAGACAAGGTTAAACTGACTGTGGCACATGTGACTGGTGGTAATGTGGAGATCATTCAGCCGCTAACAGTAACAAACACACACGTGATTATAAAAATTCAGAGTCTCTCCTGCTTTGGTTTAACACTGCGTTGTAGTGGATCTCCTATCAGAGCCCAAGTTCTACTGTTCTACAAAAAAATTACTGACCACAGGATTAATAAACTGCACATCCACCTGTTGCCAGCAAATGTGCCAGTTAAAGAGGTAAACTGTTTTAATTAATTATTTAATTAATGTTTATTTTATATAGTATAAGTGCAGTGTTGCCAGATTGGAAAGATTCCCACCTCATTGGACGGTTTTGTAATGCTGCGGGTCTCACAGTGGGGAGATCCGCAGGAAACTGCATGACACAGTTCTGAACAAGCAGATCTGCAGGCAGCTATGGTATGAAGCTCTGAACAGGTGGCTCTATGGCCAACATCACACTTGGTCGCTAGGCAATGCCACTGTGGGGTTAAGCAGGAGAACTGTGAGACACCTGGCCGTATGCCTACATAAGCCCCCTATTAGCAAAAAGAAACTGAAAGAAGAAAGTAAAAAGGCAAAGAAAAGAAAAAAAAAGAAAAGACCCACAAAAGGGATAACCTCGTGTCGACGAGATAAGAGAGTTTTGTGCTGTTTACCTCGCAAAGAGTCTCCCATCTCGAGGAGTTTAGGGATCACTTTGCCGTGGATGTTTTTGTGTTTATTGTAGTTAATCTTTATATTCTATTCATAAACCCTTCCCCAAAACCTTTCAGTTGCGCAAATGTCCACCAGGATCCATCCACACCAGGGGCAGGCTGTTCCCCTTATCCCTCTAGAACTAATCGCCCAGTGGACAGTGCAAAAGAAAAGTTGCAATGGAGGCAAAGCGGAAGAGATCACCAGGTTCTTTATATAGAACCTGGACTGCCAAGGACTACCATCATCCTTCCCCGCTCCATAGTATTGACGGGCCCCCAGAACTCACGGTGAAGTGAATATTAGTCTCACTACGGACCTGGGGAGCCACCAGTATTTGGTGGACTGAAAGGGGTACAGTTCAAAGGAACACTCTTGGGTTACAGCTCAGCACATACTGTACTGGACCCTGAACTTACTGTTTCAGACAGTTAAGACAGTTTCATGGGGACATTGGGAGCCGTCCATTGTTTGTGTGTGGGTTGTGTGTATACAGTATATATACTGTATACCAAAAAGCTAGGAAGCAGAGAGATGGCAGAGCTGAAGATGCTGTAATTTGCTTTGGGAGTGACAAGAAAGGACAGGATTAGGAATTAGAGGGACAGTGCAGGTAGGATGGTTTGGGGACAAAGTTAGAGAGGCCAGATTGAGATGGTTTGGACATATGTGGAGGAGGGATGAGGGATATATCAGGAGGAGAATGTTAGCGATGGAGCTTCCAGGAAGGAGGAGAAGAGAAGGGCCCAAGAGGAAATGTATCAATGTGGTGAGGGAGGACATGCGGGAGGTTGGAGTGACAAGGAAAGTTAGAGGGAGACAAATTGTCTGCTGTGGCAAACTTTAATGGGAGCAGCCAAAAGAAGGAGAAGAAGTACTTTTTAATGTGGAGGATTTGACCTTTCATGAGTGTGAAATCAGTAGAAGTCAGTTAGACGCCAATGTGTCTAATAACAAGTTGCACCTTGTTAGACACGTCTTAGTGATGAGTGCAAACGTACCATTTTTTAAGAAATCATTTTCATGTTAAGATTTAAACTGTAGTTTTGTTTATGACCTTAAAGGTGCGGAAACAACATGAAAGCTACACGTACATTGAGACAACGTCCAATTGTGATCTGACCCCGGGTAAAAAATACAGACCACGCTGTAAATCTACTGACCATGAATACGCACCTAAACCAGAGGTAGAGTACAGAGTACATTGTACATAAAGTCCATCACAAACACCTTCGGATTTTTTTTTTTTTTTTTTTTTTTCAAATGTAACTGATCTTAGACATTCTACAATAATGTCTGAATTATCTGTTGCCAGGTAGTTAAGTTTCATCGTGACTTTGGCCCCAACTATCATCCTACATTCGAGGTGTCCTTAAATATTGAGGCTGCTGAAGTTACATTAATACTTTTGGATAAAAGAGGCAAACAGGTGTGGACACCACCCAAAGTCTTGCTTACAGGTAACACCAAATGAATATTATGAATATTCTGTGGACCCAGGCTTCCCTACATTTCTTTTCTCATCCCAGATTTTCAATTTAGACTTTGAGTTGGAAACTAAGACCTGAACTAGTCAAATAGGTGTAATGTGCAAACCTGGAAAAAAGAAAAATGATAGATCTGTACAAATGTGTCGTCTCAGTTGGTAGAGCTGCAAAACAGTCAGCCATTCTTAAATCCTCCTTAAAAAGAACTATAGTTTGCTACTAAATGATTTGGCGTCTGTTTCAGGTCAGACTTAGAGAAGTCTTCCAGGAGTAAGTCACACGCATATTGTACTAAAGATCTGTGTAGTCATTTAACAATTTGAAGCCAGATTTAAGTCAACCTTAGTAAAGTCTTAATGGAGTAAATCTTGCAGCCTAAGTAAATCATACACATAAGTAAAGGCCCATATACAGTATAATGTTCAATATACACACTTGTAACAATGTGTTTTTATTTCCATGTTCTTGTAGCAGACACATAAATGTGTAAAAATTTTGTTATTTTTATATTTTTAGTTTGACGTCTGTATTTTATATATTTTTAAATAATTTTATTACAACATATATTACATTATTATGTAATTATTCTAGCACTTTTTTTTTTTCCCTTTCAGATGTTTGACGAATTGCTTCATTTTTTGAAAATGTGTTTATTGTACATCACATAGTACTGTATATTTATTTGTTTTAATCTGATATTTTAGAGAAGGGATGGAACTCGGGTATCAGTCTTAAATCTCTTTTTATTAATAAATTGATTATTAACAAACCGACACCAACTCTTAAACACGCTTATCAGCATTTATCCGAAAGATATGTTTTTTTGCAGCGCAAATTATATTGGTCTGCATATCCCCCATGAAAATTCTCTACCAGGCTAGAACCATGCAGCAGGGCAGTCAGTACACAAACACAGAATATACTGTAAGAGGCAAAAGTGCTCTTTTATTTGACCGTTTTTAAGCTACATTGATGTGGTGAGGATGATGAGGAGAAAAGGTGCAGCTTTACTGGAATGGTAAGGGGTCTTGTGGTGAGGAGGTGAACGCAGCGTGGAGCTGGCACAATGAAAACCTGCCCCTGTTGACCAGCCTCAATCTCAGCTAGTGAATCTCCAGTTCACTCTTCTTGATGAATTATGGGTTAAACACTGTTCGAGTGCGGCGGGTATGATCTGTTTGTAAGATGTCTTTGGGTTAGCTGCTGTTTACTGTTATTTAAACCTCTCACTGGTGTGTCATACACATCATACACCTGGATACATACAGGGCCCTCTTCCACCCTAGTCCTACAGCTTCCACTAGCTGATTCCTTTGTCCAAGTCGGTCAACCAGTCACTGTGAAAGAGTCAAGTCAAGTCAAGTCAAGTCGGCTTTAATGTCATTCCAACCATATACAGTTCAGTACACAGTGAAACGAAACAACGTTCCTCCAGGACCAAGGAGCTACAGTACGTACATACAAACGACATAAATTAACAACACAACATACATTAGCAATGCAGATTTTACATTTTTAAGTTAACCTAAGCTATCAATTTTTATACTAGAAGAGACAACAGACAACAAAGTGCATGTGCAATTGTGCTACATGATAACATGTATGACAACGTAACACAACAACGTAACACGTTTCAGTACTGAAATGCCTTTCTTTAGTGATGAGGTATGTGTTGAGGTAGTGAAAACAGCAGTAAACAATTGACATTGTGTCAAAAATATTTGTTGTGCAAATGGCAGAGTGAGATAAATATTGTGCAATTATTGCAAATAGCAGTTCAGGTAGGTGGGTATGAACAAATTAAGATGGTTGTAGATCAGTGTGATTGTGCATGTGTGTGTTCATCAGTTCCGTCCGGATGATATTTAGTTCGTCTGAGAGATGTGTGTGTGTGTGCGTGTGCGTGTGTGTGTGTGTGTGTGTGTGTGTGTGTGTTTTTATCAGTCCAGTCCTTTTGTGTTGAGGAGACGGATGGCTTGCGGGTAAAAACTGTTGCACAGTCTGGATGTGAGTGTCCGAATGCTTCGGTACCTTTTTCCAGATGGCAGGAGGGTGAAGAGTGAGTGTGAGGGGTGTGTCCGGTCAACCACAATGCTGGAGGCGGATGTGTAAATGTCTTCAATAGAAGGGAAAGAGACCCAGATGATCTTCTCAGCTCATCTGGGTCACAGCTGTCCTCACTATCCGCTGTTGGGTCTTGCGGTCTGACATGGTACAATTCCCAAACCAGACAGTGATGCAGCTGCTCAGGACGCTCTCGATAGTTCCTCTATAGAAGGTGGTGAGGATCGGTGGTGGAAGCTGTGTCTTTCTCAGCCTTCTCAGGAAAAAAAAGACGTTGTTGGGCTTTCTTATGCAGAGAGCTGGTGTTGAGGGACCAGGTGAGGTTCTCCTCCAGGTGGACGCCCAGGAATTTTGTGCTCTTGACGAGCTCCACAGAAGAGCCATCGATGCTAAGAGGAGAGTGATCGCTCCGTGTCCTCCTGAAGTCAACAACCATCTCTTTTGTATTTTCGACGTTCAGAGACAGGTTGTTGTCTGTACACCAGTCCGTTAGCCTCTGCACTTCCTCTCTGTACGCCGACTCGTCATTCTTGCTGATGAGACCCACCACATCTGCGTAGAGTTTTCCCCACATCAGCCGTGGTGAGACACAGCACCTGGTCGTTCAGAGGAGGGGTTTTCCTCCTCGCTGTCACGTCGTTCTGCATGTCAAACCGAGCGGAGAAGCTGTTCAGCGTATTCGGAAGGGAGCTATCACTGTCACAGGCAGGTGATGAAGTCCTGTACTTGTATGCCCTGCCACATGCGCCGTGTGTCACCGCTGTCCCTGACGTAATTGTGGATTCTCTGGGCATGTGTGCGCTTCGCCTCTCTGATGGCCCGGGACAGTTTGGCCCTTGCTGTTCTTAGGGCCACCTTGTCCCCCTGCTCCGAAGGCAGAGTCTCTGGTCCTCAGAAGTGCACGCACCTCCACAGTAATCCACGGTTTCTGGTTGGGTCGTGAGATGATGTTCTTGGAGACAGTGATGTCATCGGTGCACTTGTTGATGTAACTGGTCACTGATGACGTGTAACCCTCCAAATCGGTTTAGTCGCCGTAAGTTGCAGCCTCCCTAAACATGTTCCAGTCAGTGTTCTCAAAACAGTCCTGAAGAGCAGAGATGGCTCCTGCTGGCCAGGTTTTCACCTGCTTCAGAACCGGTTTTGAACGCCTGACGAGCGGTCTGTATGCTGGAATTAGCATAACAGAGATGTGGTCTGGGTAGCCGAGGTGAGGGCGGGGCTCTGCCCGATATGCGCCGGGGATGTTTGTGTAAACAAGATCCAATGTCACTGTAATGGACTTGCTGCACAATCAAAGTCAATGAAAAAGCAGAGGAAATTCCTTCATGGTTGGTGTAAAAAAATTTCTTGGGCAAAAATATGATCCAAAACATTTGTGCTATCGCATCCTTAACACACAGTGAAACATCTCTACAGGTTACTAAAGATAAACAGATGATTTGGGCATTTTATTCAGAAACTGTAGAACTGGGTCTTAATCAATGACAATAGTTTCAAACTATCACGTCTTGCTTCTGTTCTGTTTCGTCACATCAGGTACAGCAAGAGCCTCACTCAGATTGGATTCTACAGGTAGGGCCATCTTTTAATTTGACTATTATACGTTTTTTAACAGCGATAACCCATTTTAAATATATTATTTAATGTTTTTTTTATTTCTGTTAAATAATATTTTAATACAAATGTAATTCTGTTTCAGCAGGTAAATGATGCTTAGAATAATGTAAGATTAATGTTTGCAGTTATTTGATTATCACCTGCGTTTTAGGAGCTGACTTTGTGGATACATACAGTGAAAAGCTCATTCAGAGAGTTTCAACAGTAATGGAGATTGCAGACTGTCTAAAAGGCAAGGCAA
The DNA here is from genome assembly GCA_030347435.1 of Clarias fuscus. NCBI lineage: Eukaryota > Metazoa > Chordata > Actinopteri > Siluriformes > Clariidae > Clarias > Clarias fuscus. The sequence goes on from CM059212.1 coordinate 3,919,343, forward strand.
TGATCACCAATGAAATGTACAGTAACATTAAGGTAAAGGCAACATCACAAGATAAAATGAGAGAACTGTACACATGTCTCGACTCGGGAGGAAGATCTATGAAAAGAGAATTTTATAAAATCCTCAGAGAGAAAGAGTCTTTCCTAATGGATGATTTAAGTCAAGCCTAGCGTAAACATCTTTTTAAATCCAGTTTATATTGCATACAATAATTTGCACTTTTGCATTGTGCAATTCTAAAGAATTGTGTGTGAAATAGGACATTTTTTAAACTACTATTTTTTTTTTACACCCTTTCTACCCTTTTTCAACTCTGTCCCCGGTAATGACCGCCTCCATATGAGCAGAAATAATATTCAAATATGAAAATGTTTTTCTCCATCAAAAGACACATTTCCAACAACAACTGCACAACACAACCTGCTTTTCACTACTGAGAACACGTGTGGCTGGAACTATGTCCCATCGACAAAATGCACAAGTTTCAGTATTGTATATTTTGGCACATACTGTTCTGTACTTCACAAAGATGTTATTATTACATGTTACAATTTTTTCTCCCCCCCTTATTTTATGTTCTTTTGATGCTTTATCTATACTGTATCTGTAGTGTGCAAGTCTAACATTTATAACTACAAATGCATTTTATTTCATTTTTTTAGCTTTAAATTAAGAATTCGGGAAGGTTTTGGTTAGATTTCATCATTATTGTAGATGTATAAACTATTCCATGCTGTGTTCCTGTTTTCTATTCCCGTTTCAAAGCATGCTATCTTTTGTCTAAGATATGTGTTTGATTTAACTTTTATGCCTTGGTTATCAAAAGGAAACTTTATCCTTCAAATAATAAACAAAATAAACATTGGCAGTCATTTCATTTATGAAAATGAATATGAGAGAAAGCTTTTCAAATGTTACATTCTTTTCTTAAAATCATCAACCTCAAACGTACTGTTTATCTTTTGAAATACAATTTTTTTTGGCACACAATGATGCCTTTTTTTCCTTTACATAAACTTGTACACATGTAACAGTACAACGAAAAATGACTTGACTTGAAGGTAAGTGTATATTCTCAATTGTAATAAAAAACATACTGTACTGTATACAGATAGTGAGCTGAAGATTATGGCTATTATAAAAATATATTTTTTACTTTACTTAGTCCAGTAATCCAGGACTACTTACTTGTCATAACAATATTAAAGTAATTAATCATTAAAACTTAAAAATAAAAACAATAAATAAAAACAATAATAATAATGTAAGTTTATATATAAAATGTTGACAAAAATACATTTTGTAAAGCAACATGGCAATATCAGTCTTAAACATGATAGAAAAGTGTTGCGATTTGTGCATTAACCTTCACTACATGTAATAAAGGCTCTTGTGCTTTTCTGTGCCTTTTTAAAGGAGTTATACAGTTTCAGTTACTTTGTTATGGGAGATGCTAAAATGAATGTGTTTTGGCCACACTGACAGTAAATCTGTCATTGGCTTGACCTTGAAAGTACATAAAAAACATCTGATTGATTGATGTCAATCTACAGAGATGAGACACACATACCACAGGTCATGGAAATGTATAAAAGACAAAACAGATCGGAATATGGGTGATCAAAGTAAGTACAGCAAACCAATCCAAAGTGAAAGCATGGCTCTTATCATTTCTTTTTTACAGACACCAAGATGTCTTCTCATGGTAAATGTAAAACTGTGATTGTGTGCCTTCCACTTGTATGACCTTTGTCCTGGTGTTTTAGAAATGTCTAAATGTTTAGTATATGGGATCTCCAGTAAGTCCTGATTGCCAGAGAGGCCTACAGTATAACTAAAGCAGAGGTTATTTGAACAGATATTCCTATAAAATATTGTAATTCTGCAACAAATCTATTGCTGTAAAAGTCCCAAAAGAAATTATTATTATTATTATTATTATTATTATTATTATTGATATTATTATCTGAAACCTTCGATGACCAAGCTTCATACTATGGGAGATTGGGCTTTTTGCTCAGCGGCACCTAGACTACGGAATGCTCTTCCAGAGTATCTGAGGATGCCACAGACTGTTGATGATTCTGATCTTAAAACTGATCTTTTTTCATCTATTTATTTATTTATTTATTTTATTTTTTAATAAAAAAATTTTCCTCTAGGTTCCCTTACATTATCCCAAGACCAGGTTCATGCCTCATCTCTTCCAAACATATGTCAGTAGGTGCACTCTGTACCGTATATGAATAGTTTGACAACATAATGCAACAAAGTAAATTTTTGGGACATTTTTAAATCTTTTTGGCAAATTATTCTTCTCTGACAGACAAGGTTGTCTGTAACAAAGTTGTTAGTTAGTTAGTTAGTTAGTTGGCTAACATTGAATAAAATTAAGTTTACTATATTGCCTTGGTTGTGCTGAAGAAATGATAAGGCACTCTATACGCACAACCCTGAACCTTCCATTACAAGGTTTACATGTACAGTATATAGCCCTTGGTTTTTAGGGCTATGTGCTCTGACAATCAGGGCCATCTTTGTACCCCAAAGAGTGTTCAGTTCCTTATTTTTTTTTACTCCATCTTACTCTCCATGTACGGGTGGAAGGAGGGGAGGTTGTATAAAGTGAAATGAATAGAAATATCAAATAAATCAAAATATTGTGTTGAAGGTCATATATATTTGTTGTATGTAGTAGACTACTTTCACGCAGGTAGATAATGCCGGACCGTTCCTCTGGCTACCACCGCAAGTATATTTCAGACCTGTGGGAAACACTGTGTGTAATTCTGCAACCTTTTACCCTCTGTTACTTTCCTCTGGGGTTTCCGGGGACCTTTGACACTCTGACCAGCCTAAAGTTCTCACTAAAGATTAGTAAATGATATACGAGTACTTTTTTATATAGAAATCTGTAACTAATTGTGTACAATTTCATAGTTTTTATTTTAAGTCTTATTTCCTGTTTTTTTTTTTTTTTCTGTGTTAGGTGCGGAAACTGGTGGCACGGTGGTGAGGTGGTTAGCACTGTCGCCTTGCACCTCCCGTGTCTGGGTTCAATTCCTGGCCAGGCTCGATTCCCGTCTCTGTGTGCATGGAGTTTGCATGCAGTTTGGCGTTCCCAAATTGGCCATAGTGTGTGAACGAGCATGTGTGTGTGCCCTGCGATGGATTAGCACCCTGTCAGAGGGTGTACCCTGCCTCATGCCCTAAGCCTCCTGGGATAGGCTCCAGGTTCCCGCGACCCTGAATAATACGGTATAGACGATGAGTGAGGGTACAGAAACAACCTCAACCAAAACAGATGTTATAGGTAAAGTCGATTCTGGCTAAAGTTTACAGCTGGACTCTCTTAAACAATAGGCATTGTTGAAAATTTACTAACTGATTTGTCACCAGTCCAACTAGTGTAAACACTGGATGGATCCTGGTGCAATGGAAATGTGATGAGTCTTTTTCGTGTTTCCAGCAACTTGATTGTCATCTGCATTTTATGTGCTGACTTTGTGGACAAACACAGTGAAACACTCATTCAGAAAGTGTCCTCAATCGAGGAGATTGCTGACTGTCTAAAAGGCAAGGACATGATTACGGACGAAATGTACAATCAAGTGAATGCAAAGCAGAGCAATCAAGAGCAAATGAGTGAAAGATGAATTGCATCAAATTCTTAAAAGAAAACACTGGCGCTTATTGCCGGAGCTCTCGTCTGGATCGAGTCAGGTTTAGTCAACACCTAACAGAGCGTATCCAACTCCATATAAATCACACTTCTAACATTACATGTTCTTATTTCTGTTTGTGGAGCAGAAATAGTGTGCTTGCATTTTCCCCTTAAATTACTGTAAATGTGATATCAAAGTTAATATTCCACATTTATTTGGTTCCATCCTACTCAAAAGTCATCCATTTCATCTGGATTGCAAATGGCACTTATAATGGCGGAATATTTTCCACCCATTCACAGTTTTCAAGCCTCGCCAAAGATTCCCAATGGGACTTACATCTGGATTGAGATCTAGATCTTGTCCTCAGACGTTACTGAAGACCAGGTTACTTTGGTAGAAGCCTGCATTGTTGGGTCAAGTGTTTCTCATCTTCCATTGGATAATTGCACATAGATTATCATTGGGGTTGAAATCAGGCGAGTTGGCTGGACAATCAATCACAGTAATATTATGGTCAGCAAACCAGTTAGTGCTAGTTTTGAAACTGTGGGAAGGGGCTAAGTCTGGCAGGAAAAGAGAATTGGACATCTTCAGTAACCTTGTCAGCAGACAGAGGAATTAAGTGCTCTAAAGTCTCCTGGTGGACATCTGCATTGACTTTGGATTATGGACACCAGCAGGGGACACGGCATCGTAAATCATCATTGACTGTGGAAACTTCACACCAAGAAACTTGGATTCTGTGCCTCTCCACAACCTTGATTTCATCTGAAAAGAGACCTTTGGACCATGGGCTAGTTGTATTTCTCAGTTTCCCCCGTTCTGTCTGGTTCAGGCGTGGCTTGACAGTAGGCATCTGATACCTTTGTTGACCTTTTCTTACCACAATTTTTTCTCTTCCAGTCAAGTCAGCAGTCGTCCCCATGTATATATAGTCTGATTTGTTTGTTTCTTTACAGTATCACTTTTTCTAGTTTATCTCACTAACGAACAACAACAACACAGTAAAGTTTCATTTGATTTGATTTAATTTTCTATGGAACAAATCTATAATCAAGTCTTAACATTGTCTCATTTGTAGTTTATGGTGTTGGCGATGCTGGTAATTTAGCTGCAGAAGTTTTGCAAGTCTTGAATGCTGCAGGAATTGAAGCAGCACATCTCCACGATGGATTTTGCCTTGGCTTTTACTTTAACTGTTTTACGGAGCGAGAATCTGTATGTGCCACACACGAAGTCTAGGGCGTCCACCAGTTCACCACCACACAGCTGCTGGCGTGCCGTATCTTCGGGTGCTGCGCTGCTGATCACCAGCAAGAGGAGTAGAACACCAGCCTGGAGCCAAACCCTCATTGTCTGAGAGACACAGAGAAGCAGGAGAAATGAAAGGAGAAAACATTGATTGAAGGATTTGAGTAGGCTCTGTGATGCAGAACTGCAAGTGATCAGATACAGCCAATCAACCCTAGTAATAAACAAGTAGGTGGCTGAACCCCTGAACTTTTCTGTCCTACAATCAGGAAAGGAGGGGGGGGGGGGATGGGGGGGGCAGTGAGACTGCTTGTGTTCTGTGCTGCGTCTCTGCTGCCCTACATGGAGCTGCCGGAGATCATGCAGGGGGTTTGGGTGGTGGGTGAGGTAGGTCCTATTTAGTTTTTATGTTTGGCATATGAGTATCTCAAATGTCAGTTGTACCAACTGGAATAAACGCATCTGTCATTTCACTTTAACACTGCAACGCTAAACTATACAGAACCTGAGCCAAGCAGGGTAATGTGCATGGTAAGTGTTAGAGAAAATGGCTGGGCGTGCACAATGAGGCGAACCAGTTCTTTTATTTTCAGAACCTTCAGCAAAGTTCACGGCTATGGTATAATCCTGAAACCCATTTCCAATTCGGCTCGTTCATAATGTAAACATCGACTGAGTGCTTGAGAAGGTAAACACACATACACACTCACAAACACACACACACACACACACACACACAGACACACACAATTAAAACACATTGCTGTATGTGTGAGCTCCAAGCCACTGCATCTGCACGTTAAGCCATCTTGGAGAATTCGGCAAAATATCAACAACACAACAAAACTTTTTAAAGAAAACAGATTTTTCATTCATGTACCTGTTGTTCGTAGGCAGAGGAGACAACATGCGAAGGTGCTCAGAGATTCTGAAGAAAAAGAGACGAGTGAGGACGAACAGTAGCTCTCCTCCAACTATATTTATAGGCAGGTTTGCTGGGTCCAAGTCCGAGGAAAATATGCACAGGGTTGCCAACTCTATGGAATAAAAATAAGGGACAGAGGGCTCCGCTTTTTTTTCCTTTCTTTCTTTTTATTTATTTATTTATTTTTAAGGGGGGGGGGGGGGGGGGGTACATGCCGGTTTGATGTGAACTCGTGTCATATGTTATTTTCTCATTCTACAGTGTGTTTACAGTAACTGTCAAAAGTTTGGACGCACCTTCTAATTCAATGTTTTTGTTCAGTAATGTATTTTCTACATACTGTACTAGAACAATTCTAAAAATGAAATAGATTTCAAAAACAATGAAATAACATATATGGAATTATGTAATTAAGCAACAACAACAACAACAGTCAGCTGTTATTTTAAGACACAAAGGTCAGCTGTTCACACACACACACACACACATTTGTTGTTGATTTGTTTGTTTCTTTACAGTATCACTTTTTCTAGTTTATCTCACAGTTTCAATCTTCTTGGGATTTGAGCAGCCCATGGCCGATGTGATACCCCCAGGTACTGTGCCTCGGTCAGCACCAGGTAGCATTTTTTGGGGTTGGCTGGTCTAAGTTGGCTGTTCTGAGTTTTTCAAGTGGATCACTACTGTACATCACTAAAAAGGTAGGCGACAGCATAAGCATGATATCCATGAGCGGCTGGAATGTGGCAGGTGCCCCATGCAGCCTAAATAGGACGACTCGATACTGCCAATGTCCTTGGCTGATGCTAAAATCTTTTTTTTTTCATTTCGCCTCAGGTGTGAGAGCAACCTGCCAGTATCCCTTTGTTAGGTCCAGCGTGAATATAAAGCAGGCATTACCTAGTCGTGGTAGTGGGTATCATTCAATCATTACAAATCATTACAAAGCCAGCTTCGGTACCATGACAATGGGGCTTGACCAGGGGCTAGTAAACTCCCCTATGATGCCATTTTTGAACATGTTGTTCACTTCAGCACCGATGGCACGGCGGTGGGCTTCCAGGGCTTGGTATGGTCACTGGCGGTTGATAACGTCAGGTGGCATTTTGATGTCATGCCGTACTAAGTGTGTGAACCCCAGCTCAGTGGAAAACACATTACCAAACTGGTCCACAAGCTTATTCAGCTCTTGATGTTGGGCTGGCTTTAGATCCTTCCCTCGCTGTACAACCCCTCGGCTCTGAGTTGTAGGAGAGAGATAGGCGAGAGCTGAGATACACGGCAATGGTTCAATCCACTTTTTGAGAAGATAATAATAAATTTTCAGTGCTTTTTCTCTTCCTTGCCTGTTGCAGTCTGTAATTCTCTGGTAACACCTTCCATCATGGTGTAGGGTCCTTGCCAGGGGATCACAAATTTACCTGTAGATCTAAATCAGGTTCTCTGTCACCTGGGCTGATTGTAGCAGCATTTCTGCTCAGCTTGGGTTTTTTTCCAGGTGTTCTTTGATTATTGGGAGCACATGGTTAATTTTATCCCTTAGATTTCGCACATACTCAATCATTTATCTGTAGGGTGAGGGCTGCTCTTCCCAGGCCTCCTTTGCCATGTCAAGCAGACTACTGGGTCTTCTCCCAAACAGTAGTTCATATGGCGTGAAGCCAGTAGAGGCTTGTGGTGTTTCTTGCACTGCAAAGAGCATGTACGGGAGTAGCTAATCCCAGTTACAGTTCCTTTCGTCCACTACTTTCTGTAGAATCCTCTTCCATGTTTGCTTAAAGCACTCCACCAGGCCATCGGTTTGTGGGTGATGAACTGATATGTGAATTTTCTTTGACCAGCAACGGCTACACACATCTGACAGTAATTTAGAGACAAATAGAGTACCTTGATCAGTGAGCAGCTCCTTGGGTAATACCACATCACCAGCTCCCTCACAATGTTTTTTTTAGGTGGCTTTGCGTAGTGGGACCGCTTTGGGGCACTGGGTGGCATAAACAAACACAACTAGAATGTCTAGACTAGAATGACTAGAATGTATTCATGGCCCCTGGCCAACCTTGGAAGTGAGTGGCCCACCTAGATCCATTCAAAATTTATTTGAAAGGGATGCTGATTATTGGTAACGGTATTGGTGGGGTGGGGGGGGCTTAGGCTCGGTTTTCTGGCACTCAGGACAGTGTTAACAGAAATTCTTCACTTCAGCGTCAAATCTAATTCCAGTGGAAATTATTCAGAATTTTTTTTTATCCCAGCGGAATGATCGAGGGGCATGCCAGGATGACCACTCCCCATGTCAATCAGGACTGGAAGTGGTGCTCCAGCCACCGAGCCTCACTTTCTGGGCACTGGGGCTGACTCATCCGTGCCCTGTCGCCTTGCCTAAAACCTGTCACTTTCTGCGGTTTCGTTTCGATTGGCATCAGTTTGTCATGTGGTGACTCTGCTCAGAAGTGCTCAAGTGCCTCACAGGTTGAAGCATGCATGCCCATGGCTTTTCTCTCCTCTCGTGAGAGCAAACATAGGACCCAGTCCATGACAATTCTCTCCATAATCTCCTGCGGAGTAAGGTGACTGGGCTTTATTATAGTCCAGTTATTATGCCTTCTTTTGCATTTGATTGATGCCTCACGCAGCTGTAAATATGTGTTAATTTCAACCAGATTACAAATATTGATTTTCTTTACTTGGGGAGAACAAAGTGGCGGAGCGCAATACACTGCTGTACTCACAGCAGACGGTTGGACATCATAATATCTGTTTATAGCTGACTCATCACAAAGACGCTGGAGTGCAGTGATTTGCTACATCTTCCACAGACATTTTTTTTATATGATGCAACGCAGCTCATCACCACTGGGTGTGTCATCTCATTAAAAAAAGCTACTAGCAAACATCCAAAACACTAAACCAATCCCTTATAGTTGTGAACATGTTTTACTGCTGAATGGAATTTAATGTATTGCAATTATAATGTAATTTAACTGAGCAAAGAAATGCATTTCAATGCATGAATTGTTGAATGCAACAATTCACCGATTCACTGGTCTTACACATGGAGGCCATTTTGAAAATAGTTATTTTTCTGTAAATAGTCATTGGAAGTGCCATCATTGGTGTTACCAGGAAGAGAAATAACACTAGTTGTTAAATGTATATATAAAAAAATGCACGAAGCTCTACTTTTCATTGGCGTCATAAAGATTAAAGTAAGTTATTGCTATTAAAGAAGTTCAAAATGTGAAATACGAAATACATTTCAGGAAATTTTCATGACCCTTATTTACACCATTTATGTAGAATGACCCAAATATAACATTTATTTGTCCTGATGTAGTCTTTTGATTGATTGATTTCAAGTCTAAACAGTCAGTTATGCTCATGTTATGGATTTAAGAGAGTAAAACCATTGTGCATGTAGACAAAATACTGCATACTGGATTTTTGATTTTCCTGTAAGCAGTAATCATCAAAACTAAAAGAAAAAAGGCTTGGAATTTCACTTTCCATTTAAGGAATCTAAAATACAGTATGAGAGTTTCACTTTTTAAATTCGATCATGAAAGAAAGATGAACGATGGGAGGAATCACAGAGTGTTTTTGAAATCTAAAAATTATATTCCAGTTTAAATTACTGCAGCATGCATGTATTATACGGCTGCTTTCTAGAACTTTCTGTATGATATAGCACTAGCAGCAACTGACCAGACAATGGCCCAAAAGCTTTACTCTATTCAGACTCGCAAGCAACTGTTGGATTACCACATTTTTGGATAATCATGTCTGCTACTTGTAGACATACAATATAGAGAATATTTTCTTAGTTTTACAGTATTTATATTATAGTTTTTTCACTTTGTGAAGATTAATGATAATGTTGGAATCAGTGATGATATCATTTGGCACAGATAATCTCAACAAACCTGGATCTACTCCACCAGCTGATTTATTGAACATAAAGACTATTTGTTTAGTAGAATTAATGGGTGGAATCCTGCAGTATATAGTCTAATTTGTTTGTTTCTTTACAGTTTTCAAGTTCATGCTTTACATCTTACTAAAGAACAACAGCAACACAGTAATCTTTTGCTTGATTTTATTTTCTAAGGAAAACAAATCATTTTAAAAAATCCATTGTCTCATTTGTAGTTTATGGTCTTTTGGCGATGCTGGTTATTTACTGTAGATAGGTGCAGAGCTCTTCGAGGTCAGATAAGCTGCACGGTTTAAGGCAGCACAACTCCATCACGTACGTTACTTTGCGTGAATGCTTAATGCTTATGCCGCAAAAATATTCTAAGGCGTCCACCAGATCAGTACCACACAGGCGGCCGGTTGCCGTAGCATCAGGTGCTGCACTGCAGAACACCAGCAAGAAGAGGAGAACACTAGCCTGGAGCCAAACCCTCATTGCCTGAGAGACACAGGGAAGCAGGAGGAATGAATGGAGAAAGCAGGATTTGATTAGAGTGTAGTTGGAACAAAAATTGTGTTATATATTGTCTGCATTTTCATTTCATAATATTTATGTTGTCTTATGCAGTACAATCAGAGTTTACTGGTGGTTTATCTTTGATAGAAGCTCTTAACAGTTTAAGGTTTGCTATATTTACACCCTAAAAAATACTGGGTTAAAAACAACAGGAAAAAAAGACACGGAGCTGACACAGCCACTGAATACACCAGTGAACTTCGGGGGAGGGGCGGTCTTGTCTGTGACGTTAGCTGTCACTAGCTAACCCAACTCCAACCCCACAGGCAGGCTGGGTTAAACAAAAATTCACTGTAAATAACCCAGAAAAATGACCCAACAGAGGCAACCCAGCATTTGGGTAGTAAAAACAGCCCAGCATTTTTTAGCGTGTAGTACATGGCAAAATATAAGGTTTACAGTTGATGAAAGTTGCACTTTGCCCATGCTTGTCTGATAGATGGAATGGTATTGCATATTGCAAGAGATGTTGTTGTAACATTTATATGGGAAAATAAAGTTTTTTTTTTTTAGTTTAAAGTTTGGTTACTTGTCAGCATATTAAGTCCATTGAATCCAACACACTAAAAAATGCTGGGTTGTTTTTACTACCCAAACGCTTGGTTGCCTCTGTTGGGTAATTTTTCTGGGTTATTTACAGGGAATTGGGTACTTTTTGTTTAACCCAGCTTGGGTTGGAGTTGGGACAGACAAGACCGCCCCTCATTCAGTGTATTCAGTGGCTGTCAGCTTTGTGTCTTTTTTTGGTCTTCCTCCTCACGCATTTATGAGGAAATGTAAACGTTCAATACAAGGTCTGTATACACACTTTCACTCACCTGTGACTGAATTTGTTCACTGTATGTAACATTTATTACTGTTACTGTGTTAACTTTACACTCAAACTTTCAGCCTGGTCTGTGCTATAGCATGCTAGTTTATCTGACAATGGCTGCTAGCTAGCCAAACCAAAGAACCCGACCTGTGTATGAAGGAAACTGCAAACATGTCTGAGCTTTTTAAGCTTTCTTAGTAGAATTCTTGCAGGCTGTATGAAGGTGGTGAAGTGATGAATGAAAGCTAAACTGTTAACTGTAGTGCCAGCATGATGCTAGCATTTAGCTAAGTTGCTAGCATTAGCAATCACATATAAAAAGCTGAGGTGTTACAAAACACTAATCTAGCCAACAATCTGGATTTTTCCATAAACTTTTACTTTCTTTAATTTCTTTCTTTCTAAGGTTGGAACCAACACAGTAGAATATCTCCAACAGGCTGAAGTGTCGAGGTCGTACACCTACATCCTGATGTTGGGAGATAATCACCAGCACTGCTCTCAGGCATTAGTGCTTCTCAGTAATAGTATCGTAATGATGTCGCTGTTGAACTTGTTTTGTATTATCTGATCTTGTGCTTTAAATAAGTTTTTAAAATAAATATTTTTTCTATGATTTGATGATTAATTTGGTGTTGTTTATTGCATATATGTACACACTAAAAAATGCTGGGTTGTTTTTACTACCCAAACGCTGGGTTGCCTCTGTTGGGTAATATTTCTGGGTTATTTACAGGGAGTTGGGTACGTTTTGTTTAACCCAGCTTGCTGGGTTGGAGTTGGGTTAGCTAGCGACAGCTAACATCACAGGTCAGACCGGCCCTCCCCCGAAGTTCACCGGTGTATTCAGTGGCTGTGTCAGCTTCGTGTATTTTTTTCTTCCTCCTCGAGCATTTAAGAGGAAATGTAAACGTTCAATATAAGGTCTGTATACACGCTTTCACTCACCTATGACTGAATTTGTTCACTGTATGTAACATTTATTACTGTTACCGTGTTACACTCAAACTTTCAGCCTGGTCTGTGCTATAGCATGCTAGTTTATCTGACAATGGCTGCTAGCTAGCAAACCCAAAGAACCCGACCTGTGTATGAAAGAAACTGCAAAAATGTCTGAGCTTTTTAGCTTTCTTTGTAGAATGCTTGCAGGGTGTATGAAGGTGGTGAAGTGATGAATGAAAGCTAAACTGTTAACTGTAGTGCCAGCATGACGCTAGCATTTAGCTAGGTTGTTAGCGTTAGCAACCACATATAAAATAGCTGAGGTGTTACAAAACATTAATCATCTTACAAATATGCATACTAGCCAACCCTCTCGATTTTTCCATAAACTTTTACTTTCTTTCTTTCTAAGGTTGGAACCAACACCGTGGAATATCTGTCAGTCGAGGTCGTACACCTACATCCTGATGTCGGGAGATAATGACCAGCACTGCTCTCAGGCATTAGTGCTTCTCAGTAATGTATCGTAATGATGTCGCTGTTGAACTTGTTTTGTATTATCTGATCTTGTGCTTTTGAAAAATAAATATTTTTCTATGCTTTGTACAATTAATTGGGTGTTGTTTATTGCATATATGTATGGTTTGCAAAACTTAGTGTTTTCTTTTGTAATAGACCAGTATATCAAAGTAATTAAACTATTTAAACTGTTTTACCCATAGACATGTAAAACATGAAAATAATAATAACCTATTTGTGAGGTAGAATTAACTCAGCATTATAGTTAAATATGACCTAGAATTTGGATTGAATATTTTACCCATCTTGCTGGGTTAAATAAATAACCCATTTTGCTGGGTTAAATTAACCCAGCATGTAGTTGGTCCAATATTTATCCAGCAGCTGGATAACCCAATCTGGGTTGTTTTTAACCCAGCATTTTTTAGGGTGAAGTAAAACTACTAATGATCAATAAAAATGTTTAATTAAAGTTCAATTAAATTAAACTTAATTATAGTACGTAGAATTTAAATAATTAGAATGCACAATAACTAACTTGATAATGGCAATCCATTTTACATTATATATTTAAAGTTGATTTGGTACCTGTTGGAATGTAATCTAAAATATACCCAAAATAATTTGGCTAAAATCACCAATGCAATTCATTTTGAAATTTCTTAAAAAATAATACATACAGTCAGCTTAAAATATATATCTGGACTTGATAAACATGTTGTGTGCAGCCACTTAAAATAAAAAAATAAATAAATTCAACAAAACATTTTTTTCAGTGTGTGATGCAGAGCTGCAAAGTAATCAGATATTGTACGGTACAGCCGATCAAGAACGGGTGGAGGTCTATTGAGACCTCTGCATGTTCTGTGCCACATGGAACTGCTGGAGATCATGCAGGGGGGATTGGCTGGTGAGCAATGTAGGGAATATTTCATTTTTATGTTTGGTTGAATATCTCAAATGTCAGTTGAACCAACTGGAATAAACATAGTCACCTACATGTGTCGTTTCACTTTAACACTGAAATGAGAAAGTCAAAATGACAAAATGGCTGGGCGTGGCCAATGAGCGTCCATTTGCATCTACGGCAAGAACCAATTCTTTTAATTTTAGAACCTCACTCCAAGATTTTCTAAAAAGTTAGCAGCTAAGGTATAATACTGATATCTATTTCCAACTCAGCTCATCCATAATATAAACATTGACCGAGTGCTTCAGCAAGTAAACCTAACACACAAAAAAGAAAAGAAATAAAAACACATTGCTGTGTGTTTTTTGATGTGTGAGAGGTCCATGCCAAAAAAGTCACTAACACGAAAGAACCTTTTAAAAAAAAACTGAGATTTTTAATCCTCATACCTGTGGTTGATAGACAGAGGAGGAAGTAGATTCTGAAGGAAAAGAGACGGGTGAGGACGAACAGTACTGTAGCTCTACTCCAAGTTTATTTATAGGCAGGTTTGCTGTGTCCAAGTCTGAGGAAAATATGCACAGGGTTGCCAACTTCATGGAACAGAAATAAGTGACTGGGGGAGGAGGGCTTAGCTTTTTTTTTTTTTTTTTAAGAGGGGAGGGCTACATTTGATTTTTATACCTTTATTCACAAGAAATTTGTGACATGTGTCATATTATTGTCTCATTCCATAGTATTTTAACTATAACTGTCAAAAGTAACAACAACAAAAACAACAGTCAGCTGTTATTTTAAGACACGAAGGTCAGCTATTCTGGAACAGTTAGCGCATTGGTTCTACACACACACGTACAGTACACACGCGCACACACAATTCCCTCATTGCTCATACCCACCCGTTTGATCTAACACTAACCATATCTCTTACACGGCTCAGGTTCTGTACTGTACATTTTAGCATTGCTGTGAAACAACAGATGCATGTGAGCGTATTTATACCAGTTGGTACATTTGAGATGTTCACCCAAACACAAAAATGTTCTAGGACCTACTTTACTCACCAGCCAAACCACCCACATGCTGTCCAGCAGCTCCATAGTCAAGTCAAGTCAAGTCAATTTTATTTATATAGCGCTTTTAACAATTGACATTGTCGCAAAGCAGCTTTACACAATAAAAAGAAGTAAGTATTTATGCAATGTATATGAATCAAAATGACAAGATTGTCCCCGATGAGCAAGCCGAGGGCGACGGTGGCAAGGAAAAACTCCCTGAGATGGTAATAGGAAGAAACCTTGAGAGGAACCAGACTCAACAGGGAACCCATCCTCATCTGGGTGATAACGGATAGCAGGAATTGCTCAGCATAATAATGTGTAAGACTGGAAGTTCAGTATAACAGGAGATGTTTTAAAATTAAAATGAGTCCAGTTTGTTCCCGGAGGCTCAGGTAGACTGTAGGGGATTCCGGTCCTGAGTTATCGAACAACTGAAGTCACAGGTCCCCAGAGCATCACTCGATGACAGGACAGTCTTCATGGAAACCATCCCCAGCCACCATACGAATCCAGGCAGACCACACGGGGCAAGACACTAACAGTTCATTCAAATACTGTGGCACGAGACCATTTAGAGCTTTAAATGTCAAAAGTAGTATCTTAAAATCGATGCGAAATTTCACAGGGAGCCAATGCAGTGTAGATAAGATAGGGGTGATGTGCTCATATTTTCTGGTTTTAGTGAGGACTCTCGCTGCTGCATTCTGTACTAACTGAAGCTTGTTTATACACCTAATTGAACAACCAGACAGTAAGGCGTTACAATAGTCCAACCTAGAGGTGATAAAAGCATGAACTAGTTTTTCTGCATCATTTAGTGACAATATGTTTCTTATCTTGGCAATATTTCTAAGGTGAAAGAAAGCTATCCTGGTGATATTATCTACATGAGCTTCAAACGAAAGGCTGGAATCTATAATCACTCCGAGGTCTTTTACTGTTGCACTTGATGGAACAGAAAGGCCATCTAAAGTTACAGTGTGATCAGAAAGCTTACTTCTAGCTACTTGTGGTCCTATGACCAGAACTTCTGTCTTATCAGGATTAAGCAGAAGAAAATTAATTAACATCCAATCTCTTATGTCCTGCACACACTGCTCGATTTTAGCAAACTGGTTTTTCTCATCTGGTTTTGCTGAGACATATAATTGTGTGTCATCAGCATAACAATGAAAACTAATACCATGTTTACGAATTATGTTGCCCAGAGGAAGCATGTAAAGGGAAAAAAGCAGTGGGCCTAAAACTGAGCCCTGTGGAACACCAAACTCCACTTGAGAACATGAGGAATGGTCACCATCTAAATCTACAAACTGATAACGATCAGTCAAATAGGATCTGAGCTACAAGAGGGCAGTTCCCTTAATTCCTACTACCTTTTCTAATCTGTGAAGGAGAATACTATGATCAATGGTGTCAAAAGCTGCACTGAGGTCCAGTAACACAAGTATAGTGACGCAACCCTGATCAGAGGCCCATAGGAGGTCGTTTACTACTTTAACAAGTGCTGTCTCTGTGCTGTGATGAGGCCTAAATCCTGACTGATACAGTTCATTTATGCTATTTCTGTGCAGATGTGAACATAGCTACTGTGATACTACCTTTTCCAAAATCTTGGAGATAAAGGGAAGGTTTGATATCGGCCTGTAATTAGAAAGCAGACAGGGGTCAAGGTCAGGTTTCTTGATTAGCGGTTTAATAACGGCTAATTTAAAGGATTTGGGGACATACCCACTACTGAGTGAACAGTTAATTACTTTCAACAGGGGTTCTATTATTGCTGGTACTATCTGTTTGAGAAAATGTGTCGGTATAGGATCTAATATACAGGTTGACGATTTTGAAGAAGAGATGAGTGAAATTAGTTCCCTCGCTTCAAGGGGAGTAAAGTGTTCTAAGTTCTGATGTGATGTGGTTAGATCATCTGAATTATTTAAATTGTCTGGTTTCAAAGCCTGAATTTTTTGCCTAATATTTATGATTTTATTATTGAAAAAGTTCATGAAATCCTCACTACTGCATGATGTTGTTGTGGAGATTTCTGCAGTGGTCTTGTTTTTAGTTAAGTTAGCTACAGTATTAAATAAAAATCTCGGGTTGTTTTTGTTATTTTCTATAAGAGTGGAGAGATACGTTGATCTAGCATCACTGAGAGCTTTTTTATAGTTCAGGATGCTCTCCTTCCAAGCTATTTTGAATACTATCAATTTAGTTTGGCGCCATTTACGTTCGAATTTTCGAGTGGTTTGTTTTAAAGCACGTGTGTGGTCATTATACCAAGGAGCGAGTTTCTTATCTCTAATCATTTTCCTTTTAACTGGAGCTACATTATCTAAGCTATAACGAAGTGCTGACTCTAGAAATTCATTCGCCTGTTCGAGTTCTGTGAAGTCAGATGGCGATCCAATCAAAGTTGATAATTCTGGAAGATTATTGATAAAGCTCTGTGCGGTATTTGATGTAAATGTACGTTTAAGGTGGAAGCGCGGTGCTGTGCTGCATACATTATTACTATAACACGCTTTAATCGAGACAAGGTAGTGATCTGAGATAACTTCAGACTGTGGAATTGTGGTTATATTTCCTATACTTAATCCGAAGGATAATATTAAATCTAAAGTGTGACCTGCTTTATGAGTGGGTCCTACTACACACTGATTTACTCCTACTGAGTCCAGTAAGGACATAAATGCTGTTCTC
Source organism: Clarias fuscus (assembly GCA_030347435.1). Classification (NCBI taxonomy): domain Eukaryota; kingdom Metazoa; phylum Chordata; class Actinopteri; order Siluriformes; family Clariidae; genus Clarias; species Clarias fuscus. Next base: position 3,936,625 of record CM059212.1, read on the forward strand.
AGAGGGTCTTCTGGATTCTCAAAATGAATATTAAAGTCTCCAGCAATTAACACTTTGTCTACAGAAACAACAAGGTTTGAGAGGAAATCTGCAAATTCGCAGAGAAACTCCGAGTACGGCCCTGGGGGTCTGTAAATGATGAGTAGCGGGATCGACTGAGCCGACTTTATGTTACTATAGAGAACTTCAAATGCATTAGATTTAAAACTGTGTTTTTGTACGAGAGACAGATTATCGTTATAAATAACTGCGACTCCTCCTCCTCTACCAGTTAGCCGAGGCTGGTGTATGTAGCTGTATCCAGGAGGACTCGCTGCATTTAGAGCTACATACTCGTCCTGTTTAATCCAGGTTTCTGTTAAACATAATATATCAAACTCCTGATCTGTGATAATTTCATTAACAATAACTGCTTTAGATGCGAGAGATCTAATATTTAACAGTCCTAGCTTCAGATCAGAGGTGCCGGCTGCGCATTCAGTGTGATCTGAGTTTGTGGTATCTATGTTAATTAAATTACTAAAACAGACTTTCTGAGTCTTTCTAAATTTATGTTTAGCTCGGGGAACAGACACAGTCTCAATATGATGAACCCTGAGTGACGACTCTCTGCAGCTAGCAGACGGTTGGTTTAGCCTGTCTGTCTGCTCCCTGGCCTGGGCTCTGGATTGTCACCGATTAACTAGGCCTCTTCTGAGACTATGTGCTATACTGCAAGAAATGAGAGCAGCACCTTCCCGAGTGGGATGGACACCGTCCCGCCCTAACAGGCCAGTTTTGCCCTCAAAGGTCTTCCAATTGTCTATGAAGCCCACGTTGTTTTCGGAGCACCACCTGGACATCCAGCGGTTCAGCGACCATAACCTGCTGTAAGCTATGTCGCCACGTCTCATTGGGATGGGACCAGAGCAAACTACTTCTTCGGACATCGCCTTCGCTATTTTAAACACCTCTGTAAAGTTACTCTTACTAACCTCTGACTGACGAAGGCGTATATCATTAGCTCCAGCATGTACCACTATCTTAGAGAACCTATGCTGACCTAGAGCCCTAAGATTACCTGCTATGTCCGGTGCTCTGGACATAGCATAGGGCAGCAGTGAACATAAGCAGTCTTCTGTCATTGGGGCCATGGGTAGTCAATCACACTTTATTGATTTCTGAGAAATCCTTGTTGAGATAATGTTGGGGAGCAATGAGCCATTACTGAGGCAGGCCATCAGGCACAAGAGTCCCTAGGTTCACCTGAGGGGATTTGCTTTTAATGGGCATTGGAGATGATAGTGTCCCGTCTGACAAAAATAAAGACAGAAATCTGATTTGAGTCTCCACTGACATTTGTCCGGAAAGAACTGGGTTCGACTCACTTTCATGGCTTCTGGGTTTGAGTTGGGGTTTGGCAGTGAGACAGGGTGGGAAGGCAGCAAAGGTGGACCAGAAAATCTGAGAGACTGTGCTTGGGGGGTGTGTCAGATGAGTGTCCACACGCCCTGCTAAACCCATGAGAGATCTCTGGAAAGGTCCTGGCTCATCAGGTGTTCCTTAATGTCCTCAGAGAAACCTTGGAGGAAGACATCGTAAAGCACTGGAGTGTCCCAGTTACTGGATGCATGCAGATCTCAATAGCATAGTTGTAGGCAAACAAGAGCCTTGGCAGAGTTCCAACAAATGTCTGGCTGCCTGTGTGCCGGAGTGGGAGGAGTCAAATACCCTTTACATCTCCTTGGTGAATGATTTAAAGGAAGTTCCATATTCATGAGCATGGCCTGTGAGGAGAGTGATTACATATGCTACCCTTAAGTGCTCTATAGGGAAGGAGGATGCTTGGAACTCCAACAGCTGAGAGCATTGTGAGCATTGTGGTTCATCGTTGTATGGTTTGGGTTCAGGAGCCGGGGTTCATGATGTAGGGTATTCTACTGGAACTGGTGGAAGACTAGCTAAGAGTTGCTGAAGTTGTGAGGATATGGAAGTAAGTGTCTGGGTAATCTGCTGGATGCTTTGTTGGTGAGAGCCCAGACGGACCCCTTGCTTTAAAAGCGCCTGCCTTAACTCATCTAAACCTGCCTGGTTTGCCATGGCCGATGTATACTGTCACAGGTTGGGCTGAACAGGAGTGAACCCAAGGTGAGCAGCAGATAGTTTTTCTGAGAGCTTCTTAGACCACCAAGGAGTTTCAGTGTGCAGGTGCAGAGGAGGGAAGCCGTGCATGTAAGTGCGCCAGAAACTTGTTGGCCACCAGAAGTGTTTGTTTACTGTGCCTGCAAAATCATCACAACTGGTTGTTGAATAATGAAAGCAGGCTTTTTCGGATCCCTTGCAGAAAGCCAACACATTCAATTGAACACTACCAATTCGGCCAAGAGGAGTTAAATATCCGTCCAGACTTTTGCCAGAAGCTTGTTGATGGCCACCAGAAGTGTCTGTTTACTGTGTCAGGCTGCTCCCTGGTGGCACTCTCCTGCAGGTGTGCTTTTAAAGTGTGTCACTTTAAATATGTGCTTTCACATTAGGTTCAGAAACATCCTCAACAAAAAACAGACGTTACAGGTAAGGTTGACTCTGGCTACAGTTTATGGCAGGACACAACATTATTGGAAATGTATCTTTTGTTGTTGTTGTTGTTGTTGTTTTTCCAGGAACCCGGAAACATTGACACATGTTTTAGCTGCTGAACATTTTATGGACCTATAAATACAACACTATTAGTACAACTCTGACATTTTTCACTAAATGATGCAAAATAATTTCTTTCAGGGTCTTAGATCAGAGAACAAATAAAAATTCATCTGGATTGAGATCTAGATCTTGGCCACTGTTAAACTTTGTTTGTTTGTTTATGCTCATACGTTACTGAAGACCAGGTTACTTTGATAGCAGCCTTCAGTTTGTCTCTTATTGTTGGGACAGGTGTTTCTCATGTTCCACTCGACAATAGCCCATGCATTTTCTAAAGGCTTCAGCTTAGGCAAGTTTGCTGGCCAATAAAGCACACTAATATCATGGTCAGCAAACCAGTTAGTGCTAGTTTTGACACTGTGGGCAGGTGCTAAGTATTGCTGGAAAATTACATTTGGCATCTCGCAGAAGCTTGTCAACACACAGAGGCATGAAGTGCTTTAAAATCTCTTGGTAGGTGGCTGAAGATGGCTTACTTGATGAACACAGTGGACCAACATCAGCAGATGAGAACATTGCACCCCAAATAATTACAGACTGGTAATTTCACACTGGCTTTCAAGCGACTTGAATTCTGTGCCTTTCCACTCTACCAACAGACTCTTGGGCCTTGATTTCCAAATTAAATGCCCATTTTGCTTACATCTGAAAAGAGAACTTTGGACCACTGAGGCATAGTCTAGCTCTCTTCCTCTGTATGCTTCTGACATTGTCTCTGGTTTAGGAGTGGTTTGAAAATAAGCAGCTGATACCAGGACCTGCAGTTTGTGCACCTTTTTCTACCACACTTTTGCTTTCTATTCAGCTTTCCATGAATTTGCTTTGATACACCTTCTGTGGGCTGCCGTCTTTGTGGGAGATGTCAAGTCAGCAGTCTTTCCCATGTGTGTACCGAACTGTATATTGAGAGAGACAGTATTTATACTGTATAAATTAACTTTTTTATTCAAATACTGTAGATAAAGCAATATTCTAATATTTTGATATACTGTTTTTTTTTTCTTTCCTGAGCTGTAAGCCATAATAAAATGAAAACAAAAAGACTTGAAATATTTCACATTCCATTTAATGAATCCAGAAGAATACAGTATACAGTACAGTATGAGACTTCCACGTTTTAAACTAAATCATAAAAGAAAGATGAAAGACGGGAGGAATCACAGAATTTAGTGTTTTGGCATCTAAAAATAACATAGTAAATTAAATGAATTATTGAAAATGAGAGAGTTCTATCAAACTTATAATTGAAAAGTGTATTTAGGATGTTTTAATAGTATTATTTAGAGGTAGCTTAAATTACTCTGGCATGCATGTTTTATACTGTTGCTTTCTAAGAAAAAAAAATTCTGTATGATATACTGTAGCACTAGCAGCAACTTAGATCTAATTTTGGGTAGAGGCCCAAAAGCCTCTATTCCATTCATACTAGCAAGCAACTGTTGGCTTAACACGTTTTTGGATGAGCGTGTCTGCTCAATGTAAACGTATATAGAATATTTTCTTAGCTTTGTTTATAATAATAATAATAATAATTTTTCACCTTGTGAAGGTCAATGATAATGTTCGAATCAGTGATTATAACATTTGGCACAGATAATTTCAAGAAACCTAAATCTACTCCACCAACTGATTTATTTAACATAAAGATTATTTGATCGGGAGAATTAGTGGGTGAAATCCTACAGTATACAGTATAATTTGTTTATTTCTTTACGGTATTGTTTTTTTTCTAGCTTATGCTTTATATCTCGTTAAAGAACAACAGCAACACTGTCAACTTTTCATTTGATTTTATTTTATTTTCTTGGAGAAAAAAAAAAAAAAAAAATCCATAATCAAGTAGAACGCTGTCTCATTTGTAGTTTATGGTCTTTTGGCGATGCTGGTCATTTAGTTGCAGTAGTTTTGCAAGTCATGTAAGCTGCAGGGTTTATGGCAGCACAGCTCCACGATGCCTCTTTTCACCATGAGCTCGTTGTAATCTTTATATGGGTATTCAGCCACCTCGCCCTCCTGAGCAGATTTAGGGGGAAGGAAGCCTGGAAAACATTAAGCATCTTATCATCATGATACCATTCAATAATCCAAAAATTAAGTACCTGGATATTTTTTATGACTTCGGCCTTACCTAGCAGGGGATCCACCTCTCTTTTAGGGTTGTAGAAGAACCCGTTTGGGCCACAGACTAGGTACAGGGCGTCCACCAGGTGAGAACCGCACAGGTGCTGGGGTGCCGCGGCATTGGCTCCTGCGCTGCAGAACGCCATAGAGAAGAGGAGAGCACCGACCTGGAGCCAAACCGCCATTGTCTGAGAGACACAGAGAGGATGGAGAAATGAAACGAGAAAGCAGTATGTGATTAGGCTCTGCATCTAAGCTCTACTTACAAACAAGTAAGGGGGAAAAAACACTTTGGAAAAGCTGTTACAGATCAACAATTAGGTGGTGTGATTAGAATTAAGGAGATAGCAAATCATTAAGGGATTTAAGTTCTTTTCATATTACTTTAAGGACAAATCTCTTTCCATCTAATGTTCCATTTGATGCTGTTCTTGTGAAACGTTAATTAAGTAACGATTTTTTCAGCTTTGTAAGGAATTTGAAAAAATCACACTTTTGCATGATTTTCTAATAGCCGTAATTGTTGGTACAGTCTTCTTTTCAGTTCGGAAGAACCATTATTGAAAGCAAAATATGGAGTTTTTATCCCAATACGTTCACATCTCTAAATCACATTTCATTGTAAACTAATAGTAATTCATTAGAATAAAATGTATAACAGAAGTCGTTAAAGAAAATGGCAAAATATAATATTTTAAAGCAGTATAAGATTTAGCTAGTTTATCTGAAAATATCCCCAACCCCACAGAAGCTTTAAAAGAAATATGGAGATTTTGAACTCTCTTACCCGTGTTAGTAGACCGAGGAGATGACCTGCGAAGGTGTTCAGAGATTCTCAGGGAAAAGAAATGATTGAGGACGAACAGCGGCTCTGCTCCACCTTTATACCTGGGCAGGTTTGCTTTGTCCGAATCAGCGGAAAAAACGCACACGGCCTCTAAGTGGCTGTCCAATCACACACGCAACATTAGCTACGTTTGTTCTAGCTAATTCACTTTTACGCCTGAATGGACACGAATTTCCAGTTCTTCCCAGTTTGTGTGGATAAACTCTCCATACTTTCCGAATGCATTCGTTCATTAAAGTTCATTTGAAATCATTTGAGACAAAAAACAAAAAAACAAAAAAAAATTGTAAATTCTTCATCATCGAAACCTGAATCCGTGGTCAAGCAAAACTGCTCCAGATGTTAGGTTTGGGGGGCAAAATGCTGCTTAGTACAGAAGGGGATTGGTTTGGGGGACAGGAGAAGGTGACAGCTGTTGGGAATGATATGGTACGATGTTTTTCCTCTATGAGAAATGAGGCAAACCGTTAATGAGCTTCACAAACACAGGCATATGGCTGATAATGTTTCCTGATCCGACGGAGAAAGTCGATGACTAAACTTTTCTAGTGCTGTTAGTGATCTCATGTAGCTGGTAGAATTAACACCACAAATTTATTAAAGGAATAAAAATGGATGGATTTTCAACTCAGGTTCCCTCAAGGATACGTACTGTAGGTGGTACCCATTTTTACAAACAGTATAACATCATTTAAATTACTCAGTTGAATGAAATTCATTCAGTTGGCTGGAGTTGAATGGCTGAACAACTCATGAGAAAGAAAACCTTGAAATAGTATTAGATTGAATCTAATGACTAAAAAAACCATTTGACTCAGCCAGTCTTGAGCTAATCGCAGACAGTAGACTGCTTGATAACCAAGTACAAAATAAATTTTAATCCTTTGCTCTGATATTTATTTATTTATTTAAGCTTGAATGGTCTATCCGAGGGATGGAATATAGTTGTCTATGCGAAATACAATCTTTATTTATTCATTATCATAGTTTTTGAATGTCATAGTTATCAAGGACAACATACAGCAGTAGAGTCTTGGTCTCTATAAGTTAAGGTGATTGATAAACCGTGAATAGTCTAATTAATGCTGGAAAAATAGCTACAGAAAACCTGGGTACAACTCGAGGAACTTGCTTCATTCAACATCTGATCTGTTTATGTAATGCAGCTGTCATATAAGAGACACTTCTGTATAGCACTTTTATCATCATCTTTATTTTTTATGAAATCATTTAATAACAAGTCTTTACAACATAAAAGATTCAGTGATGATAATTCAATGTGCCTTACAAAATAAAAAAAGAAACTATTCCACTGAGATACAGTCAGTATATACAGCTTTTTTGTTTTGTTTTTCTTGAGCTTCGTCCCTTTTATCCTCGGCGCCACCACATTTGGATCATTTGGTCAGCATTTGGTCTGTGACAGTTTTAATGTAGGATGTAGGTGACCCTTCCTGTCATAACCCTCCCATTTCCTTAAGACTGGTACCACATGCAGGGGCTGGGTTGGATTTGGTGTAGGGTTAAGGGACTTGCCCAAGAACCCAACAGTGGCGCAGAGGCTCAACCTCCTGATCCACCGCTGCTCTGGTCAACATGTACAGCATTGTGATTATTATCAGTAATAGAAATAAGAAACATGGATGATGTGCAAAAAAATTTAAAAACTAAATTCAAACCAAAATCTGTGAACTAAATCTGTGCACTAAAACCATGCCATTAAAACAACACACTGAGGCTAACAGATAACTGCATTAGCCTTGGACCTGGACGCATTCAGTGATTCCTTCAGTTAAGGAGAATAAATGTCTTTCAGAAAGCCCTTTTGCATGGCACTTGCTTTAAACTGGGTCACTTGTTTTTGTCCTGTACAAGCACATGCACAAACCTCATGCTGAAGATATATTGCTTGTTATTGGATCCCTCTCAATGTGTGTGTGTGTCTGTGTGTGTGTGTGAGAGAGAGAGATGAACTCCAAATGTAAATGCACTGAATATTTTATGATCACTTTCATGTATTAACCTGAAACACACATCGTGTTTCTGAACTGAGTGGACTCGGTATGTTGTAGTGCTCATGTTTTGTGAAATGAGAGCTTGAAATTGAGAGTCCTCTTCACAGGACGGTTGGGGATGGGGTTGATTGTCTGTCAGTCTCTCTCGCTTTCTCTCACTCACACACACACAAACATTAATGAAACACATATTAAAGGCACATGCATACATTCGCTTGTTTCTGTAGTAACACCAAAATCGCAATGCGCCCGTTTCTTTCTTATCCTCTGAGTCAAACTTCAGACTGCTCTCTGCCTCACGTCCTTTCCACAGCATTTCTGTTCCCCGTCCTGCATCATTACAGTGGAAACATCTGTGGGAACAACAACAAAAAAAAACATCATACAGTGTAAATAACTTGATTTTTTTTTTTTTTTCCCTTTAGGAGCTTACAGTAGAGTTATTCCTTATACAAATGTGTCTCTCTGTTACAGTGAAATAACAAACAGTTCTGAGAACAGTTTTAGAGTCAGGGCCTGGCCTGATGGAGCTGGTTGTGTGATTCTAGAACTGTTCTCAGAACTGTTTCTTTTGTGCATCTACAAATTCCTGTTGTAGAAATTATGTACCGTAGTAGATTTAATATAAACCTGTGATTTGCAGATGCAGTTCAGTCAGAGTGGCTGTTATGAGAAACTAATTAATCAGAATAAAGAATTCATAGCGAAGCATTTAAGGGAAAATAATTAAATACACTCAAATGTTTAACAAGGAAAACACAGTTGATGTCATTTATACAGTAGGTAGTGCATACTGTACTGTACATTTCAAAATGATGCTGAATTAATACTTACCCTTAAGCGTGGACATCTCTACTTCCTCCTTAATGGGAATCGAATCATTTTTGACGCCTCCGATGGACACTAATTTCCTGTCCACTAAATCGGTCTTTACTTGTGAAAGAGTCCTCAGGATGCACATCGTGTCGAGGTTTTCGCTCTCTTTCTCTGTTAATAACTCTAATACCTGACAGATGTGCAGAAAACACACTGGTTATAAGCAGACACTCACGCAACACAGGCAGTTGATCAGATACACTGTACGATGGTGTTACATTATACAAAATGTTTGACTAAAGCATTGTAACTAATGCTAATAGAAATAAGACGCTAAAAACTGATTTGTATTTGTCATGTATGGTTGCAGTCTTGTCTCAAAATTTTGAGACTCTTATACATTAGGATTGACATTAATTATCTCTGATACTAAATACTTATCTATAGAACCTACAAAGAAATTGCCAGTTTACCGTTACATTAAGAACTATGTAATATAATGTAAATAACACATTGTATTACTAACAATTTATTTGTGCATCGTGTTATTACAGAACAGACCTGCAGACATTTATAGCTCTTCAGCTCACTCAGGTTCTCCTCCAGGAACAGCAGGTAGATGCTGAGGTCGTCATAGCGACCAGAGCTGGTGTTCAGCCCCTGTGCGTGGCTGAAGGCGGGCAGGAGCTTATAGGGGCGAAGCAACTGGCTTTGCTGCCTCTTCTGGGAGGGTAAGAGCGCTCCCTTGATCACCACGGGGATGAGCAGCAGGTACACCGCCACGTTTATGCAGCTGAGCAGACGGAAGACACCCACGGCCACCAGCTTACACGGCACCGGAGGGGTCACGCTCTCGCTCAGGACAACACCTGAGTACACACATTAGTGATAACATTGAGGCAATGTTATGACAGAAACAAAAGCACATACACTGGCACCTGTGAGTCAATCATACCGGTGTGTAAGGTGCAAGCGAACTGGTCTTTCAGAGACACCACGCAGATGTAGTAGAGCAGGTAGAGGCAAGACAGCAGTATTGTGAGCAGAGTGAGAACCCGACAAAACAAGTACTTCCACGCCAGTGCCCGTGTCCCACGCTTGGTCCACAGATACTGTTCCACCAAAGGGTACTTGAAACAACCCTCCGCCATGTCCAGACAGCTTCCACATGAACAGAGCCAACGAGTCACCATCAGAAAGGAAGAACAAATAGGAAATTAATGAACTTGCCTAATTGCCAAGTAAAAGCTCTCCAGTCCTACATGGTGCTAATAGCGTTTACGGTTGTATTAGTAATTTCTCTTATTTGTGCTAATTTATCTTATTACGTGGGCAGCACGGTTGGTGGTTAGCACTGTCACATTGCACCTCCAGGATCCGGGTTCGTTTCCTGCGTATGACATGTGTATGAGCTGCCATAAGTGTATTATAGTCTATAAATCTAGTGTACAGTACAGTATATCTCCAAAAGGCATAATTTTTTTTTCCATTTAAATTAATAATCCATCCATCCCTCCATATATGAACCTCTGCAGTCCAACTAGGGACTGTGGAGGCCAGTGGGGACCATTGTACAGTATTTATTCCCATTTTTATAACCGTGGTAGGATCTCCAGTCAACATTCCACACATGCACACCACAAGCACTTTGGGAACGGCAGTTAGCCTAATCTGAATGTCTTTGGACTGTGGAAGAACACCAAAGTAACCGGAGGAAACCCACGGGGAGAACATGCAAACTCCATGCACACAGACCCAAGGCGGGAACCTACAGTAACCCTGACACTGGAGGTGAAAGTGCTAACCACTAAGCCACCGTGCCACATAATGAATAATAATCTGAAGTAATGTAGATATATTATGAAGGATATTTATTCTGCATACATATTTGTAAACGTAATGTTTGTTGGAATCCTTGTCCTGGAATCACCTTTCTATTCCGTACTTTGATGATTCTCGAAATTGATTTTTCATGACATTCCATGAAATGTTATACGAGTACCTGTGGGAATCCTCAGCGGCGTCCTTAGTTTCAGGATTCTTGGACGCCAAGCTCTTGGCGAGGTGGATGGCGCGGTTGTAACAGCGATCCAGCTCCTCCATAATAAAGTGGAGGTCTGAGGAGAGCTGAGGAGCAGCGGTGAAGCGCCAGAACAGAGCAGGAACATACACGAGGACAGCCAACAGCAGGAGGATGTAGGGAAAGAACTAGAAAGAAATGTGACCACAAGAAATGTGTTAGAACATCATGGAGGTTAGAGCAAATGTTTGGTGTTAAAAAAAGTTTGACTGTGCATTACCTTATGTAACCACAGAGGGGAGCCGTCCTCCGTAGTTTGCCTTTCAGTAGCAACCCAGCAGAAGGAGTCTACGTACACCGCTTGGCGCATGGAGAAGTTGGTTGGTGGAAAACAGCTAATCTGGGAACCTAGGAGGAGAAAAGAATTAGATACATGACCCACGTTGATCAGTGTGTGTATACTGCAAACACACACTGTAGGATAGTTTCCAGGACTCAGTAAAAAACAGGAACGTGTGTTGTGGCTGATTCTAATGATTTAGGAGAAGGTGTCACCAAAGGTTTGGTAACAAAGACGGTTGTCCAGCTCTGTAACAATCAGTGTGTTCATAAGCATGCTGAAGACTTGGAATGTTTGGTTGTAATATTTATGGAGATTATATTCAAAGCAAGAAAAAAAGACACCTGGCAACTTTTGTTTTAGAATTTTTGCAGAAAAGTATAAATGTATGTATGGATGGAAAGAAAGAAGCAATAAAAGTGAGAAGCAAGGAAAGAAATGAAGGAAGGAAGGAAATATAAAATGTAAAAAATTAGAAAGGCAACCAATAAAACTGACAGAAAAAAAACAAACAAACAAAGTGGTAGGCACTGTGGCCTTGCACCTTAAGGGTTAGGGTTCGGTTCCCGCCTTGAGTGTGTGTGCATGGAATTTGCATTATTGTCAGTGTGGAGTTTGCATGTTCTCCCCGGGCTTGTTGGGTTCCTCCAGTTACTCCGGTTTCCTCCCAAAGTCCAAACAAGTACAGATTAGTCTATTTGGCGTTCACAAAATCCCCATAGTGTGTGAGCGAGAGTGTGAGTGTGTGTGATGGTTTGACACCCTGTCCATGGTGTGCCCCGCCTAGTGCCCCAAGTCCCACAACCCTGCACAGGATGGCATCATAAAGAAAAGTATAAGTAATTCAAATATTTGTACCTTATAACACAGTGAAATATTTTTTTCACATATCCCAGTTAGCAAGCTAAAGAAGAGAAGAGAACTTGGCAGTGCTGGGCTCAAACCACCCCAACCTTCTGATCAGAAGCCCAATAACCAACAGCCTAAACCGTTTGAGCCACCACTCCCCTGAACGAGTGGAAGAGTGAGTGTGTAATAGTAAGGCAAAAGAAAAGAGGCTGTAAAAAAATAAAACATGTTTGTCGTTGTTTCAGCTGTTTTTAATGTCAGTGATGGAGTTCACTGGACATGTGTTCCAGACAAATTTTAAATGTAAAGAAAAGGGGGAGGAAATCAAAGAAAGTACAGCGGTACCTTGGCATACAAATTAAATCCGCTCCGAAAGACGAGTTCTTCAGGTGAAATTTTGTATTGTGAAACGCATTTTCCCATCGGAAATAATGTAAATGCATATAATCTGTTCCTGTCATCCAAAAATATGACCAATATTACTATTCATGAACTCGCTTTGCTTGGCTTTCCAACGTGCAAACAAGTTTTGAACAGCTCCCGGACGTACATGCAACTTAGCCGGCGTTCAGTTCGGCTCGGTTCGTTCACGCGTATGCCAGAAATACTTCACATGCCGAGGCAAATTTCTTGCAGAATTTCACTTCTTTAGGTTATAGGCGGGGTTTTGT